>OY769907.1:6741270-6941270 GCA_963669185.1 Dyspetes luteomarginatus
TTACCCGCAGGCTATTCTTTATTGAAAAAATAATACACTTAAATATATATAGCACTGTTTGGAATTTCATTGTCATAGCGAGTAGGCGCCCCGAGACATCTCCATATTTTCCCAACACAAGCCAAAATTCTTTCAAAACAAGTTGTCGAACACGCAGCGTGTGTGAGAGAAAATCGAAGTAGAAAAAAGAGAAGCCCCTGTTGATGGGAAGACTTTGCGCATTTTTTAGTTATAAATCCACTGGTGCAATACGAGGCGAACGAGAGCCAAAAAATCTGCTTTAAGACGAAAATTCTTGGACTGAGAAAGGAGACATACACAAAAGCACCTTGCATTGTTAAGACTCCTGTCAAAGTTCTCCACGGGTTGCTATGGAGCTGGTATGGTGCGCGAGGGTCGAATGCGATTCGAATCGTAACGAGATTATTGTAGGCGTTGAGGCCATAGAGAATAATGACGAGAAACGGATCGACAATAAAGATCCCACAACGAGATGATGTATCGAGCTAGGGTGGAAAAAAAAAATAGACATCGTGAAATAGAGTGAGGAAAAGAACTCCCCGGGATATTGTCGACTGTTGCCAAACTCTCGTACAGATAAATGGACATATATATATATATATATTCGTTTTTTTCGACTACATTTTTCCTTCGTTGAACTGAAGAGAGATTTTTTTTCTCAAATAGTGCGGTCAAAGCACCGGAAGGTGCATTTTGCTACACGACAGATACAAGATTATATGTATACAGTATGACTGATGTTTTCGCAGAAGCAACGAATGAAAAAACTATTAAAAATCATTTTTCGACAAAATAAACGAACAATTATTAAATAAAAATGTTATTAGTAATTATTAAGTAGTTACAAGTACTAGAATCAGTGCTAGAACTAAAAAAATGTAATTTTTTAAAAGTGAATCAAAAGTCCCAATGCAGTATTTTGTTTTGTTCTCCTACATTTCAGCTGGATAGTCTGAGATTTGTTTGTATTTCATAATTATCAAAATTTTTGGAAAAATATTTTTTTTCAGATGCTGCGATCAATTGACTCCAAGTAAAACCGCATCGCATCAAAGTATATTTTTTTCGGAATGATTTTTTATTTCCTATATCCGATCCCGTATGTTTTATTTTTTGGATACTTCACCGAGCTCTCCTACAGCTTGTCGTTCAATTAATTCAATTGAACGCCAAGCGAATCAACGGAGCGTTACGATTTTCTACGACCTCTGCGCCAGGCTTTGGTTACTATACATATACACAGGATTACCCTGGACGTACCCTCATATACTTTATGTATAATATGGAACGTTTTAATGATGAGCAATCGCCCCCACCCGGTCAGTGCCAGATGACTCTCGATCGTTATCTACCCTTCTTGCCACCAGCAGACGCGTGCTTCGACCCCCCCCCCCCCCCCCCCACCCGTTGATGTCTCGACGCACCACTTGCAAGGACCTCGTCCTGGCTCTCTGACTTTGAGTATACAGCACGTGCCACACCACGCACTGTCACACATATAAACGTATATATACATATATGCATATATGCATATATATATGAACAAATGAAAAGTGGTAAACTGCATATATTGTATATATGACAGATGCGGAGTGCCAGGACAGCTCATTAAAGCTCATTATTCTCGACAAGAGAGCATTTTAAATATCGCCAAAAATGTGGAAAAATAATTATTTAAATTTGAGGTATAGATCACAGTAAAAATGGCCAAAGTCAACTTTGAGTCTCAGTATTATTTGGCAATGATATGATAGAAATTTAGCAAAAACGTTTATATTGACTCTAGTAAATATATTTGGAAATTATTGATAATAAGGATTCCGCTAATTACTTAATAATAATCATAACCTAAAGACAGAAGTTTATTTTAGGGCAGAGCTATATTTTTTTAAACGTTAAAAAAATGCTATTACGTAACACTAAAAACATTATTATTTCTCCAGATCACAAAGACATATTTGGACGCATACAGGATAGCAAGAGAAAGAGAATTAAAAGCAGCATGAAAGCTTGGGGTGTCGTTATTATTTTAAACGCCGAGGGCCGTACAAATGTGCATTGCAGGGAGAACGAGAGCCGCAAATGGGACAGGTTGCCGGCATCGTTGCTGCTCAATACATAATTGTATACATATATATATGTACATACCCATATATACATATAATATATATAGTAATTTTCGAGATACAGTGTTTGTGAATGAATGAAAGAGGGAAGGATAAATCGATGAAAATTAAATCGAATCCATCGAAATGTCGATAAAGAGCGGACAACGCAGCCCTCGTAATTATATGTACCTTATACATACACGCTCGGAGGATTGTTCGATGATTTTGTATCGACTTTACGTAGTATGAAGATAGAGAGCGAAAGAGAAGGATAAAAATGAATGAAACTAAAAGGTAAATGGAGTCCAAGAGAAGTAGAAATAACTATCTATGTATATAGGGATGTATATATGACATGAATACTTCATGGTGATAGCATGTGTATGCTTAAGAATATCGCGAAGGCGTGTAGTACGCGGTTGTCGAGGTGCCCACGCTCGTTTATATACCACACCATCTAGTCGCGCGATGCCCAACAACTTGTACGTATATATTGCTCACCGGTAACCAACAATCTCCGGATACGTTTATATACAGAGAGAATTGCCTTATGCCAATTTATGGACGGATTCCTCACTCGGAGGTTTAAGCGAAATGCACAAAGTGACTATACAATATTCAATGTGGCGTACATTACAAACGGGGATATCTCTTTCTCGTTCGTGGATAATTAGGCAAAGTGAGGGTAATATATCATAATTAAGATATGATTCATGGAAACGGCAAGTATTGTCATACAAATTGTATACGACACGTGTAATATTGTGAATGTTTTGTGACTTGCAAAATGCAGGAGTGTAAAATTTTATCTTACAAGTAATATATGAACTCAAATCACAACCGATATGGAGCCATTCCCATAATAATTGTCAATTTTTTTGTGCTCGGACCTCTTTTTCAGCAGCTTGTAATTTTGTATAATTTCGTTAATTCGAAAATAGCTTAAGGGACGAAATATTGTCAAACGAAATCGGTAACTCGCGACTTGTCTCATGAATGTTTTAATACCTTTTTTCGTCTGCTGAATGCTATATCGATCGCTAAGTACAAACAGCCACGTTAAATAAAGCAAAGAGAAGTCTCTGGTGTAGACCTCGTGCACCTCGATACACAAATTATTCTTCGTGTACCAAGGCGTGTAGAACGATCCAAGAGCCGCCTGTCCTGACTCCTTAGCAGCGGGCCTGGTGCATCTCGCTAGCGGAGGCCACCTCGGCTCTCTCTCTCTGAGTTCCAAGAAACCTGGCCTGAGTAGAGTACAGAGAGATGAGAGAAGTACACCCAGCAGAAAAGACACCAGAAGCAACGCGAGAACGATATCTCCGTCGTCTCTCCGGACCGTCCTCTTCCCGGTGCGGGTCCTTCTAGCCAAGACCGGGTAGTACGTATGCCACGATTCAACAAAGAGCAGGATGGAATGAGCAAACATGTAGAAAGCAGATAGAAGGAGAGAACCAGCTTTGGATCCCATGATCCAGAAAGAGATGGTCTGTCCAGTTGGAATCGAGCTGGAAAAAATACCAGAAATAGATGGCAAGTGTGTGTGTGTGTGTCGCGCTTGTTGGTTCGTTGTACGTTCCAAAGCGACGGGGTCGCGCGCGAGGCCTCCAGTTAAAGGTGCTCTCGTTTGTTCCTCGTTTCCGAGTCGCGTATATGCCGTTTATGTACTCAAACACACAGTGTCCTCTTCATGTGGTCGTTTCCTATGGTACGTGTTCTCCAGAGGAGTTGAACGAGAATACGTGGTGAAGTGGCCAGCCCGAAGCAAGAAAAGGACACACCGTTATCCGCAGGAGTGAGAAAGCAAGCTCGAGGAGGCTTCGCGCGCCACCGAAGAGAGCTACGGAGCTCCGCGTATCTACGATCGTTTCGTCCACCTGTGTTCCTCGTATTGTCAGGCCGCGGAACGAGACAGAGACCGCGAACCAAGTGCAAAAGCGAGCAGGCGAAAGAGAGTAAGAAGAAAAAGCAAAAGCCTCTGAAGGGCCGAGTGAGCTCTGCCCGGGGCCCAGGAATCTCGTGAGAATTAACGATTCCGACCTCGAGGAGCCACACGGGCCAGGGAGCTTGCTCAAGCACGAGCAAAACGACAGAGAAGAGAAATGGAATACAGAGAGAGAGAGAGAGAGAGAGAGAGAGAGAGAGAGAGAGAGAGAGAGGACATTGGAGCAAAGAGAAATGAACCTAGTCCAGGTCCATTCTGCACACTTTGGTGTCTTGTCGTTTCTCATACTCGATACACTCTTGTTGTACTGAACCGAAGAAAAATGAAGTATAAGCGATCCCTCTCCCATAAAAGTCGTTGGCTAGTCTTTTCTCATGGTTCATAGGCAAACACACAACACATAGGCAAGAACTGTCATATAGCGGCCTTATGTGGAAACACACTTAAATCTAAAAGTTACAACGTCAATGTTGTGCAAAATGATTCTTCTAAATCAGCTAGCTTCGTATCATCCATATTACCTCCCTTATATTTTTAGCGATTTCGCGAAACCTTGTGGTTTGGGTCACGCGGCAAAAATCATATAGAATCTCTCTTTTCCCCAAATCTTGACATCGCCAATGGCATTTCTACCGCGTGACATACGAAGAGAATAACCATACAGAAGTATAGCCACCTGCCTTGTGGCTTTCAGTAACGACGTACTTTCAACCACGTCTTCAAGATTTTTTTTTTTCCCTTTCTCTCATGCGCATTTGCTCCTTCGAGAATTCGCCATGGAGAAATTTCGTATACCTGAAGAAACGACCGCACCCATGGCTCACTACTATACAGACTCCACAGAAAAAAAAAAAGAGGGAGAGAGAGAGCCCGTTAAAGCCCACTCTGTGGGCTGTGCGGTGAGATATCATCGGTAAATGCAAAACAGAAGGAAAGGGCTATAGTTATTTTTTGTTGCTCCGTTCTCTTTTGGTCATTCGCTCTGATGTGGGAAGGAGGAGACAGAAGGACAACGAGAGCCTTGCAAAAGACAAGCCACAACGGGTATATAACAGAAAATGTTACATAGTAACGTCGAGTTCGCGATATCGACGAAGAACTCTCGCTACGGGTTACCCCGCACACAAAGTGCGAGTGGAGAGAGTACAGAAAGAATCTTCTGATCGTATTATCATGTATACTATATTACATTATAGTTCGCGGTAATGCTCGTTCGAAGGCACCCCTGTGGGGATCACTGGCTATCGAAGAGAAAAAGAGAGACGGAGTGACAGAGAGAGAGAGAGAGAGAGAGCGAGAGAGAGGGAAAGAGAGGGCTTCGAATGCTTCCGATCGATCGAAGATAACGTTCTCCACCAGTGACTTCTGTTGCGCTTCTGGGCCCCAGGAAGCAGTATAGCTCGATTTATGACACGGGGCAAGATTTGCCGAACGAACGAATACGCGAACACACGTGGGCATGTTGCTTGGATCCGAGTGATTTGATTTTTCGAACAATTGGGCCAGATAAAAATATTTTCTGCTATTCAACCTGACCGCCGAATAAATACGAATAAAACACAATTTCTGAGATAGAATGATATGGGAATATTTGATTTTTACTCTGCTCGGTCATTGAATACGAATTTTGCAAACAGCTTCGGAATGTTTTTTTTTTTCACATTTCCGTCTTCTTTGTCATCGTTCAAATTGCTAAAAGAACACAAATGTTCTCCTAACAGGAGAAAAAAAAATGAATTTCAAGAGGTGCCAATTGATGCGTTCTTACGAAAGGCACAAAAAAAAGGTAAAGAAGGCCTCGCTATCTGGCGGGGATTTCGCGCCACCTGCAAACCGCTATTTTTGCATACGTGGGTGTTGAACGGGGAGAAAAAAGAAGAAACTTGCCTCTCTTTGTTAACGGGGAGTCACCGAGTCGCAAGTTTATACTGTACGCGATATATCGTTGTGGTCTTACAGGTACGCGATGCTACATGAAGCTTGAAGCTTGTGTTGTGTGTGCTGTATGGGGTACCCGTAGGCGGTGGCGGGCAGGTCGACCAAGCGAGCTGTGGATGTTTTATCGTCCTCCGAATAATAATGCAAACGCCCGCCTCGCCGCTTCTACAGGAGACACGCCAGTCTCCTGCCGAGAGAGAGAGAGAAGAAGAGAGAGAGAGAGAGCGAGAGGCACACCCCGACTGAATAAAAGCGTCGAGGACTTTAGATAGGTACAGTAAGCATGTATATGAATATATATATATATATATATATATATATATATATATATATATCTATATAGATTATATTAATAATATTCTTCACAATGCATAAGACAAGGTTTATTGACCATGTCCAAATTATCCGAAAATTATCAAATTTTTAAAGTAATCGTTTCGCTGAGTGATAGTTCTCGTACTCAAATGCCCATTTTTTAATTGTATTTTTAGTGTCAAGGTTATTGTATTTAATTTTTTCAATAAAAGTCTAAACTCATGTGATTTTGTGCGGTCCAGAATAGCTAGGATTTTTTTTTGTTCATCGACTGTTATTTTTTGAGGATTCTGACATATTCCATAAGAGCCCTTTTCTTCTATGGACTGAAAATAATCATGACATAGGTTCTATAATGTTTCCTTTTATTCCTTTTTTTTTTTTAGCTATTAATTCTCATGGACATTCTGGACTCTAAACGATATACTATAGTATTTCTGAGAAAAAAACAGCGTTATTTTTATAACAATGAAAAGTAATTACAGGGAAATGCGATATAGCACAATTTGAGGTATAATTCAATTTAACCAGAAAAGATGTCCGCAAGGTTTGTTACACGAAATTTTCTAGAACAAAATTAAAAGTCTCATATAATTCTCTGCTTTCATTTGTATAAATAATAATAATAAAATTAGTGACAGGACAAACAAAAATAGCAGTAATTAATCGTCTCCAGAATCATTACACGCTCCTTCAATTACGAATAAATTATATATATAATACGTTGGGCTATTATGGAGTCTAATGAAATATATTTATATACATATATAGACACGTGTATATGAGTGAGTTACTTATCTTAGATAAATTAATTCGATGCATCCAGATCCACTACGTAACGAGAGAAGTACCACCAGGCCTGGTTTTGTGGTTAAGTGATAGAAGTCGATGAAAATGCCCATTTTTTAATTGTATGTTTAGTGTCAAAGTTGTATTTAATTTTTTCAAGAAAAGTCTATACTCATGTGATTTTGTGCGGTCCAGAATAGTTGGGATTTTTTTTTGATCATTGACTGTTATTTTTTCAGGATTCTGACATATTCCATAAGAGCACTTTTCTTCTATGGACTGAAAATAATCATGACATAGGTTCTGTAATGTTTTCTTTTATTTCTTTTTTTTTTTAGCGATTAATTCTCATGGACACTCTGGACTCTAAACGATATACTATAGTATTTCTGAGAAAAAAACAGCGTTATTTTTATAACAATGAAAAGTAATTACAGGGAAATGCGATATAGCACAATTTGAGGTATAATTCAATTTAACCAGAAAAGATGTCCGCAAGGTTTGTTACACGAAATTTTCTAGAACAAAATTACAAGTCTCATATAATTCTCTGCTTTCATTTGTATAAATAATAATAATAAAATTAGTGACAGGACAAACAAAAATAGCAATAATTAATCGTCTCCAGAATCATTACACGCTCCTTCAATTACGAATAAATTATATATATAATACGTTGGGCTATTATGGAGTCTATTGAAATATATCTATATACATGTATAGACACGTGTGTATATGAGTGAGTTACTTATCTTAGATAAATTAATTCGATGCATCCAGATCCACTACGTAACGAGAGAAGTACGACCAGGCCTGATTTTGTGGATAAGTGATAGAAGTCGATGAATTGGATGAACGCGATATATCCCCACACACACTAGAGGTCCATATGCCTTTTCAGAGATGTAAAACATAATTGAAACGTGTTTTTTGGGAGACGATTAAGTACTAACAACCTAATTTCTTCTAACCCAAACCCAAACGTCAGCAGGCTCGATAGCACTCGTTCGACGATAACGGTATTTAACGCTCGGTAATATTCGCCATACATTCATGCCCCATCCGTTGTCTATAATATGCAATTTTAAATCATCACAGTGCAAACTCGTGACTATATTTCCAGGTGGACGTGGTATTGACTCGATAATCGATTGGTGATTCCTGTCGAAATAGCGAAATGTATCGACTGAGCATCGTCTCAATTGAAAAAAGTCACACACACACACACACACAAAGAAAATAGTATATCCCCTTCAGGCACCTTGTCAACTGGGCATTGTCCCAACTCGGTAACGGGTCAACTAAAATAACGTTCATTTTGAATGGCCGTACCTGACATTTAGAAATATTCCCATCCTTATACTCGTCGATCAACTTTTAACCCAGAGTTAAATCGCCATTGTGTCAATTGGGTTCACCCTCTAACGTGTCAACTGAACTCTGTGCAAAAGGCAGGGATGGAATTTTAAATCAGAACTTTCGACTATTCTGACTCTGCAGCCCATTAGTTGTCTATTTGCTTTCTACGCGTTAATAGCCACATTATTATCGAAAACTTGAATTTATTGAAACAGTATTAAAAAAAAAAAACTTCCCACTAACTTCATCTTAGGGGACCAAGGCGTGCCTGCAAAATAATTATAAAGTTTTTGATTTGGCGATTGTTATGAAAGTCTACGAAATACGAAATACTCTAAAAATGCTTCAACCCTTCGACTGCCATATGTGGAGCTTTTTATACAATACCGGGGTGCCGGTAAAGTACCGGGGTGCTTGCTGGGGGATTCCAACCACTCCATTATAAAAACATTCCTAAAAAATGTGCATCCGAAAATCCTGAATATTTGGGGGCTGAGTGAAAGATAAAAAGTATAATTTTTTTTAAAGAAGAATATCCCTATATACTTCCTGGGTAAAAATTGTCTTTTGAAAGGAGTTGATGTCAAGCTCAAATTATACGTTTTCAAACCCCCCTAATTTTTCTTTTCCAGTCGAGCCATATTTATTATACTTTGTTTACGATCTTGTATTGAAATAATGATAAGATCCTGAAAATGATATTTTTACACGTTGATACCTTCATGAGTTAAACTTTTCCATCTACTTTGATGTCTTAAGTTTCCTAAAATTACGATTATCCATAACACCATCGCTTTTTGTTGACTTTCCAACAGAGTTCTTTTTTGTAATTACAGTCTCAAAAATCTTCGTAACTCGGGCATAACGATGCTTTAACGATATGCCCAAGAACTTTGTCCTCGAAATTCAGGACATAAGGAGAATATTCAGAGGCTCTTGGATCGCATCATCATCGCTCTCGTATACATTATATCCATTATATGATACGGCAATAAAATGTGAGTGAGTGCGTACGTATGGATAGCTGTATAATATGCTTTAATGGGCGAGTCAGGAAACGAGGGCACTCGAGGATATCAGAGTAGCTTGGTGTCTATGTAGCTCCGAACGTTTCTCACTCTACGTTACTTCGATCGGATTTATTAATAGGAAACGACGTGCAATTGAGAGCATATATTTCACGCCAGAATGACCATCGCGTGGACAACGCCCAGAATGTTTCGTTGCCTATATAGATCGTCTTCATTCTCATATCAAGAGAAATCCTTCAACCCACATTTAGCACTTCCGCGATCCATCGATCAATGTTTTTCATCTTACGATAATAATAATGATAATAATAATAATAAAAATAATAATAATAAATATGAAAACAATCGATAGAAAAATAGCTGTGGTGAATTATAGTAAATATTTTTTTTAGCATTTAAATGCACGCACGTGCTATGACAATCAGCTCATACAGTTTGTCTTCTTCTTTCTCCTCTTCTTCGTTGTCATCGTGTTGTGCATCAGCTCTCCTCGCTGCGCTCACCGAGCGTGCAATCACTTTTATCCTCATTCCTCCAAGATATCACTCCATCATTCTCTCTTCTTTCTACCTTCTTGCTCGTCTTATTCTTTGATACGATTTTTTTCCCAGTCAGGGCGCGACGACGCAGACGAGTCGCTCGTGCCGCGTTGGCCATGACGGCACTCCTATATGTATGTTATGTACGAAGGATGTCCGCTTGCGCTTGGACTGCTCCGCGCCTCTTCTTTTATCCCTCCTTTACTTCGTCTCCTGAGGAACCGAAGAGCATCGTGTATATATATATATATATATATATATATATATATAGTTATGCGATAAACAATGATAAAGATACATTTTTTCCGTTTTCTCTCTCTCTCTCTCTCTTGTTACTTTTCTGTCGAGTTAGCCTTACTACATATTCAGCGACCTCCTCGAGCCCGATAAATGTTACCGATCGTATATTATTATATACGAGGTCACGCGCCGTTGTCCTCCTCTTTCTCGCTTCTCCCTCTTTGTTCCGGTGCAAACCGAACGCCGTGACGATTAAATTCGTGCACGATTTCCGCTGAACAGACCGCGAGATCGCTGGCTTCTGGTACTCCGCGTCTCGATAAGCATATATATATATATATGTATGCTAGTATATACTAGCATTTTCGTCGCTCGATGTTGCAGGTAGAAAATGTGTGCACCGTCAACCAAGTGTTTCAACCGGAAGTGAGCGTTTTCGTGACGACGACAGCATTTGGGCTCGATTTTGAGACCAAAACTAATATCAGGGTCTTATTATATACCACACCCAGGAAAAAAGTAAAAACGAGAATTAGGCACTTATTACGAAGTGGAGAAACGAATGTTTTTTTTTTTCAATTATTTTGGTTGGTAGTTGGCCAGCATATTTTCACAACTCGCACCATTCGAATGAACATCGAAGTGATGAACCCGTTTTTTAACAGTTTGATGTATTATTCTGACAATTAAAATTGCGAATTAAAATGTTGGGGAATAATGAAAATAATATATTTTCTTAAATTAATTAATTTTTATGATCGAGGGGCTCATATGTCTATATTTGGCACCAATCGAATAGGAAGTCATGACAAAGAATCATTCAAAAAAAAAATTTATAGTGAAAAAAAGATTTTTCTCAATGCTCCATTATATATATGAGCTTCGTTTGCGCTTTAAGGCGAGATCACGGAGCATCTCCTCGCGCATGTGGGCACTCCACCATGTCGCGGTATCTTTGTCGGCTCAGCCGGTTCTTCATCATCTCTGCTGCCGATATCGAATACGCGAGAGAGGAAGAAAGAGAGAGAGAGAGAAATCGACGAGGTTTTCAACGAGAGAAGAGTGAAAAAGGAAGTGGAGGCGAGGTCCATAGAGCCTGAAGAACTATATATATATATATATATATGAAGCATTCTCCACCGATTCAGTCATTTTTTTTCGGCGACCCCACAGTATCTGTTTAAACTTTGCCAGTGTGTAGCACGAATGGAAATAACTTTCTGTGAATTATTTCAAGTTTTTAAATCAAACCGTTCAGGAATCGCTCTATTTTTATCAAGTCAACGAATCATGAAAAATATTGCTCGGTCAAAAAATATATCGGAACGTAAAAGTCGTAGATTTTCATACATTTTTTAATGAATTTTGTTTTCATAATTTTCTCGACCTCACAAAGGTGATTTTTCCTTAAAAAATATGAATATTTTTTCTTTTCTTCATCATTAAACATTTTCTGAACGGTTGCATGGGAAAATCTGAAATAATTCGGGTAAAGTACTTTCAGACAGTGCTACATGCTGGCAAAGTTTTAAAATATTTATTTCTAAAAAAAAGTGGCTAAATCGATGGAGAACGCTCCATATATCAATATATACTTTTTGCTATATATATATATATATATATATTGATGGCAGGAATCATATATTAATTAGTAAGAGACTGCGGGATTGTATATAGTTCTTGCATGTGTGTTTCTGTGGGTGGAGGAGAGAGTCAGAGTTATTGTTGGTTCTTGGCAAACTGATAGACCTTCCCGTATATTAATCCCAGCGCCATATATATACAAACAGATATACCATATATACTCGTTTTTCTTCATATTTTTTTGTGAGCTGGAGGCCAAGCGGTCTCGAGGCTTCATCAAGAGCTATCTTTATCTCAGGATACTAGATTTACATTTGAGTTTATAGAGAATATATATTTTTTTAAATTTATTTCAACACTTTTTTGTTATAGTTTTGAGGGACGCTTTCTTGAGAGTAACCGACAGCCTTATTAATCTCAGTGGGAGGATACCCAGAAGCCGCCGGTGTATATCGAATTTCAAGGTGCGCCTTTGTAGCTTGTGTGTATTGACTGATATCTCGCTATTGTTGCGCGAGTGCAGCACGATTAATTTTTTCTTGTTGTTTTTTTTTTGTTGTAAAAGATATCAATGATTGTAGATTTTATCGAGAGAAGTCTACAAAATCCAGCCCCACAAATCGATTATAAAATAATGCATAATTATAATGAATGTTCTTCGACAAATTCTCATAAAATAATATTTTTTATTATATTTCATTTTATTTTATTTTATTTTATTTTATTCTCTCACGCAGCATTGATGAAGTCGTCAAAAATTTGTAATGACACTACGAATCACGGTTATTTTTTTTTTCGTAAAAATACCATATCGACAATAATCAGAAACAAATTACTTTGCCTATGCATAGGGCAATTACAGGAGAGAGTTAGAGCACCATAAAAATAGAATTGTTGCCAAATTTTTTTATTGAATCGGTGCAACGGAACACTTTTTTTCAAAAAATTTCTATTATTTCCATGTGAAACGATTGATATGCCTAGACGTTCCTGGTAGGATCCGCTTTGATAACACCGAAAATATATGTCAAGCCCGATATTATAAACTCATGTCCCATTATCAGTATAACTACAATTTGACAAATAATATTTAAATACAAGTATCTCCAGTGAGTAAAAAGACCTTTCCCATTTGGAAAATGGTCGAATAATAATCCGCTTTGGCGTAAATGGTCTTGTTCCACGACCCCATTTCATATTCGATGGTACACAGCACCCTGTATTTCATTTATTGCTTTCCTTCATTTTTTTTCTTAAAATATAATAATTCAAAATGTTAACAGTTCCCATAATGCACGAAGATTATGCCACCTGTCAAGAAGATAAATAGTGCATATCTTTAAATTGGGTTTGTCTTTATATTCTTAACACGTTAACAAAAAGTATTTCAACTATCCTCGAGTTCCTCTATATATATATATATATATGTATATGTATATGAGACGTGATATTACGTGATTCGAGAGTCCCTTGTTAGATGGATGAGGTGGCCTCAGCAACGTCAGATACATTGTGGGCATAAAAGCGAGGGGGATACAGTTTCATGAAAGAGACCGCGGTTTGCTTTTATGATACACCGAGAAAAAGAGAGAAGAAAGCGCACATCGTGCACACTGCAGTTCATCCGTGTGCCATATAGGAAACGTGGCGCTGCACTTTCTTGCCCGGATGCAACATGCATATAAGTGGGGATATAACGTGTGTGGCGTGCGACACACACTCACACACACACAAAGTAATTCTAGTTCTAATCTGTCAGCCATTTGTTAAGGCAGTTATGACGTTGACTCTCTTTGTCTTTTTCTATATATTTTTATGTATCTTTTTGCCTCGTTTGACCAAGCAGACAATAAAAGACGCATATACATATATATATATATATATATATATATATATATATATATATATATATATAGACATTTATGTACACACATACATATAATATTTATATAAATAATAGGAACAAGATAAACCGTACTCTGGTATATGATGCGAGCAGCACGCCGTGGCAGAGTGCTATCCTGTCCCCCGCCGTTTGTACGATCCGCGCGTGCTCTCTGCTGCTGTGGATATAATTCTTTTTATTCCTTCTTCTTTCTTTTTTTTTTTTTTTTTTTTGTAAAATTGTTTTTATTTTATTTCATTTTTGTATTGCTTTTGTGGCCAGCTCGCGACGGGACCACCCTGAATCCTACTGTTTTCTTCGAGGTTACTGCACACGCCGATCGCGAGCTCTCGTGCGCCCTCTCTTATATATTATCTTTGTGTCTCGCCCTCTCTGAGAAAAAAGACGCTGAGACTCTGAAGAAGCGGGTCGCCGCGAACGACTCAAAGGGAAATTCAATCGGACCGAGAGAGTCGTCTATCGATTTATATATTTACATAGAATTTAAGACACTTTGTAGTGTTGAAATTGGGTATAGATAAAATTTGACAGATATACGTATTTCAATAATTTCATTGAGAAAAATTATCCGCTCCTGTAAACGACCCTGTAGATTATCTATATATATATATATATATATATATATATATATATATATATATATATATATATATATATATATATGTATCAGTAACATACTTTTCGTGAGATTTCAGCACACCTTTCATATATCAATATAGTAATATAAGTCTTTCACGTATATGGGCTTCCGACTAGACAGAAATATAACTCGGGATATTATAGACGAACGTTTTAGTTATTTATCGCCACGTGTGTCTCTCGATCGTTATAACGTCATAGTTGTATTTTATAAAACTAATAAATATACAGGTATAACTTTTATCGCAATAAAAATTGAGGACGTAGTGCGCAGTGGGTCTAGGAAATCGACACGCCTGAGCAATATCTCCTTAATTTTTGCCACATACAATTCTTTGGCTCCTTTTTTTCTCTCCCCACCTCTCCCTCTCTGGCTCTCTTTATTTGTATTATTTTACGTTGACAAATAGAATAGAACCGATGCGGGATTTTGAGGTTTATCTATTTGTATATAAGAACACCGCGAGAGTTCTCTTGGGTTTTCGAACTCTATAGACGATAATATAACTAACTATAAACTATATACATATAGTTTGAGTGTACGTCATAGTTATATTTTATAAAACCAACAAATATATAGGTATAACTTTTATCGCAATAAAAATTGAGGACGTAGTGCGCAGTGGGTCTAGGAAATCGACACGCCGGAGCAATATCTCCTTAATTTTTGCCACGTACAATTCTTTGGCTCCTATTTTTCTCTCCCCACCTCTCTCTCTCTCTTTATTTGTATTATTTTACTTTGACAAATAGAATAGAACCGATGCGGGATTTTGAGGTTTATCTATTTGTATATAAGAACACCGCGAGAGTTCTCTTGGGTTTTCGAACTCTATAGACGATAATATAACTAACTATAAACTATATACATATATATAGTTTGAGTGTACGTCATAGTTATATTTTATAAAACCAATAAATATATAGGTATAACTTTTATCGCAATAAAAATTGAGGACGTAGTGCGCAGTGGGTCTAGGAAATCGACAGGCCTGAGCAATATCTCCTTAATTTTTGCCACGTACAATTCTTTGGCTCCTATTTTTCTCTCCCCACCTCTCTCTCTCTCTTTATTTGTATTATTTTACTTTGACAAATAGAATAGAACCGATGCGGGATTTTGAGGTTTATCTATTTGTATATAAGAACACCGCGAGAGTTCTCTTGGGTTTTCGAACTCTATAGACGACAATATAACTAACTATAAACTATATACATATATATATATAGTTTGAGTGTACGTCATAGTTATATTTTAAAAAACCAATAAATATATAGGTATAACTTTTATCGCAATAAAAATTGAGGACGTAGTGCGCAGTGGGTCTAGGAAATCGACACACCGGAGCAATATCTCCTTAATTTTTGCCACGTAGAATTCTTTGGCTCCTATTTTTCTCTTCCCACCTCTCTCTCTCTCTTTATTTGTAATATTTTACTTTGACAAATAGAATCGAACCGATGCGGGATTTTGAGGTTTATCTATATGTATATAAAAACACCGCGAGAGTTCTCTTAGGTTTTCGAACTCTATAGACGATAATATAACTAACTATAAACTATATACATATACATATATATATATAGTTTGAGTGTATAATATCGTCGGACCACCCCGACTAGCGTATCGCACGAGAGAGAATATCGGTCGGGGGGTAATTAAGTGTTGACCAAGCTGTGAGTGAAAACGAGATGGAGGCAACGAAAGAGCAAAACTCCGTATAATGAAAGAGCGAGATAGAGCACAAGGATATGCTCGTGGCGTGACCGGCGATCATATAACGCCAATAAGAGGATATGTGCAGATCGTATGTGTGTGTTGCATGCCTGGCGCTCGATGAGATGAGAGAAACGATCTCGTCGGGACGACTCCTGGGTCCCCGCTGATCATCGTCGAGACTCCTCGTTCTCTAGAACGTCTCCACTTGAATCCTTTTGCTCGCCGCGCGCAGCTTATTGTACCGGATATATGATACAACACATTTATTATAATTTAGTATATTATACACATCACATGTACATTAGATACGCGAACATGCACACGTATAATTACGTATATATATAAATATATATATATATATATATGTGTATGAAACGTAATAAATACATGGAAGGGCATTTCATCTCATCTCGACACACGGCCTAGCCCTGTGAGGCTCATTCGATATGATTTCTTTGAAAAATTATTCAAAAAAATAGCATGGATCTTGAAGAAAATGATTTTCATACTTAACCATTGGAAAAAAAAAATTCTATAATACCATATCAATATTTTTTTTCACCATACGTAACGTGAAAATGAACTTGAAAAATATGGCGGTGATGCTAGTCTGTGCCTAATAATTAAATAAAGTAATAAAAAAATAAAATTTAGTATAAAGTTTAATTGAGGTCACCAGTATGAATTTTTCGCCACGGCTCTATAATATTTAATAATAACAGGAATAATAGGCCAAATCAAAATAGACTATAGGACCGACGTTGGTCCAGTTGCATGAGAGGGAATGCCCTATAATGCATTATGATTTATCGGAGTGTATAGCTGAAAATTTGCGTAGGTGTCGGCTGTTTTAATTTTCTGGCAACTGGTTACAGGTATTGTTTATATACATCGCTATATTATATATGCGTATAGATTTACCGCGACAATATAATTTTATCTAATATCGTATATCGCAATTGCTACACTGCATGACGGCGCGCACTCCGGTGTGTAGTCTGCCTGGAGCTAGAGTGAGAGAGAGAGAGAGAGAGAGAGAGGGAGAGAAAAGTAGTTGGGATTAATAAGAACTTACCGGGTGGTTTATAGGCGAAATTCCCCGTGGACCCTGCTCGAATTTATCCCCCGTTATCCGTGAGGATCACGCGAACGAAGTTGATGCGCTGATGCGCTTCCAGTCTCGCTATATCCTCGACCTGTTTTTTTTTTCCTTACGCTCCGCTTGTTGGCAGACGAGAAAAATTGAGTTGATCCTCGTGACTGGTAATCGCGAGTACCTGCGCTTAGTTCGAGATGCATCTTCGTTTTTTTTTTTTTGTTTTTTCAATCGTTTCTTTTTTTCTCGTATCTTATTACTTCTCTCGTTTAGCAGTTGTGCTTTATATATACCGTATACTGGTATGTCATATATTATATGGTATGTGTAAACTCGAATACACGGTGTACCTGTTCCTCTGCGTGATTACGACTCCTCTTTCTTCGTAAGAAAATCGATCAATGTACTCATACACTGTATATGAGTGTATATATGTGTAGATAAATTATTTCTCGTATTCTGCCACCCATTGTGGGAATTCTTTCATTGCTGTATATATCTTATAATTCCAATGTAAATAATCGTTGCATTTTGTAAAAAGAATTTCTTTCGTTCATATTAATTTCAACTTGAATTTAACACAGTATTTATTTGAATTTTACCAACATTTATTTTAGCTGATGAATTATTTTTTTCATTCGCATAAACGAGTTTGTGCAAATTGAATTGTAATTTTTTTACAAAAAAATCGCCTACCAATGTACGAGAAAGAGGATGGCCAGAGAAAACGTTGCAAGGAGAGAAAATCCATGGACCAATGTTCAACGTTCTTGGCGGGCGTGCGCGAGCCTTCAGAATGGAGAACCGATCGAGATAGCCACGAGAGACCAGGCCACGATTTATGTCAACGCGTCGACCTAACGATTCCCTTAGAGCTGTCGCTCGCTCCCTCGCTCGCTCGCTCGCTCGCGCGAGTCCTCCAGGACCTCGGACTAATTCCCCCGTCGTCGATGCTTGCGACTGCCTCGTTCTCCCCAGAGACCAGAGACAGAGAGAGAGAGAGCCACAGCTTCTTCTCGTTGAGTCTCGCGGTATCCCGAGGTTTATGGGTTGCCAAGTGACTCGCATTGGCGGTCTTCATTGTCCGATGTGTGTGTACCGAGCTTCGTGCACATACGAAGCTGGATTCTCAATTTTATTCCGATCGAGTTGTTTCGCTTCCACTTTCGCTCTTATATTCTAACATAAAGTGACCACGTGCTCGATTTTATTGTTTTCATAAAAATCTTTAACAGTCAGCAAGAAAGCAACATATACTTGGCGAAGTTAGATTTTTTGGACAATATTAGTTGAAAAAGTTCTACAGTTAAATATTTTATTTATTTATTTGGCTCATGTACTTTTTCGCTGGAAGAATTTTTTTATTTCACGCCGAGCTTAAAGAAGCTACTTTGACGAAAAAAAAAAAAAACAAAAAATGTGATATAATTAAATAATTAACATTGATACTGGAAGATTTTGGGGGATTTATTTGAACCATTTTTCTCGTGAAAGTAACAGAGCATTCGTGACTATTTGTTTGTTGTGACAAAGTCACTGTATTACTTAAAAAAAAATCCCTCATTTACTTGCACAAATAAATTAGATGCCATTTGTTATTTACTTTGTTATTTCAAGAATCTTTCTCATTCACTCGAGGAAATTACGTTACTCCAAAAAAGTTCCTATTTAGTCATTTTATGACTTATTTTGTTACTACTCTCCAGTACTTGTGATTTATTACTTCATTACTATTGCAATAAATGTCTGATCTTGTTACGGGATCTAGGGGGAGTTTGGGTTTTTTTCTTGTTTATTTGACAAAGTCACTGTATTACTTAAAACTTTTTCCCTCATTTACTTGCACAAATAAATTGGATGCCATTTGTTATTTACTTTGTTATTTCAAGAATCTTTCTCATTCACTCGGGGAAATTACGTTACTCCAAAAAAGTTCCTATTTACTCACTTTATGACTTGTTTCGTTACTACTCTCCAGTACTTCTAATTTATTACTTCGTTACTATTGCAATAAATGTCTGATCTTGTTACGGGATCTAGGGGGAGTTTGGGTTTTTTTCTTGTTTATTTGACAAAGTCACTGTATTACTTAAAACTTTTTCCCTCATTTACTTGCACAAATAAATTGGATGCCATTTGTTATTTACTTTGTTATTTCAAGAATCTTTCTCATTCACTCGGGGAAATTACGTTACTCCAAAAAAGTTCCTATTTACTCACTTTATGACTTGTTTCGTTACTACTCTCCAGTACTTGCAATTTATTACTTCGTTGCTATTGCAATAAATGTCTGATCTTGATACGGGATCTAGCGGGAGTTTGGGTTTTTTTTCTTGTTTATTTGACAAAGTCAATGTATTACTTAAAACTTTTTCCCTCATTTACTTGCACAAATAAATTCGATGCCATTTGTTATTTACTTTGCTATTTCAAGAATCTTTCTCATTAACTCGGGGAAATTACGTTACTCCAAAAAAGTTCCTATTTACTCACTTTATGACTTGTTTCGTTACTACTCTCCAGTACTTGCAATTTATTACTTCGTTACTATTGCAATAAATGTCTGATCTTGTTACGGGATCTAGCGGGAGTTTGGGTTTTTTTTCTTGTTTATTTGACAAAGTCACTGTATTACTTACAACTTTTTCCCTCATTTACTTGCACAAATAAATTAGATGCCATTTGTTATTTACTTTGCCATTTCAAGAATCTTTCTCATTAACTCGAGGAAATTACGTTACTCCAAAAAAGTTCCTATTTAGTCATTTTATGACTTGTTTTGTTACTACTCTCCAGCACTTTAAATTTATTACTTCGTTACTATTGCAATAAATGTCTAATCTCGTTACGGGTTCTTCAACCAGTGGTTCATAAAGTATCTACATAATCCTGATTCACCGATAGCGATTCAACGATAATGGCCATATAATCGTTATCAAAGCCACGGTTATGGAAGCTCTTATATAACTAGTTTTTCGTATGCCAATCGTGGATAGTCAATTGGATAAAATTGATAATAAAATGTCCAGCTCGATCCATGGAACCGATCTCATTCTGTGATTTCCTCCCTCTCCTTATCTGCATCTCTTCATATTTTAATATATATATATATATATATATTTATTATAGATAATCCATAGACTATGATAATTCTTGACTAGGAAGTTTCCTGTACGAAGCGAATCGATCGATTTAGCACGTAAATTTTTTTAATTCCTCCCAGCTCGTGTTTTTATTTTTCAACCTGCCTTTGAATCGTAAAACTTCTATGCCTGTATTACTGTGCAATATCGCTCGTGGGCACATGTATTCTCTCCCAGCATCTCTCGCTACGTGACAAACCGAGTATAACAAGGCGAGCGAAAGAGCGAGATGGAAAATCTATAGTTGCAAAAAAGTTGTCTATTTTTGTTATCTTCTCAGACTTGGATTCAACGGATTGGATATACTACTGGTATTAGATTCCCCGAGGATCGGACGTGGATATTCACGCGGCGCCAGTTCTCCCATATACATATATATATGTATAATAAAACTCACCCCCTCGAGAAAAATTTCGCTCTCCGTGCACGCGGCGCCGGTTTTACGCGATCGCCGTGACGATATCATAGCCAGTGTTGTACATATATATACATATATATATATATATATATATATATATATATATCCTCTCATCTGAGCACACGCGCTCTCATGTTCTCGCTTATCAATGCGTTCGCGATTACCGGAATGCGAGCTCGCGATCCTCGAAAACATAAATCAGCTCGCGGATTTTGCTCTCTATACGCACTCTGTCGTGCGAATGTACGATATAAAGAGAGATTTCAAAAAAATTTTATATAGAAAAAAGGGACGAACGAAGAGCGCCAATAGGGAAATCGATACTCGAACGAGTTCTCGCCTTTGGTTAGTTGTACCTACTGGTTTAAATCTCCTGAATCTGCAATGTATATATATATATATGTATATGTGTATACATGAAGCACCAGCAATCCTGGACTATTGAAAAAGAAAACCAATTGCTTGGCAAATAATGTATACTCGAGAACGAGCAGACTTCTGGTTCTCGACAATTAACTGGATACTAGATGTATATGTATACATAGATGACATATATAATCTTTTTACTAGTTGGCTTAGTGAATTGTCTTTTCGATATTATGTAGTAAATTCGCGTTCTTAATATTAATTATTATTCGATCAGGTTTATGACTATATATAAATTTGTATTCTGTGAATAACGATTATTATTGATATTATAGTTATTTCTACTGTCTCAATTATAATACCGTCAAATAATTTGTATATCAATCACAAATAATTTGATATAATTGACAGAATATACTGTTAATATCCTGCCAATTTTTATTCTCACCAATCCCAATATTCTGTAAATTTTCATCCTGACAATCGCTGTGACGTTAATTTATACTGTCAACTGCATATAAAATTCTCGCTATTTTGTCATTTGATATTTTATCAATTACGGTAATTATCAATTTCAATACTGAATAAATTTTAATTCTGTCATGTTATCAAGGTATCTCTAATTTAACTGCAAATTAGCCTCATTTCTCGAAATTTGTTCTAATTTAAATTTTCCATCTCTCTGCATATCTACACCAAGAGAGCCACAGAAAGTGCAGCACACGATCCATCGAAGCTCACAGGGTGAGCCCTCTCTCGATCCCTCATGAATATTCAACGAACACAAGTTGTCCGTGCCCGGGCTTCAACTCCAAGTGAAAGAAAAAAGAAAATATTCAGGGAAGGTGGAGAGATCCTCACAACCCTTTCTCACTCGATACCTCCTAGCTATGTAAGCCGCCATTGACGTATAACCTTGTTGATCATAAGTGGGTTTGTTTCGCTGATTGTTGTCGCATTGGGTTTGACGGCCTCTCTTGCACGAACGATCGCGGCTACATACAGGCCCCGAGGGGGTCCATTTGCATATTCAACGTGCACCTGATATGGTCATGTATGAAACTTGTACTATTTATGTAGTATTTACAGAGTACAAGCTGATAATTTTTTTTTTTTTCTTTCAGATGAATTTCCTTTTATCTAGGAACTATTTTATTATCATTCAAAGTAAGCAATTTTTAATCATCCTTAAAATAGTGTTTATATTTTTCTATATTCGTTTAGATAAATAAATTCTCGTCGAATTCATTATTATCATTATAACATCTTTTTTTGCCCAATTAATCTTCATTTACAGATAAATATGGTTATTTTTTTCATGACCTTATAAGCAAAAATATTAAGTATGAATATACGTGTGTATATGTGTAGCTCTTTAAATCATCCCTTCGCCGAAAGGGCTAACAAATTAATTTCTACCCTTCTACCCTTCTCAACGGTTCATGCTAGCTTATATACATTAGTTATATATATATGTATATAATACAAAATATAGAGATTCTTGTCAAGAGAATCTCTTCTCACTCATACAATCGTCGAACAGTTGGCTAGAGAGGCGAACTTTGCGAGAACGAGATATATCTCATATGCTGACAGCAGAGATCTTCGAATATAATCTATTATATATATATATACATATAGTTAATGCTGAAAATAAGATTCGAGATTCACGCCCCTAGCTGCTGGGTGGATTATCGATTTTCTCTCACTCTCTCCGCAATCTAATAGAGTCTAAAATATTGTCCGAAGGATCGAGATTAAAAAGCACACACATTTCCTCCTTCAACAATCCATTTCAAATATTATTATAACGTGTACTGAAGATACGCTCACTTGTATATAAATTATAGTGCACACGAGGTGAATGATAACAACTGTTTTTTTTTTTTTCGTGGGAAAAAGAACGTTTAATATCGTCATTTCGATCTGTAAACTCAACGAGCCAGCTCACTTGTGGAACCTTCTGGTGCATCGATGCAACGAGATGCACGCAACTAAAAGTAAATGCATTTATATATATATATATATATATATATATATAAACTGCATGCTCTGAGGCTCGGTCGTGTGTGCGTATATATAAATAAATGCGAGACTATAAGTACACGAGGTGCTATATATATAGAGAGAGAGCGAGAGGGGCAGAGACTAGTCGTTGATCGTGTCTCGCACGTCCGCAAGAAGGATTGATTTATCACACGCCAGAAGACAGATTGCAGCTCGAGCAAAGAGCGTTAGTACTGAACAGTGCAAGCGGAGAGCAGCACCTCTCTTGGCTATTTTAGTGGCAAAAGCGAGCAAGATCAGAGAGATATAACTATATAGAAGTAATAAAACTAAGAAATTTTATTTCTTGTCATAATTTTCTTAATTTTATTAATTCTCTTAATTGTCAGTCATTTTGTTCCATTCGTAATGATTCATTGGATAAAGTTGAGAAAATTAATTACATATTAATAAAGTATACTAACTGGACACGCTCACCACCATCTTACAGACACTCGCAGACACTCCGCTTAAACTAAACGATGGTTAACCCCCAATAATGCCCTGGTAATGTTAATACAGTGCAAGAAAGGCCACCGTGAAAGAAAGGAGGTGAAAAGGAAGGGGCGGTGCCCCTTCCTTTTCACCTCCGACCCATTCTCAAGCTTCTCTCGAATACTTTGAGCCCTTATTTTTCATGCATCTTCAAAAATCATCGTCGGTGTAATAATAATACAGTGAGGTGGTCAGAAAACTAAAACAGGTTGATGAGAGAGAGAGAGAGAGAGAGAGAGAGGGAGGGAGGGAGAGGGTGAGGAAGAGGGAGAGGGACGGAAGGAAAGATTTAGAAAAAATTCACTCTCTACGTGTCCGTGATTTTTCGAACGGTCAGATAACAACTTGATAATGAATCCTTTGACCCGAGTCTCATCGTCAGAGCCTCCTCCACAAGTGGACCTTCCTACTTCTACTCTTATATATATACGGATGTTGCTTATTTTCCTTGATGCGCGACGTCGCGCCGACGGGAGAGACCGGTGAACGTGCCACGAAGTTTCCTCGCGCGCTACGACACCGACGACAGAGGTATATATAGGATCCAAATCCTTGTCGAGGATGACCGCGGACGCGGGGATCATTATAGTGATTAATGCCGATGGAAGTGCGCGATAACGGTGATTTATCGATGTCACTGGCTACAACGTGATTCTCTCTCTCTCTCTCTCTCTCTCTCTCTCTCTCTCTCTCTCTCCCTCTCTCTCTCTGTTTCTCCTTCTCTTGCACTCTTTCTCTGTCGGATCATGAGCGCCTCTGCCATGCTACGCGGTGACGAGATATAAATTGTGGAGACTCGCGTGATATCTTTTAACCCTTGCCGCAGGTATCGTGTTCACAGAGTAGTTGGAAATTTTTATAAAATTATAACAAAATGTTGAAATAAAAAAATTGCAGTGACAGAAGAAAAAAAATCATAACTTGAACGGGAATAAAAGTAACGAAATCGCTTTAAGCTCATAGCGAAGATAAGGGACGTAGCTGCCATGAAAAAAAAAATCTTTTCTACAAGTACAATCGTTCAGCCAAAACTATTTTCCCGTCTAAAATTTGATTTGAAATAATCGAAAAATGAAGTGAAACCAGAATAAAAGTCACAAGTTTGATGCTATTGGAGAGATTGGAATAGATTTTTATTCTCATTCAAAAGAGCAAGTTTATCAGTGCTGAAAAAAAAATCTTTATTTGAACCGGGCTCGTCCCTTCGAATTGTTCAATCTCATCAAATCCGAACAATCGAAAATTTGAAACTTCATGAGAATCGATTTCACAAATATAAAATTATGACTCGAATGGATCTGAAATTATAGACCTCGCTCAAAACTTGTGCAATGGAGGAACGAGGTCAGAACCATTAAAAAAATTCTCTCCATACCCAGCGAGACAACGAACCGGCTCAAATCCTAACAAATGAAAAAAAAAATCACGAAAATCCTTATTTGAACCGGGCTCGTCCCTTCGAATTGTTCAATCTCATCAAATCCGAACAATCGAAAATTTGAAACTTCATGAGAATCGATTTCACAAATTTAAAATTATGACTCGAATGGATCTGAAATTATAGACCTCGCTCAAAACTTGTACAATGGAGGAAAGATGTCAGAACTATTAAAAAAAATTCTCCATAACCAGCGAGACAACGAACCGGCTCAAATCCTAACAAATGAAAAAAAAAATCACGAAAATCTTTATTTGAACCGGGCTCGTCCCTTCGAATTGTTCAATCTGATCAAATCCGAACAATCGAAAATTTGAAACTTCATGAGAATCGATTTCACAAATATAAAATTATGACTCGAATGGATCTGAAATTATCGACCTCGCTCAAAACTTGTACCATGGAGGAAAGATGTCAGAACTATTAAAAAAATTCTCTCCATAACCAGCGAGACAACGAACCGGCTCAAATCCTAACAAATGAAAAAAAAAATCACGAAAATCCTTATTTGAACCGGGCTCGTCCCTTCGAATTGTTCAATCTCATCAAATCCGAACAATCGAAAATTTGAAACTTCATGAGAATCGATTTCACAAATATAAAATTATGACTCGAATGGATCTGAAATTATAGACTTCGCTCAAAACTTGTGCAATGGAGGAACGAGGTCAGAACCATTAAAAAAATTCTCTCCATACCCAGCGAGACAACGAACCGGCTCAAATCCTAACAAATGAAAAAAAAAATCACGAAAATCTTTATTTGAACCGGGTTCGTCCCTTCGAATTGTTCAATCTCATTAAATCCGAACAATCGAAAATTTGAAACTTCATGAGAATCGATTTCACAAATTTAAAATTATGACTCGAATGGATCTGAAATTATCGACCTCGCTCAAAACTTGTACCATGGAGGAAAGATGTCAGAACTATTAAAAAAATTCTCTCCATAACCAGCGAGACAACGAACCGGCTCAAATCCTAACAAATGAAAAAAAAAATCACGAAACATAAAAATCCACTATCATCATTAAAAATCACAAGTGGAATGAAATTTAAGATATGCCAAAAAACACATGATCCTATAAAATGTGTTTGTCCATTCATTATATACTGTAGCAATAGGGTGTTACTGCGAAGAGTGTAAACTCATCATTGTTCCATTATTCATTGCTCTTCTCATTGCCCTTTATTTATCCATTCTACATAAATCTCAGCTCATCATTGACCACGAGGCTTGTCGAGCTGACCAACATGACCGATTCCTCTTCAGCAGGGAGTAGAATAATCGTATCAACAGCAGAAGAACGATGAAGAAGGAAAAGACCGGACGGCGATACAGCTCTCAAGAAGTGCCTTACAAGGCGTGGGCTAATATATTCTATGCGATTAAATAAACATGCGGTAACTCATATAGAGAAAAAAAAATGAAGAGAGCCCGACGTTTGATTCAACGGTAGCTCACTAGATTCTCTCCTCATAAATCGACCTCCCAACTTTTCACATTACACGATCCCACCACTATAATAACCCAAGACTCAAAATGGTGCTGTGCGTGAAATTTCATTATGAGATTTTCAATTTTGTTTCCTTACTTTGCATATATTAAAATCTGGAGACCGGACTTATTATAATGGTACATGTCTACAAATCATCAGAGAGGCGTTTCGTTCAGTTTGTATATGTTTATAAATATACATGTGATATTTCTGGTTTCAATTCTTAAAGACCTTCAATGTTTTTATTGATTTTTTATCCCAAACGCTTATTTCGTAATTATTTTTCAAAACGACCTTTCGATGCAACAAAAAGTTACCCCAGATAAAGAAAATTTTAAACAATTATCTAAAATCCTGTGTCAGATATAAAAAAAATTATATAGCCAAGTCGGTCAATTTTCCTCTACTTTTTTAAATTTGTTTTTCAAAACAAAAATTAATATGAATTAGAAGCAAAGATTGACCTACTCGCACCTACCTATTGAGAAGGGTCGAACGTATAGGCCATGCCGAGGCGGAATTCTTGTTTGAGGTATATATATTGTATATAGATGTATATCCATATCTGTATACATGTATATTTATAAAGAAATTTCGAGGCACGCTCCTTACAAGATTTCGAACAAGACCGAAAATGTCTCCTTCTTCTTTTCGACCATAATAATGCTACAAACGTTGGGAAATGGTCAAAGAGTCGTTTCAGTGTATACCATGATCCCATATGGCCAAGGCAAGAGCCAGCGCAAATGAAAATGTCCAACGTATACGATTTTATATCCGATCGTAAAAGTGGGTCCGAGATCGAGGACCGCCAAGGTAACTTGGGAACTTGATCGTTGTGGCTGTGTCTTTTATACATGCATCTATAGACATAAATATATGTATAATAGCTAGAAGGTGTTTCCTGGGATCTTGAATTTTTTTTTTTCTCGTGTTTTGTCTCTTTTTTTTTGTCTCTATATATTGGGATCTTCTTCTTGATATAGAGAGAAAGAAAACTTCAGCCGGTTCATTCCGAAATTCAGATGTGTCTCGCGATTCTCGTGTCTCGATACGCGAGAAAAGAGCTCGCGTTTCCAATCTTGCGTGGGTGGAAATAAAAGATATGTCCTCACACACGAGCGCATACTCCGTGGTTCTGTGGAGAGGGTCCTCGATAAAAATATTTTGTGACCGAAAGAAGGAGTGAGTGAGGTACATATGTATCCACTGGTGGACGTGTTCCCACTACTGCCCTTTATAGCCTGTAAACCGTAACTTATCAAAATAATTAACGAACATGAACAACTAAAAAAATAACAACAACAAAAAGCATGTTTTTTAAAATATGTATTATTCTCGATGGAGACCTCTCGTTTGCCCAACTTGTGTTACAAGTTCTCGACTGTCCAGGCTTGAAATGAATAAAATTTAATCCATGCGTTGAACTATCCAAGTAATTCTGATACGTGTTGCATACGTTGCGGGAATAACTCAAACACCTTTTTGCCGATAAAATATAATGTGGCGCTTGTGCAAGAGGAGAAAAATTAACGACAGCAGAGCGAGAATATTTTCGTCTATATATCACACCTTCGTATATATAAATATATCTACATTACGATATATATGTATATATGTATATATATTTATCTAGCATGAAGAGATTACGAGTCGCGAGGGCTCTGGCGCATAAGTAAGATCTCGGAATTTTATGTCGTTACCTCACACGAAGCTTCGATATGCCGCGTGTCTTGGTCCATCTCAGCAAGATACGAGAGAGAACGTAAAGAAAAAAAAAATACGACCAAGATGAGTCTCGTTCTCGGCGGAGTCGAAGCCGTTAAAATCGCATCGCGAGAGGCCTGAGGTGAGACAGAGCTCTCGAGAGGCGAGAGTATACTATATATAAGTATGTATACTTTCCTTCGGTTAACCTACGTATCCGACTATCCAGGACGAGTGCTGGACATGTCTTTATATATATATATATATATATATATATGTATATGTATATATATACACATAAATAGAAATGGATCGTGGGTGGTTTGATGCTCAAATCCGTAAACAGGTGTATGTATAGGTGGGAGAGAGAAGGAGGGTCATACAAAAAAAAGTCGACGGGGCAAAAGAAAAAAAACGATGAATCATAATTCATGTTAAAAATATACCTAAGACAAAGTGCATGCTCAGCGCATGCTCAGTTGAAATTCAACGAAAAGTCTAAAATGCAAGACATCGAAAATCCGCAGTCTAACAAATTCGCAATTCACTGATCTCATAGTTTGGGACGATAATGATATGAGCAAATGTAACTCTCATACTCATGGTGACTTCGTTGGTATTGCTCGTCGTCTTATATGTAAGATGTGCGGAAAAATAATATACTTACATTTTACTAGAAAAATTAAAGCAAATGATAAATATTTCGAAAAAATAATTAATTCATCTCTGCTTTACATTGATTGATAGCCAACGTATAAAGAAATGTGAATCTAAACAATAATGTTGTTTAGCAGAAAAAACGAACTACATATATGTAGATGCGAAGCAAATATATCGAAATCATTTTATTCATGAATGCTACATTTGTATAAAATGGAGTTTCAACTGTGCTTTTTATATACAGATTTGTTGCTTTTAGGAAAAAAAAAACGTTCTGACAAAACTTAGCTGCAGAAAGCATCGTGATTGACGCAAACTCTAGAGAAAATATTACGTTTGCGAAGTGCGTATAAATGCACTTTTTGGGGAACGTATTGAACAATATATTTCGTGCATATTTTATGCTTCCCGAAATTTGCGTACACGCCGCGATGCATGGCCTACCTTTACACCATAAGTAAACGTTCATTGTGAACATTCGATTCTCCGCATGGTGACATCGTTGCCGAAAAAAAAAAATATCATTCAACAAAGTAAGAGTAGGAATCCTCAGCTTATGATTTTTTTTTTCCAGGTCTTGCCATACATCAAAAGAAATATATTGACAATGATTCACTTATCGATTATTCAATTTTCATGAGTCGCGTGCAAAGCGCGTTCACGAAAAAATTCTGAGTTTAATTTAGACAGGATTTAGGCAAAAATCGTCTTTGAATTAGATAAAAATTTGATACTTTCTATTGTACATTTGCGCACGTATATCATTGAGAAGTGAGACCCAGATCTGTGGCCACGTGTTCGACGCACTTGTAAAACGCACCACGTCGAGCGTGGAATTTTTAAAATAAAATATCATATATAGTTAAATGGCGCACAAAGCATATGGAGTATTTATTGAGCTTAGCGTTATACCTACTTATTATTATTGGTAGGTACGTTTTGCCGCAGCAATGAGAATGCGAGAAATCCCTATCCAGCGGCATTAAAAATAAATATAGGTAGCTTATTTATTTTTGCATAGATAATCCGAGCCAGATATACAAGAAGAAGTATATAGTCAACCGCGTGTATGGGCCATTTCATACCAATTTGGTCCATTGTTTTTTCAAAATTCTTTTTCCACTTATAAAACGGACTTGATGTATTTGTTCATAGCCAACGGTTATTTGATTGAGATTTTTTTTCAAGCTAACATAAAAAGTCATTCTCTAATTCAAATCTCAACTTCTGTGTCAGGTCGCGACCTTTCGTAACCATTTTTGAGGTGAGAAATCATTTATTTAATATCGAGATGGTAGAAATTTTGTAAAATTCCATTTGGGCAATATGCTCGTGTTGATATTGTAATTTTTCAAAGGTTTGTCTGAGTCAAAAAATAGTATCAGAAACCAAATGATTGTAAAATATATAAAAATGATTTTTATGAATAGTTTTTTTTTATTTTTCTTACATATTGAAGTCGAGTCAGCAGAAAATATCCCATATATATAGATAACGTTGTATATATAGTATGAGTCGAACGAAACGAGAGATATGTGGGTGGAAGGCGCGCATATGCTTCAGTCACGTGTGATTAAGCGATGTTATCCATGAAGCTCTCTGCCTTTCGTTTCTCATTGCATTTGCTTTCTTTTTATTTTCTGTCACTCGTTTTTTCGTTCACTTTGCTCGCGTCTCCAAGATGTGTGCCGAGGCACCTGTAGACCTGGAACGCCTACATGCCGCCTCTCTCTCTCTCTCTCTCTCTTTCTCTCACTGCCCTCGCTCTCAAGCCTCTCGTATCCTCTTTCTGGTTCTTCCCTCCCGTGCCCTTCGGGGACTTTCTTGACGTATGAGGACGATTTTTTCATCCTTTCATCGTGATAAAGTGAAGGATATCAACGGTCTATTATCCTATGTAACGAGAAGAAGGGATTTCTTTGACAATAATAAATTTCCATCAAATGAATCAAATCATGCATTTACTTTGTCATTTAAAAAAAAAATGATTTTCAGTTTTGAATGCACATTTTTTAACAAATCCTACAAAAATCAATAATAAACGAGAAATAAATTAAAAATTCATTATGAATTGTTAAAAAGTCGCAAATTTAAACTCACACATCACTTTTTCACAATTGTTGCCCATTCACAAATAATAATCAATGATGAGCTAATGACTTTCTCAAATTTTAGCTTCCTCATGGAAGAAGCAACTTTTTCAACGCTCAAAACTTATTCTGTCCAAACTTCCACCTCCTTTTCATCTTTTTTGTAGTTTGATAATTCGAGCTCTGCTTAATTTTGAATATTCGAAATATATTTGGAATGGAAAATTTCATAGAAGTGGAAGCCCTATAATCATTCTCATCAAATTCGATGTCATCACCAAACATTTTTGTCCATTCCTCACACACTATATGAATTGTTAAAAAGTCGCAAATTTAAACTGACACATCAGTTTTTCACAATTGTTGCCCATTCACAAATAATAATCAATGATGAGCTAATGACTTTCTCAAATTTTAGCTTCCTCATGGAAGAAGCAACTTTTTCAATGCTCAAAACTTATTCTGTCCGAACTTCCACCTCCTTTTCATCTTTTTTGTAGTTTGATAATTCGAGCTCTGCTTAATTTTGAATATTCGAAATATATTTGGAATGGGAAATTTCATAGAAGTGGAAGCCCTATAATCATTCTCATCAAATTCGATGTCATCACCAAACATTTTTGTCCATTCCCCACACACTATATGAATTGTTAATAAGTCGCAAATTTAAACTCACACATCACTTTTTCACAATTGTTGCCCATTCACAAATAATAATCAATGATGAGCTAATGACTTTCTCAAATTTTAGCTTCCTCATGGAAGAAGCAACTTTTTCAATGCTCAAAACTTATTCTGTCCAAACTTCCGCCTCATTTTCATCTTTTTTATAGTTTGATAATTCGAGCTCTGCTTAATTTTGAATATTCGAAATATATTTGGAATGGAAAATTTCATAGAAGTGGAAGCCCTATAATCATTCTCATCAAATTCGATGTCATCACCAAACATTTTTGTCCATTCCTCACACACTATATGAATTGTTAAAAAGTCGCAAATTTAAACTGACACATCAGTTTTTCACAATTGTTGCCCATTCACAAATAATAATCAATGATGAGCTAATGACTTTCTCAAATTTTAGCTTCCTCATGGAAGAAGCAACCTTTTCAATGCTCAAAACTTATTCTGTCCAAACTTCCGCCTCATTTTCATCTTTTTTATAGTTTGATAATTCGAGCTCTGCTTAATTTTGAATATTCGAAATATATTTGGAATGGAAAATTTCATAGAAGTGGAAGCCCTATAATGATTCTCATCAAATTCGATGTCATCACCAAACATTTTTGTCCGTTCCTCACACACTTATATCATGATGGTCAATGCTACGGGTGCCATTCCAAGATCAGCGAATCTCTCTCATTTTCATTGTTCATCAAAGTGATTGAGATGAAAAAAGTTTAATCTCAGTCTGATCAGGTCTTGCACTGAATTCAGGCAAAGGATTCCTTACTTCTGGGTCCTCTCGCCATTGTGAGTGTCAGGCACTTCGGAACAGAGATAACATGAGAAGTTTGTTTTTCACCGTCACGACGCTTCCTCTATGTAAAAGAAAAATGGTGATACTTAAAGTAAGATCAGACCTTAATTGGACCTTAAAGTGCGCGTGAAATTTTTCCATTAGCTGTTTAAATGTATTGTTGTAACTTTAGCGGGGAATAATTTCGCTATCACAAACTATCACCAACTGAACAAAGTAAACAAAACATAAAACATTTTTATTGGGGCATTTATATTCATTACAATATTAATTTTCCCATTGCGAAACGTCAGAGTACGGCCGTATATCTTCACGTCTCAGTCTCAACTGTCAATCATTACGATCGTCATAAAATTAATCGTTAATTACGTTTGTCCGTTGTTTCCTCTTATCTATATCAGGTCTTCGTTCTGATAATCATAACACACATATATATATATATATATATATATATATATACATACATAAATTTCTCGTTCCATGTGATCGCTCGTTGCAGCGCCAGTGAAAATGCCACACGACGCATTATTATATTATCCAAAGCTACCGTTGTCCGTTTGACCGTATCGGGTCCAGGGTATAGAGTTAAGAGCGCGTATGGTGGTTAGTCGCGCGAGAGAACGATACTTTAACCACTCGCCTAAGTTATAATAGCATGTATATAGGTGGTTACTAGCAACGAGCAGTTGGGCGGGTTTTGCTTCACGTGCGAAGCGTGCGTTCTTATATATATATATATATATATATATATATATATATATATATATATATGTGTGTGTGTATATAGTGGCGGCGTCGAGTCAGAGGCGAACGTATTTATAATTGCACTTTCTGTCCTGAACCCGATAGCGGCACCATACAGAGAATTATATACAACGAAAGACTTGAGCCTAGTTTAGTAAAAAGATTAGTGGGGGAAACTTGCATACGTAGAAAAAAAATGGGGGATCTTATATACGTGAGTCAGCGTGCACTTTCCCAGCTTTGGTTTTATTGCATCGACTATGTAACATCAATGCTGGTACATGCACGCTGTTTTTACCAGGACTCCAATAAATTGCGAGCCTATTGTCTATTAATACTGAAATAAGGGGAGACGAAACAAAAGAAAAAATGTATTCGAATTAAATTCGGTTCATTGGGATTGAACAAAATTTGTCTTCGTTTAAATAAAAAGTTTATTATGCATTGAATAAAATTGATTTTATTGAAATTATATTTATTTGATCTAGTTGCAAATTGGGCCAAATTGGTGACCTGGTTAATTTTCATTTTGATCCAGATAAAATTGATTAAAAATATATTTGACTGATTTGAAAATTGGACAGTTACGATCCGATTGCGTTCAATTTTTTTTTTTTTTTTTTTTTTAATAACATCTTATATTTGATTCAATAAAATTGTATTGAAAAACTTGTCGAAGGAAAACGCTGTTCATGTGGATGGAAATAAAAGGCTCAAGGGGCTATGGAAGACAGGAACGGTGCATCGAGACTATGGGCAGAAACACGAATCCGGCATTCCGTGGCTAAGTGAATTCCGCCGTGCGTCGTCGTCTTTTCCGCGCATCGAGGGTGTCGAAAACAGAGTCTGAGGGCATCTTGCCGAGGCCAGAATAGGTAGCACGCATATGTGTTTGCAGCAGTTTGCTTTTTTTCCTTCATTGGATCGAAGAAACAACCGGGTGTGCGCTTTTCTGTGAATTCGAGTTACGTACGATATACATATATATATATATATATATATAAATATATATATGTGTGTGTGCGTGTGTGACTCTTGGGCAAAAATCTGTAAGCTGGCGAGGAAGACGGTGGCAGTGCTCGCAGTCCGCAATTGACGTGGCATATAGCTCGAGAGGGAGTGAGGAAGAGAAAGAGAGAAACTCGTGGCCGGTACAGCAAACCCCACTTAGGATATAACCGTTTCGACGTAAACGAAGCAGAAGAGTACGAAGAATGAGAATGAGGCAAAAGTACGCGCAAGGTGCGATGCAGGAAGAACCCACACATGTTTCTATACCCAAGGAAATAAAAATTATTTATTAATTTACATAAATCATTTTATTATTTATGAAGATTTATTATTGTTATGATTTTTCGACGATATCCGGTTGTTGCAGCAGTCACCCAGAATTTCTCTAATTAAATTGGCAATTTTTCAATAGATTATTCAATTATGACCTATTTTCACAAGCACACAATATTTCGGTCTTCCTTACGAGAAGCTCAGTGAGTCTCAGTATTTTTTTTTGTTTATATGATGCTCCATTTTCAAGATATTAACCATATGAATTTTTAACAAAGTTATTAATGAGTGCTGAGATTCGGTAAACGTGGCCTCTTCCGGTTCCTGGACGATTCTCGGTTGTTGCAGTAGACACACAGAATTTCTCTATTTGGCAATCTTTGAATCGATTATTCAATTATGCACTATTTTCGATACACATTCTACAATTTTTCAGTCCTGTTTACAAGAAGCTCAGTGAGTCTCAGTATTTTTTTTTGTTTATATGATGCTCAATTTTCAAGATATTAACCATATGAATTTTTAACAAAGTTATTAATGAGTGCTGAGATTCGGTAAACATGGCCTCTTCCGGTTCCCGGACGATTCCCAGTTGTTGCAGTAGACACACAGAATTTCTCTATTTGGCAATCTTTGAATCGATTATTCAATTATGCACTATTTTCGATACACATTCTACAATATTTCGGTCCTGTTTACAAGAAGCTCAGTGAGTCTCAGTATTTTTTTTTGTTTATATGATGCTCCATTTTCAAGATATTAACCATATGAATTTTTAACAAATTTATTAATGAGTGCTGAGATTCGGTAAACATGGCCTCTTCCGGTTCCCGGACGATTCCCAGTTGTTGCAGTAGACACACAGAATTTCTCTATTTGGCAATCTTTGAATCGATTATTCAATTATGCACTATTTTCGATACACATTCTACAATTTTTCAGTCCTGTTTACAAGAAGCTCAGTGAGTCTCAGTATTTTTTTTTGTTTATATGATGCTCAATTTTCAAGATATTAACCATATGAATTTTTAACAAAGTTATTAATGAGTGCTGAGATTCGGTAAACATGGCCTCTTCCGGTTCCCGGACGATTCCCAGTTGTTGCAGTAGACACACAGAATTTCTCTATTTGGCAATCTTTGAATCGATTATTCAATTATGCACTATTTTCGATACACATTCTACAACTTTTCAGTCCTGTTTACAAGAAGCTCAGTGAATCTCTGTATTTTTTTTTGTTTATATGATGCTCCATTTTCAAGATATTAACAATATGAATTTTTGACAAAGTTATTAATGAGTGCTGAGATTCGGTAAACATGGCCTCTTCCGGTTGCCGGACGATTCTCGGTTGTTGCAGTAGACACACAGAATTTCTCTATTTGGCAATCTTTGAATCGATTATTCAATTATGCACTATTTTCGATACACATTCTACAACTTTTCAGTCCTGTTTACAAGAAGCTCAGTGAATCTCTGTATTTTTTTTTGTTTATATGATGCTCCATTTTCAAGATATTAACAATATGAATTTTTAACAAATTTATTAATGAGTGCTGAGATTCGGTAAACATGGCTTCTTCCGGCCCTTATTGTGTCCCGATCAACTAGGTTACGAAACTTTCAAATTGGGGTTTTTGACACGATGATGGAGTGCAGACAGAGGGAATGGATGACAGGGCAAATAGATTTTCGGCACTTAACTCCCTAATTGATGTTTACTGCTTAATAGTAGTCGAAGTTGATGTAAAGAACGGTGATCCGTATAGCGTATTCAGAATATCAAAACATTATTTTTTGTGTTGAAACGATGAAAAGAAAGTTTCAACAAACTGCTAAGCCAGAGATGCATTAAAACGTGTTCCGAAATGTTCTTATTTCCCATTCCGACTATTGTCAAAATGGGCAATAAATGACGAATTATCGACATTCCTTATTTCATTCCGAATAATATCCTGTTCCGAATTGTCCCCATCTACTCGTTTTTTCAAGCGCATCGAACAGTAAAATGAAGTGCAGATTTTCTTTTATCTTAAACGAACCAAGTAATTAAATAGTTACATTTGGATGCAATTAGAGGGAAAATCAACTTCTTCTGCATATAAATACAGTTCCGCAAACGAGCGCTTATGTATACGGTAGGATTGTGTGTGTCAACGATTGACTAATGGATCGCGCGCGCTGCAGTGACGAAGACGAGAGGCATGTGCACTTTATATACACTGCAAAAGATCAGTGTCCGTGAATGGTGAATGAGCGTGAGAGAGAGAGAGAGAGAGAGAGAGAGAGAGAGAGAAAGGAGTGAGAGGAGAATCGCTTATTATAAATGGGTATACTTAAGGATTCAGTGCGGCATGTCCGTGTAGTGAGGTGATCTCCTCGCGCTCTCGAGATTCACCTTATCGTCTCTGCGCTTAGAGTGGAATAAATGTGTCTCGTAGCCAACACTCGCGGACTATCGATCCTCCTCGCAACTCCACATCAACTCTGAAACGCGCGAGATCCTTAATTACGACTTTCTAGACTGTATAGATAGATATAAATGGTTTAGAAAAGAGATGAGAGACAGAGGGGGAGATCGTTATTTTCTTATAAATCGAACGCGAGAAGGGCATTGAAGAGACCCGAGGAAAACTCGTGCAGAATTGCAAATTCGCCGCAAGAGACTTTCGATCAAAGATATATGGAGAATCCTGCAAATAATATTTTTATTTGAAGGGTTCGTTTTCTTATAAATTCAAAATAACATATAATTAAGAATAATATTATTGAAATTGTTGAAACTTTTTTGTTTTATAATATTTTCTTTTTTTTTTTATTATTAATTGATCTGAAAATTTTGAATACTCTTAAATATTCGATAAATAATGATAAATCTCCACAAAGCAAGATCTATCGTTGAGTAGGCGTTCTGGCGGCTCTCGCGAGGCGTCTGGACAATCATCGGTAATTTTCTTCTCGTTTTCCTCAAACCCTCAAGCTTCATATATATATATATATATATATATATATATATATATATATATATATACATATATATATATATACATATATATATATATATATATATATATATACATATATATATATATATGATTTATTCTGAAAGCTCTGCTTATACCTGCTCTCCCTCTTCATCCCATATATTCTTTCATCTCGGCATCTCTTTTTCACGATGCAAAAGGCTCGGGTCGAACGAGACAGGCGCTCATCTAATACAATTACCGGGAATCTTCGTTATTTACGACGCATTTGCAAAAAAAGAGAAGAAAATCAGCATAAACTCACGCGCTGGTACTAATACGCACCATGGCCAGCTTGGGAGAACTTATGTTGAGCGCCTCTAGGGTAAAAAAATGAATTAAAAAAAAAATACAGATCGCAGCTAAGAAAACGCGTGATCGAGAACGCATAATGCGAGGTGTTGAGGCAGGTCCGGGTGGAATCGTGGCGCGAGAGGCTAATGATCGTGGCGTGGGTGCGAATTAAACGAGGTTGGCGCGAAGCGAAACGACGCCGACGTCCTCGATAGGAAGGACGTCGAATATGTATATATATATATATATATATATATATATATATAAATCAACAGTTTTTATATCAGTTTAAAGGAAGTGCTTAATATATTCAAAGTTTTTTTTTTCATTTCATCAAGTTTAACATTATTTTGTTAATGAAGTTTATTTTCATTCTGAATTAGTATTTTAAGCAATTCGCACACATATATATATATATATATATATATATATATATATAAACTTTGTGAATTAAATGATTAATTACATTTAATTACTAGAAGTGTAAATTGTAAAGAAGTTCAAATTACTTTAGGTTATTATTTTCTTAATATTATATTGATTTCTAACCATTTAACTTGATCAAAGTAGAAATAAGATAAAGAAATACGGGTATGTAGACGCGCTTGGACACAAATTTTGCATCGCGGATATAGGAAAGACACACTGGAGTTAAAGTGAGCTCCATAAGTAAGTGGGTCGGAGGACAAAGATCTTTTATATATAAAAAGCAATAGGAATAAATTACTCTTATCATTTTTATCCCGTAACTTTCAATCACAATTACTCCTTACCCCAATATTGAAATATATTTCTAGACTTACATCCAGGCATCGTTTAAGGCCTCGATGAAACCGGTAAAAAAACACTGCCAGGTCTTCAACGAGATTGGATTGAACTGCTTAAAATTTTCTGCTTATCGTTAATTCAAATCATCTCTTTCGTATTTTTTTTTTTTTTTTAATTCTCAATCTAGTTGAAATTATTTTGTGAATTTATTACAGCCTATATATATTTATTTTTGCCTTATGCCTGAACGGAATTCGTTGGTCCGTTATAATATGTGCGTGCTCCTTGGCACACTTATGCATATACATATATAGGTTGGTACTTATATGTAAATATATATGTATATATATATATATGTATATTGCGTAGGGATAATAATGGAGAAAAGATTTTTTGCCGCGTGTTGACGAGACGAGAAGTGAGGGCGTCAGCACTCACGTGATTCTGCCGCGCGTCTCGATGCCTGATGTTCTCGCATTCATAAATCATAAAAGCCCATGCGCGCGGTGTATTTCACTATATATGAAGCGAACATCACCAGCGTTCTCGAATACCGTAATTTGTGCTCCGATTCCTTTTCCTCTCCTCCTCATCGTTGTCGTTGTTGTCGTCTTTGCGTCCTCTCCTTTTGTAACGGGACGCAAAACCGGCACAGAACCTCGCCGAACTCTCATCTCGTGACACGACGACGTTTCGGATGTCAGTGATATGCCGTGACTCTCGCGAGCCCCGACACGACGAAGGACCATGACCTCCCGACCACGATACAAATATATATATATATATAGACATGTATGGACCATTTTATGCCAACTTGACCCGATTCTGCTAACAAAATTGAGTTGAATTTATGAAAATTCGGACACGTCCCTATAGTTATCGGAAACTCATTTATATTTTAAGCTTATTATTATTAATTTCATTGACAGGGATCTGAAATTTACTCGAGAAATCGTATCTACAATTATTAATTGATGGGCAATCTGCATAGTAAATAATTTGGTACTTACTTTTTTCTTGTGTTCCTTTGTACGATATTCAGGATCCATGTCCGAGCATTGATAGGGGTTTTCGGAGACGTCGGACCTATACTAGCGACGAAGATAGAGAATCTTATCATTGTTGCCACTAGGCAGACATCGGACGTGGCCGGAAAGGAAGTTATGTTAATTTTCTTTCTACAAATCTTATTGCAAGTATTTTATACTCACATGAATATACTTATTATTATAAATTTCATTGACAAGGATCTGAAATTTACTCGAGAAATCGTATCTACAATTATTAATTGATGGGCAATCTACATAGTAAATAATTTCGTACTTACTTTTTTCTTGTGTTTTGCAATTGCACTTTTGTTATTGCGATATTTTTTTGTTAGAGTATTTGTTTGAGACTTCGCTCCGTGGTCTGAAATGGGTAATTGACAACATTAGGGGGAATTTTCGTAATAAAAAATAGTCACATGCGCATTAAATGGAGAGGGTGAAAAAGAATTAATGAACTTGTATAACTCTATTGGAACCGGAAACTCTTTTCCGGGTCAACGGCTTAACTCCGACGGGTTTTATACAAGAAAATATTTGATCGGTTTCGAGAGCATTCGATTGTCTTAAGTTGGCTGAATTAACATGGAATGTCCCATACATGATATTCTGCCAAAATATGAGAACAGCTATATAAAAGACGATAGATAGACGAAGACTCGCTACCACTATAGATCAAAAGACGACCGTGTATTACACAATCGTAAAGATTTCATCTATTATAGAACCGAAGAGTATATCGCAATATAATATCTACAATATTCCCAATTAATTATATCCAATTCAAGATCTTAGGATCGTGGCATGACAATTCAATTCATCTTCATCTACAGTCACTCGTAGAAACGCGTGTGTCATGGACCAACGAAAACTAAGAAGGGAAATAAAATTGAGAAGTTACACGATAGAAATTGAAGCAATAATTTTATAAGTGAACTGCATCTCATGATGTGATCTCAAATCGGACTTGTTAATTTCTTACCTGGCCTGTTTTTATAGCTATGTCGCGACATTATTAAGAGATGTGTGAGCAACGTAATTGGGAATTACAATGTTGTCTCAATTTTCTCTACAAAAAGTTGAAAAAATTGGAAAACATTTTTTCTATATATCAAAACTAAAAAAAAAAAAATATGACAATTTAATATGCATTTTACTCCAATAACTAATTAATTTATCGACCATGATGTTAGATGCAACGATGAATACGGTGTGCAATAAAATCGTATCACAAAGCTCCTAATTTTCAATGTTTTATTCGAACTTTATTCTAACTTTATCATTTTTTCATAACGAAGATATTTTCATTCAGAAATAAAGAGCGCATAAAGACGTAAAAAGTGGGACAAAAAGATATGGCAAGAACTGCAAGTCCTGTCTCTTTTAAAACTAGAGTAGATGCAATAAATCGTTTGATTCACAAAATGCAAAGAATTTTGTTGATAGATTAAATAAAATTTAGATGCTACTTAAGGAATGCAAGGATGCCAATTATGAAATATTATAATAATATTGATGGTTTCTCCTCTCGAATTTAGTATTCGATGGGATACTTCACCTCTCCGCTTTGCCCAGTTGTCCATTTTTCAAACCCCATTAAATCAATCAGTGCATTGATTGTCCAATCGATCACGCCAATAACTAATAATTATTTACCACAATGCCTGAATCTTCCCAATATAAGTTACTCATTTGAACAAAATGGTTTCAAGAGGCAGTGCGAAAGTATTACAAACAAGATTAAAAAAGAACTATATCGAAACTATATCGAGTAGAAGCTGCAAGGTATGTTGCACCTTTCCACCGTCCTGCTCATTTTATTTCGCCATTTCTCTCTCTCTCTCTCTACCCTCAATCTTATGATAGATATTCCCATCTTCGTCTCTCATCGTCTCTCTTTTGCCTATATATATATATATATATATACGTACATATATATCGGGTGTATATAGCCTAATTGAGTGTCCTCGCCCTGGGTGTCCAATGTTGTCCGGCTCTTGTCGCCGCTCTCGCTGCTGCTCCTGCTGCTGGTGGTGCTGCTGCTACCTGCAGGGCGTGGGCGTCCCGATATGAGTTACGGGTCCGTCGTATTACAACGCACGGAGAGAGGACCACAACGTTCTGTGGCATCACGGTGGTCCAGCCCGTCCCTTCGTATCAAAGGCCATTATACACGCACTTATATATATATATATATATATACATACAAAAGCTATTAAAAAGTCTAAGGGGCATATCTTTCGTCAGTTAACACTAAAAATGACGTGAGATACGCCCTTTTGACTCTTGCAAGTCGATATTCAAAATCAGTAGATATTTATATCCATAGATATGTGTGTGTGTGTGTGTTGATGCTTCTGCTTCTTATACGAAGCTACTGCTGAATGTTCTATTATACCGTTTGCTCGTGTGTAATATGTTGACGTTCGTTTGCTCACTTCAACCTGTTTGATATACTCGAAAGAGAGAGAGAGAGAGAGAGAGAGAGAGAGCGAAAGAACAAACTTACGGGACACGACACAGGAGATAATCCTGATGACGGTGCCACATATATGTAGACACCTCAAGAGATTGTTTTTTTTTCTTTTTTTTTTTTTTTTCAATTCAAGGCTCATCCAAAGCAGTTGATTTTGTGTGTATTAATGTGTGTGTTTTAAAGTTTCGACAATTTATACGACATGGGCTCTCGTTGTCTGTTCAAGTAGCTTCTTAGAAGAAATCTATCTTGGCGCTATTGGACGCGAGACTTTGGGATTTTTATTTTATAATCTATATATATATATATATATATATTTTTTTTTTTTTCCAATGATTAGATGACTTAGAGAGCTCGATTTTTCATGGCTTGTTTTTTCGAAACTCCGTAATCTCTCAAAGCTCCTCGGCGCCGCGATAAATTGGAATTAACGTGTCGGTGAATGCGTCGCACAGATTTATACAAATAAGCTTGTATGTCGGTGATTTGAGCTTCGATCTATCTTTTATAGCGTGACGTATTATACGGCAGACTCGATTTCAGATATTTATCATTCGTGTTGGTATAGAATCAGGGTCGATTGGATTTCGAATTTCATTTCTGTAGTCTCAATGCTTTCCAATGGTTCGTCGAATTTTCAGTATCCTTCAGTTTCCTCCTTTCTTATACGCACAAAGTACTCTACAATGCACTTTATCTATATACATTCTATATATATATATATGTATATATGTACGGAGCAGAAAATGGATCGACTGCGTGCACTTAATATCCGATAATTTATTAATACTGCCCGCTCGGCATTAAACCGACGAGTAAATCAATGCATCCTTGTTTTACGGCGTGCATTCATTACGAGGCAGGTTGCATTCGGTCGTATATCTCCCTCTCGGTGATGCACTTGGAACTCTCGGTCGAAAAAGTTGAGAGGACGAGAGAGAAAGAGAGAGAGGGTGAGGGGAGACGATGGTCCGAGAAAAGTGAAGAGATGGAAGTTTGTCCATAAAGAGAGAGCACAGTGAGCCTCCCTTGGTTTTCGTTCCAAAGAACGAGTAGTGCAGAGAAAGAATGGAAGAAAGAGGAAGACATGGAACTCATAATAGCCCCTTAACATGCTAAAATATTGGATATTCCCCACGAAGGACAATCATTAATCGAGGAAATATTTAAAGGGTAATTTCTGTCAGTCAAATTTATTCAAGCTTGCAAATCTTTACTTTCTTCTTTTTTTTCGATTTGTTAGGCAATTATTTGCGAAATTGATGACTCCTGATATGTCAGTCTGTATGTGGGTCATTCCAGGTCAAATCAAGAAATCTGTAACCCTCACAGCCTCTGGGATTTCGTTCCTAATGTTTCATATGGTTGTTACAACCCTAAAAGGTACGCAGTTTTTTGTAGATTTTTTTAGTCATCCCCTAAAATTAGCGGAATAATGATTTGTCAAAATAAAAATGAAATTAATCGGAACGAAAGGAAGGACTCAATTTCAAATCAGGGACATGAAACGAAAGAGTGGACATGATTTAAAAATCTGAAATAATTGGAAAAAATTTGAAGAAATAAAAAAATTCAAACAATATCTCAGAATAGTCTGACGTTCACTTCTGTTTTTTGTTTTCTTTTTGTTGTAGATGTATTGAAGTACATCTACAACAAATATTTTTGTAACGGACAGAAATTTTTTTAAATTTTTTCATAATGAGATTATTCCACTAAACGTTATTGAACGCTACTGTTCCGGAATAAATAAATCTCTGTTCGAAAAATATGAAAAAATTCTATAGGATCCCGTGCCAGATAACAAATTTTTTAAGCCCCATCTCAGAGTGCATCTGCGTATTCCATTTATGTCAGGTATATTTCAATTTTTTTTAATATTTAAAATATTAGAACCAAAGGTCGACCTGGGATTTGGCTAAATTATTGTTTTAAGTCAACACAAGAATTTGTGATTATTACAAATTAATTTATTCCTTACCATTGGTTTCGTGTTTGTATTACAAAATCATCAGCAAATAGTCGCTGGTGAAAAAAAAATCTGCAAAAAAAATCTGAATGTCTTTTAGGGCTGTAATGATAAATTAAAAAGTTGGGGATCAAACCTGAGATATTAACGGATCATGGACCTGTCGATTTGACCTGGAATGCCTTATATATAACTTATGTATAACGTGCATATGATAATAATAAAAGAAATGAGAGAAAGCATTCAAGAAATGTCTCCAAAAGTGTCTTGTAGGTCTTTGGCTTTTTTCGTCCTTGTCTCTTTCGACCCTCGACAGTCAAGCATTCAAAGAGTCCTGCAGTTGGAAACGAGAGTGGATCACATTGAAGTGGAGCTGCAGTCTGAAAGCCCAACGGAGCAAAACTCTTGTGCTCTCTCCGGCGTTGTGCGCACATTGTTAGTTCATTTTATGAGGCACGAGGATCATGGGGTTTACGCTTCTCTCTCTCTCTCTCTCTCTCTCTCTCTCGTTCTCGCTCTTCCTCTCTGTATACGTCTCAGCACGGCGTTTACGATCGTAGCGAGCTTGGCTCGTTCTTTAGCTGTGCACGTATACCCCAGGGGCCTCGCGACATCGCGAGACGTTCGTTGTGTATACAATCGAGAGAAGATTGTGAGAAGAGAGGAAGAGAGAAAAGAAGAAGAAGAGGAATACGAGGAGGGGAATGGAGAAAGAGACCCAGAGAAAACCATGACATGTTTCACGAAACGTCCCCTATGGGGGTTGTTTGGATATTGTGGATAACGCCCAATCCTCCCTGGAGCTAAGCATTCCACATTCACGAGAGTAAGAGGCGAAAAAAGAGCACGTGGATAACACCAAGACCCCGATGACCTGTGTCGTCATTCGAGATCAAAAGCTCTCTCACGGATGCCACCTAGAAGATTTTATGAGAAAGCTGTTCAAGATATCACTATAGATCATTATCAAAGTTGTAGATCGTACGAAGTATATATGGGAATATTATAGGTTGCACTTTGAGCCACATATCAATTGAAATACTTTTGTAATACTTTCAGCTATACTCGTGAAATACTTTGGCTATACTTTCAGCCATACTCGCGAAATACTTTTATAATACTTTCAGCCATACTCGCGAAATACTTTTATAATACTTTCAGCTATACTCGTTAAATACTTTGACTATACTTTCAGCCATACTCGCAAAATACTTTTATAATACTTTCAGCTATACTCGTGAAATACTTTGGCTATACTTTCAGCTATACTCGTGAAATACTTTGGCTATACTTTCGTCACATCTTAAGCTGGTCTGGTGAAATGCTTTGATTAATACTTTTAGCCATACTAGTGAAATACTTTGCCCTGTTCATCGAACTAATACAGATGCAATACTTGAGCCACGCTATCAGTAATACTTGGATACCATGCCAATGAAATTAACAAAAAATGTACGCATTACCTTCAAGTGCAAAAATGTAGTCGCTTTCAGCCATATGCTATAGGGAAATACTTTGACGATATTTCGACTGTACTTTGTGTAATATTTTCAGCCATGCTGGCGCAGTACTTTGCTCATACTTTGAGCAACACTTTCTTTAATATCAGGGCAATGTTTAAAAAATAATAATCAACCATGTACATGTAATTTTTTATTTTATTTTCATCAACTAACAGCTTTTTGAGTTGGGACTTACGTTACATCTCGCATTGACCTCAGTCACTTCGTTCCAACACTTTGCACATAAGCTATCAAGAGCTCGACAGTAGCTGCTTGAATATAATACGAAGGAACTAACGTACCCAAACCAGTACAAAACCTCATCCAGTGACTCCTAAGCAATAGAAATTAGAATGAAAGCTCGTAGGTGTATCTCGGATAATACACATCGCGATATGGTAAGTTACTATGTTATACCTGTAAGAGCTAGCCCGTGTTACCTCTGTACCGAAAGAAAACACGACGTGTACGACTCTTTCTCTCGTTGTCCAATCGTGAAAGAAACGCTCGCGCCGACCCATGACAAAAGGACACCGCGCGCTCTCGCACATGGGATCTTCTTCACAGAAGACGTGGCCGCACATTGAGGAAGAGAGGAAAAAGAGTAAGAGGAAAAGAGAAGTCGCGGGCCACAGTCAAGACGAGCCAGTGTGCGTATTATATTTATATATATATATATATATGCGCAAGAATAAGACGAAGTGCCCGCGTGAGGTGGACGACGAGAGACGACTCCGAGAAGCGAAGAGCCGAGTTAATTAAGAGGATCCAGGCTTGACTGACGTGAGCATTGTGCGCGAGAGTGGTCACCCTCTCTTTCTCTCTCATCTACCTACTTATACAGATATGTACGCTTTATACGTAGATGTATGTTATATATATATATATATATACACATATATATATACATTTATATAAATATATATATATATATATATATATATATATATATATACATTTATATACATATATACATATATAAGTCTTTCACTCTTTCTCGGATTCATGATGCGTGTAACACACCGTACACTGTTTAGTCCGTACAGAATTTGAATCTTTGGCTTAATATTATAAATTTGATATGACAAGCTGAAACAACGTAAAATACTACTTATTAAAAAAAAAAAAAAACGTCGGTAACTCGAAAACCAGTGACTGTCAACGAGAAATGGATTTCTACATAATAAGGACACTTAATGAAAATGCTTAACAATCACAGACGCCTCACACAGGTACTCACAGTCATTGGCGGATAATCACGGACACTCACAGATATTCATTCTTGATCTAATGGAGTGCGCGATAATACGCTAGTAGGATATAAACTAAGCGACAAGTCTTCCTTTTTAAATGTTTTCGAAATTTTTAGGTCTGCTGTATATGAACAAAAAAAGACCTAACATTGCCAAGTCAATCAATGGGGGATACCGATCAATACCTTGGACGGTAGCAAATATTTTCTCCCTCCTATATTAACTCTATACTACTTATTACGTATATGCAGACATGCATATAAGAATAAAGCGTCGAGGCTTAAAGAATACAAGTGGCTCGTTCTATCGTAACAAATATTTTTCCCTTCCTAAATTAACTCTATACTACTTATTTCTATGTATAAAATAACATGTCCTGACTGACTGACTGATTCATCATCGTCCAGCCCAAACCATTGGATGACTTAGAAACATGAAATTTGGTCGGTAGTTTTATTTTATGATGGAGAGACTCACTAAGAAGGGATTTTTCAAAATTCAACCCCTAAGGGGGGTAGTTAGACAACGCATAGAAGGATAAAGTATCGAGGCTCAAACAATGAAAGTGGCTCGATCTATCGTGTATACTCGTGAATAGATATACAAGTGATTTCTTTCTCAGTGTGGATGAAAGACTAAAGTCTTCCTTTTTAAATGTTTTCAAAATTTTTAGATCTGCTGTATATGAACAAAAAAAGACCTAATATTGCCAAGTCAATCAATGGGGGATACCGATTAATACCTTGAACGGTAAAAAATATTTTCCCCCTCCTATATTAACTCTATACTACTTATTACGTATATGCAGACATGCATATAAGAATAAAGCGTCGAGGCTTAAAGAATAAAAGTTGCTCGATCTATCGTAACAAATATTTTTCCCTTCCTAAATTAACTCTATACTACTTATTTCTATATATAAAATAACATGTCCTGACTGACTGACTGATTCATCATCGTCCAGCCCAAACCATTGGATGACTTAGAAACATGAAATTTGGTCAGTAGTTTTATTTTATGATGTAGAGACTCACTAAGAAGGGATTTTTCGAAATTCAACCCCTAATTGGGGTAGTTAAACAACGCATAGAAGGATAAAGCGTCGAGGCTCAAACAGTGAAAGTGGCTCGATCTATCATGTATACTCGTGAATAGATATACAAGTGATCTCTTTCGCAGTGTGGATGAAAGACTAAAGTCTTCCTTTTTAAATGTTTTCAAAATTTTTAGATCTGCTGTATATGAACAAAAAAAGACCTAATATTGCCAAGTCAATCAATGGGGGATACCGATTAATACCTTGAACGGTAAAAAATATTTTCCCCCTCCTATATTAACTCTATACTACTTATTACGTATATGCAGGCAACACATATAAGGATAAAGCGTCGAGGCTTAAAGAATGAAAGTGGCTCGTTCTATCGTGCATACTCGCGAATAGATATACAAGTGTTTTCTTTTGCGGTGTGGATGAAAGACTACTCACCGCGTGGTTGTTCGAATGCGCGGGAATAAAGTCGACGGGGGCGTCCTCGCGACAATTAACAACCACGCTTGGCCACAAATCACTCGAGCTATATATATATATATATATATATTTATTTCTCTATCTTTCTCGCTCTGTTTCTCTATTGCAATATATATATATATAAATATATATATATATATAGAGAGAGAGAGAGAGAGAAAGATAGAGAAAAAATGAATGAAAGGAGAAGAGATGGAAGAGAATGGCGGCGGCGAGGTCTAATCACGAGCATGGGCGCGCGAGCGCTAGTGCAAAAGCTCCACTAGTACAATTCTAGTAACTATACCTTTTCCTTCTACTCTCTCGTTCTTTCTTCGATCTTTGTACGAATGTTACGTACGCACGTCTTTCCTATATCCATTCTCACTTCACTCCTTGTACTCGAGCGTTGAATTCATTGCTTCCTCGAAACTTTTTTTTTTCCTCGACTTTATTACTGCTATACATATGTTAGAACTTCACATTTAATGTACTTAGCCTGTCCAATTCAATCGTTCAATAAAAAATCGATTGAAATAAAAAAAAAAATATATATATATATATATATATATACTTTTTTTACACAATAGCTGTGACAATAATTGTACAAAATTTGTTTTTGTCTAGTTCCGATATGCGGTATTACCCAAGCCACTTTAGACTCTTTTAGACCACAAGCTTGGCATGCCATGTATATATATATATATATATGTCTGTATATATTTTATGTATGTACATATAAGCGAGAGAAGAGAATCTCTTTGAGATAGCTATGCTAATTCCGTTAATGTCGCATGAGTTATGGCGTCGAGATATTCTTGTTCTCTCTTTTGGCCAGAGAGCGAAGGAGAACACGAGATATATCCCTTATGGAGGCGGAAGACGCTCGTAAGTACCAAACATCGGCTCTGGTATAATATTAGTAATAATCATAATTATAACAATAGTAATAATCTCCTGATATATATTGCCCTAAGTAATATTCAAACAAAAAAAATGCATATCAACTCAACTGTACGTTGCAGATCCATACATATTTAAAAAACAGAATGAATTCTTTTGGGGCCACGGGAACAGTTCGGAGTCGAGAAATTGGTGAAATTTTTAATATAATCGAAATAATATTTCTACCAAATGAGAGAGTAGAGAGAGCCCTAATGCGTAACGCTTACCATTTCTTAATTCCTAGACGATGATTACAAAATTAAGAAATCGATTCACCGATGGGGTAGATCGATTTATTAATATATCGGATAGCAGCCGGATAAAAAGGGGTGAAAAGAGGGTCAGACAGAGATCTCTGTTTCTGTTCAGAGGTCTATTAATTGACTGATCGAGGACTTGTAATCCGGGGTAAAATTACAAAATGATGAACATGCTTTGTGGCAGAGCGTTAATCCGGGAGAGATGTTCCCGGAAAATTGTATTTTGCTAATTTTTAAGTGGAATGGGAGTGAGTCCTGACCGGTTAACCCGTAATTTGGATGAAAGCTTTCTGGAGTGCGTTCAGAAATTGTACTCTGGCAGCTCTAGCATCGCTTTTGTGCACGATATTCATCGTTGATATTTCCCTTGCTTTACCTCACCCGCGGGGACATTTCCTTACGAAGTCCTCGCAGAGTTCCACAGTGGCAGAAATGTTTTCGATAGAATTGTAATCCTGTAGAGCTATTTCCAGAGAGTTTTGTATTTTGGTAGAGAATTCATGGAGGGATTCACAGGGATGTAAGAGAGAGTTATCTAATTTGATAGAGATAATATTTGGTTCGCCCGTAATCTGGGTGACAAGTTACCGAGGAGCTGCATAATAATTTTGAAGAGGTGCTTCCAGAATATTACGTGCTGGCAAGAGCTGTTATTTGGCAACAAAGTTAACGAGGTTTTGTAGTTAAATAAAGTGGTGATCTGCGAAAGTTGTATTGCATGTAACTGGATGTATGTAACTGCATGTAAATTGTTGTATTGCATGTAACTGGAGAATCGTATTCTGGTCGAGTTATTCGCAGTATGCTTATAAGCCCTTTTCTTTATTTGGGATAGAAGTTTTTGAAGAGTTGTATTCTGGTAAAGTTGTAGATGTATCTATCGACTCAACTCATTCATAAAAAAGGATCGTTTGGGACGAGCATCGTCTTATGCAAAAATGCAAAATAAATCTGTTAATATATTTCGCATTCGATTTACCATTTGCTAATGACATGTGATTTAATTTCTCTCGTAGCTGCCGGCTTGCGTGCAAGTAAAGGGCACACATGTAGCCCCCGACTAACAACAACCCTTTAAAAATAAAATAATAATAGTGGTAGTAATATAATTATAATAATGGTAATGATAATAATATTCTCATGTATGCAATAAGAAGCGCATGGCTCTCGTCTTTTCCTGCTACTGTTGATCCACCGATGCATTTTGCTTCCCACTTGTGGGGTGAGAGAGAACGTCTTATATCTTAAGTCTCGATAAATCGAATACGCTCTCTCGCCCCGACTTGGGGCGTTAGAGTATCGTCGGCGACCGAGCATAAGCGCCTTATCTTTCTCCTTCCCTCCACCCCTCTCTCTCTCTCTTTCTCTCTCTCTCTCTCTCTCGCTTCTCTTCTCTCTCGGGCAAATGCGACAAGTCTGTATTTTATTTGCACCGCGCAACAACGTAAAAGTCTGGCATATCTTGCTCGTATGAGCACCAGAAATCAACATGAATAAAAGGAACAATAAGAAGACGGAATTAACAGCTCGGGTGAATTATACGGAGATGTGAAATATATTATTTTTTTTCCTAGTAAGATGTCGCTAATCTTCGGTAATTGAGATTCGATACCAATTAGAGCAGATCGCATGCAGCTCCTTCTCTGTCACAGATAGTTATTTATTTTTTTTTTTCGTTTTTTCTTTCTTTTTATTTGAACTTATACGAGGCGAAGCTCTTACCGATTACTCAGTTCAACAGTGAAAATTCGCGCAATATTGTGAAAGACATAGAGATTTTTCCTCAGGGATGCAATTACGAAGGGCGAAGAAATATAAAAGTTACATCCTGCGATTATTATCTTTCATTAAAAAATAATAAAAATTAATAATGTACGGGATGAAAAAAAATCCTCCTCGTCAAAAGTAAACGTTCAATGTACATATAGAAATATCATCCAAATGCGCTATTTCTCACGGCTGTATATCCATAACGTAAAGACCGGTTTATTGCAATCTACGTAATATAGCTATATCTATGTTAATATTTCCTTTATGAACGAAGAATTCTCGCTTTATCACAGATATCATCTAAACCGTCGCCTTAAATGAACCAGCAAGACGCTGAATAAAATTCTTATATATATAAATATATATATATAACAGGATCGTCCCCTCGCACACAAATATTCCGAATGCTCGATCGACGTGATATGAGCCGTGTCTAATTACACGATGATCGGTGTATATGCACAGGGCGTTCAATCAAATCACCTTCCTGTCTCATCCTCGTCTTGATCGCGTTGATGGTGACCGGTGCGTCCATTATCGCGATCGCCTCGCCACATTACCCGAGCAATCGCATTGTGACCATCCTCTTAATGTCTGGTGCCTGTTCCACCTTCTCTCTTTCGTATATATATATATATATATATATATATGTGTGTGTGTGTGTGTGTATCGATCGAGGAGTGATTATATGCTTGTCGTGATCGCGGACGGAGACGATTTAACGAATTGCCGAAGCGCGAAAGACGTTTAGCGTCTCGCGTCAAGGGATCTCGTCATCACACAGAGGTTCGTCAATCTTTCGTACTGTTATTACAATTTTTTCTACATCGTCTTTATTGATCGCATAAATTGTGATCAATTTTGCCCTGGGTCAATATTAACAAAAATTATATCGACTCAGACTTCTATAAATAGGAGGCTCGAGTTGTAGAACGTATGATGGATAAGTTGAAATGACGGGACGATTGCGTCGACTATTCATATCGAACTTATTCAAAAAATTTGAGATCATAACTGCATTTGTACGTCTTCCGATCCAGAGTTCTCGAAACGCTCATGTATGAGTTAGAATGAACAATAGGGCGAAAAAAAAACCGGTGTCGCGTAAAAAAGACACAATGAAGTAAAAACAATTAGCAATCAACTATTTTGATCACTAAATTATTCAGACAATTGACTGAACTATGAATCTTCATCAATGGATTATAATTCGACCTTTCCTTAGCCCGTTGTTTAATTTGTATAAAAAATAAACAGTTAACAGAAGCTATTGAATAAACGGAATGATCGGTTAGTAGGCTCGTAACGTATATATATTAAAGTATATATATTAAATTATATATATTAAAGTATATATATTAAAGTATATGTATTCAAGTATATATATTAAATTATATATATTAAAGTATATATATTAAAGTATATATATTAAAGTATATATATTAAATTATATATATTAAAGTATATATATTAAAGTATATATATTAAAGTATATATAGAACGTGTTTGAGAGGCGTTCTTCAGCGGTCTCGCTCAGCTTTACGGTTCGGCAGAGCAGGTCTTACCGATCAATTAACTTAACGACCAACGGTGGTTTGTTCGATGCTCTGCGTCCTCTTTTCTCTCTTACCCTCTTCCTGCCGTTATAAAGGGAGTACACTGCGATTCAATTGACAGTAGGTCTAAAAAAAAAATTGGGAAATGCGTCTTGGATGAAATGTCTCAATAATTCCATTGCTGCAGTTTTAGCCCTCTAAGAGCGAAACAAATAAAGAAATAAGTGAGATAAAGAGAGAGAGAGAGAGGGTGAACGCTGGAGTTCATAAAATCCCTCGAGCTTTAAACGACCACCAGCTATGACGCTTTTCTAGTAGCCGAGAGACTTTATTAACACTCGACGATCACGTCCAGCCTTCTCGCTAGACATGATTTACAATTGGCAAGCACTTGATCGTTTCGCACTGACGATCGCCATTTTTTTTAACGGTGAACAACGCACACGAAACCTCTTTTTTACATCTCTTTTAATATATAATAGCCGAGATATTTTTCCACGCCTTTCGTACACTCGATCTTTTGGTCTTTGAGAGCTGTTAAACTAATTTGCAGGTACGCGATACGTAAGGAGTGCTCCAGACAGCGTTTGACGGCGTTTAAAAGTAGAAAGGTTATTGATAAACAAAATTATTTTAGTTGATACAAGTAAAAATAAGGAATAGCAAAGTATATGTTCAGCTATATATGTGGCTTAACATTTTTTCAAATGAAGATTTACTTGATTAAGAAAATAATATTAATTTTTCACTTTATTCTGCGGAAGTAAATTTTGTACGTATATGAAACGAATTTTATTTAATGTTTAAATCATTTTTTTTTTCATCATATAAATGCAAGGAAATATTAAATTTCTGGTGCAGGTACCTGCTATGCGATGCGTGCAAATATTCAAGCTCAATGAATCTCTCTCTCTCTCTCTTTCTCTCGTTCACTTGAGAGGACAAGAACGAGGCAAAACGAGCCAAAAGAATGCTGCTCTGCTCGAATCTTGCGCATGGACGCGACGGGGAACGCATTGAGATCGTTCCGAGTGCAAATGCAGCCCCCCTCCCTCCTCCTAGCCGCTAATTTGTTTGAGTGAAACAATATCGAGTTACTGCCGATGCTATCTCTGAAACACGCACGTGCTATACGGGATTACTTTTCTGCCTCCGTTGTCGTCTGATTATGTCTTCTCAGTTTTCTTCTTCTGCTTCTTCTTTTTCCTCGTGTAGTATTATTTTTCTCTTTGTGTCTTGGAGTGCAAGTTCATCATGCTCTTCCGACTGACTTCTGGTTTCACGACCTTTTTATCATCTTCACGAATCTCTTTTTTAGCCACGTTGACAGAGCGCAAGACAAACAAAATGGTTTGATCAATTGTTGATACTAGTGATAAAACTTAATTTATTTAAAAAAAATACTAACTTTTTTAGCATTTATATAACGTGAATAATATTAGGGTCATTCATGGGACGAATTTTCTCTATTAGATATGACTCGATAAATTTATGATAAATACGGTAAAAAAAAATTGCCAAAAAACGAAGGCGTACTCGGGCAATATTTAGAGATTGCTACCGATAACTAATTGTTTTTCAATTAAAAAATGAAAAGTTTGATGAATAGATTATCAAAAAAAAAATTAAACAGAAAGAGCACGATAACAGTCTGGCTTTTTCTGATAACCACGATTACATCCAGGTCTATGCATCCTGGTTTATCATAAATGGTCCGTCCATATTTTCCGAAATATTATCATACCCATCGCTGTGGGTGTCGCCACTTAATAATTTGACGCATTTCTTCGGCATTTAAGTTTTCTACAAAACCGATCTACAAAGTTTCAGTTTGCCCCATCCGAGAAGTTCCAAGCCAAAGTCAGCCTCCCTGCTTTTTGTTTTACGAATAAATATAATAATTACAATTACGCCATATGATAGAACAAAAAGAAACCAATATAAGCCCGTCAGCTGTTGACAGCTGACACTATTTTACAGTCTTTGTCATAAATTTATTAAAAATCAGATCAGTAACAAAAATTCCTCCCAAAATGAACCAGCCTAGTTGAAAATCTTTCTAAGGATTGAAAATGTTTTTTTAAAGCATGTTAATTATTAAGATAATTTATATTTTACATTTACAATCTACATGTTTAAGTGAAAAAAATCGTTTGTCGTCTTTCCAACATTAGAAATCTCGATGAGATGTATATATGTATATGCTTTAACAACATTTTCAATCCTTAAAAAGATTTTTAACTAGGCTGGTTCATTTTGGGAGGATTTTTTTTTACAGTCTTTGTCATAAATTTATCAAATCAGATCAGTAACAAAAATTGCTCCCAAAACGAATCAGCCGAGTTGAAAATCTTTTTAAGGATTGAAAATGTTTTTTTAAAGCATGTTATATATACATCTCATCCAGATAATTTATGTTTTACATTTACAATCTACATGTTTAAGTGAAAAAAATCGTTTGTCGTCTTTCCAACATTAGAAATCTCGATGAGATGTATATATGTATATGCTTTAACAAGATTTTCAATCCTTAAAAAGATTTTCAACTAGGCTGGTTCATTTTGGGAGGAATTTTTTTTACAGTCTTTGTCATAAATTTATTAAAATTCAGATCAGTAACAAAAATTCCTCCCAAAATGAACCAGCCTAGTTGAAAATCTTTCTTAGGATTGAAAATGTTTTTTTAAAGCATGTTATATATACATCTCATCCAGATAATTTATATTTTACATTTACAATCTACATGTGTACATGAAAAAAAATCGTTTATCGTCTTTCCAACATTACAAATCTCGATGAGATGTATATATGTATATGCTTTAACAACATTTTCAATCCTTAAAAAGATTTTCAACTAGGCTGGTTCATTTTGGGAGGATTTTTTTTTACAGTCTTTGTCATAAATTTATCAAAAATCAGATCAGTAACAAAAATTGCTCCCAAAATGAACCAGCCGAGTTGAAAATCTTTTTAAGGATTGAAAATGTTTTTTTAAAGCATGTTATATATACATCTCATCCAGATAATTTATATTTTACATTTACAATCTACATGTGTCCATGAAAAAAAATCGTTTATCGTCTTTCCAACATTACGGTCAAAAATATTTTGTGGTTTCAACGATTCTCCAGAACTGCAGCAGTCCTTCTCTATTTCTTCTTTCACCGGATTCTCGTCCTTTGACAAGCCGACGCGCCACCCAGTGCGCGAAATTAGAAGGCTATATATATATATATATATATATATATATATATATATATATATATATATACATATGTTTCGTAGCAAAAAGGTATCGAAGTCTCTCGGATTCGACAGGAGGCGCTGGTGGACAAGATGTACCTGCTTAAAATTCCATCGAAGCCCAGAGAGCCAGGATCCCCTCCCCCAACCCGGTTTACGCGACGTGGCATCAATGATGGATCCACGTCCTTGGATCGTTCGGACTCCGCGCAGAAAGATCGCTCTCAGTTTCATTCTTCCCGACATATACATATATAGCAGTTGAGGTTCTTCTTTCTCTCTCTCTCTCTCTCTCTCTCTCTCTCTCTCTCTCTCTCTCTCTCTCTCTCTCTCTCTCTTCCTTCCTTCAATTTATTTTGCTTATCTCATTCCTCTTATTCGCTTCCACTGTGCGCGTCGCGGGCGATCGAGGAAGGCGCCCGTTCGATCGAGAGTGAAGAGGGAAAAAAAGATCAACGAAGATGGCGCGCACGCTCGCGCGAGCGTGAGCATGCAGGATCGATCGATATTCGAGATAGTCGAGGCAGGAGACACGAGAGACTGTCAAGCGGTATCTCCAAACGTCACTCAATGAGGCGTCAAAATATCGACGTGTCCACCTTGCTCTCTCGCTTCTCTGTCGAGTGTGTGCGTGCGTGGTTCTGATATGCACTCAAGACTCTTACAGCAACTTCTACTTGCCTTTTCTGTGTTCAAATTGCAATTTTTGTTTACTGTCTCTTTTTTTTTACCATTCGTCTATTTCATATTGAGTACCGATGAGTCCTTAAAATAGTGGCTGCAACATTCTTGAACAAATGGAGAGGAAGTGGTCTCTAAATAGTGAAATTGTATTAAGGATTTAATCTACTATCTTTCTCGGTCTCTCTTTCTCTCTCTCTCTCTCTCTCTCTCTCTCTCTCTCTCTCTCTCTCTCCCTCTCCCTCTCCCTCTCCCTCTCCCTCTCCCTCTCCCTCTCTTTCTCTCTCTCTCTCTCTCTCTCTCTCTCTCTCTCTCTCTCTCTCTCTCTCTCTCTCTCCCTCTCTCTCTCTCTCTCTCTCTCTCTCTCTCTCTCTCGTCCTCTCTTTCTCTTTACTCGCGCTCCGAGGAATTGATCTCTCAGATTCGGAGCACAAATACCAAATCAGTCATAGCCAGTCGGTCTCTTTTTCTTTCACACTTCCTAGATGGTCCCGTCTTCCAGCCGATCTCAAGCGGAAGCTACGTTGACCCTGTGAAAAGAGCTCAAAGATCAAGAGAATGAAATCTGTGGCCCGAGCTGATTCGTTCTTTCATCATGACCCCTAAATCTCTTTTTCAACAGTCGTAGCAGCGTATTCTACATATACACGTATACCTGCTCCAAAATGCATTCGACCGGAAGTGAAGGGACACATCTACCTGCAAATTCGATATAAGATCATTCCGTCGAATGATCCAGAAGAATTTATATTTATCCACGGCCTTCCTGTTTTCGTCTCTCGTTAGAGGCTAAAAACAAGAAATTCCGCATTTTTAGTTACGCGAAAACCATGGAAAACCTGAAACCATTTTACGCCCCAAAATCTTTTTTCTCTCAAGACACGTTAATATGTAAAAAAAAAACGAATTGTAAACCAAATGTTTAATCGCAGACGTCCCAAAAATAAAATTTGCGCAACTCAATGTGCTCATTGCAGAAACGTATATGAGATTGAAATACGAGTTTTTCTTCTCGGTCAACCTCCTCACCCCTTCTGATAATAATCTCCGCTACGAGTATATGGATGCTGTAGACGCATATGTAACTTCATAGCCTGCGTAAAAAAAAAAAACAGCAATAAGAATTCCATCCTCGCGAGAAGATCGAGAAGAAGAAAAAGAAGAAGAAGAAGAAGAAGAGGATGATAAAGAAAGAGTGGACAGTGGAAACGAGAAAAAGCAGGAGAAGGGAGAGAGAAGTGTATAGTAGCGTAGAAGGTGGCACAGCAAACTGCTAATTAGGCGCCGATCTGCGCGCGAACTCAACTGCTCTTGGACTGGCGACAGCCCAAGCAAGTTCTCTTTCTCTCCACGCTTGGCTAAGATATATATAGTAAGTCCTATCGAAGGAATATATATATATATATATATATATGTAGTAAGTCCTATCGAAGGTATCGTGATTATGGACTAAGCGAGGGTTCGATGCAGACAGTAGTAGAATTATTTTCCTGGGCGAAAAGCAGTTGGAATGAGTGAGCTACACTACTACAATTTCAACGGGGCGAGTGAACGACTCATACGCGAGGCTTCATTACCCGTGGGCCGTGTTAATTAGTCGACGATAGCCGATCGAGCAAAGCAGCCTCGAAGCGGGCACATCGCGCGCTCTTGCGCACGTTCAACCAGCGAACAAACCCGTTGTTGTCGTTACTCTCGTAATCCAAGCCCGGAACAACGAGAGAAAAAGAGTTGAGAAACGACGAGGAGAAAGAAGAAAGATGCGCGATGACTCCAACTGTTTTGCCTGCCTCGAGGACGACGACGACGACGCCGACGACGATGAGAGTGTTCTTCGAGCTCTTGCGAGGATCCAAAAGAGCAGATAATAAGAAAACTTAACGACTTTGGGTTAATAGAGGAGAACTTAAATTTTTCTTAAAGTTTCATTAAGTTAATTGTGAAATTTAAATCAACCTGATCAGATTGAATGAAAGATTCATTCGTCAAATGATAAGCAAAGTTAGAGAAAGGTCATTCCATTTTTATAGATCGTCTTCAATGCAATTCCAACAAAAATAAATAATAAACCCAGTTTTGTTTTTTTTTATTGATCATAAATCGATGATGGGTGAGAGGGCGTGGCAATCGAGTCATCTGGTCGCAAATATCCTCGCTCGCTCTCTCTCTCTCTCTCTCTCTTTCTTTCTCAGGTTCGAGTTATTCGCTTAAATTCATTAAGGCACCGCCATCTCCTCGGCAGCTCTGCAGATTACTATGTAAAGTAGCAAAAAGAGGCATTTAGAGTTGGCATGCGCGCGGTTCGAGAGGGATAAAGAACACGAGCATAAGTTTTATGTGTATATGTATATATATATAGCTAGGACATATAAAATAAAGTAAGGAGCCCTGAGAGAGCGGCTATTCTTGGTGAATATAAGAGTGGCGTGCGCGGCATTAACAGGCACGTGGGAGACACGCCTACCCGACAACCTGCCCTGGAGTTTTGCCAACCCCAACAGAGTTCGCAATTAACATTGGCCGAGTGTACAGTCAGCAGAGAGCCTCGATATGCTGGCTAGCGGGTTATACCAGCAGCCACATATATAGCAGAGCATCAACACTGGAGAGAGTTCAACGTTAATTAACGCGAAACGAAACGGTGTTCTAGAACGACGACAACGACGCGGCGAAGCCAATGAGGCACAGACAATTGTTGATCGTTGAGAGCTCAGGTAAGAAAAAGAAAAAAAGAGAAAAAAATGATATTGAAAGAGACCAAAGATACTTTTGTGCCCTGGAATATTTTATAAAGTAGCTCTGCAATGGACGCGGCAATTCTTTATTTCATCTTTTTGTAGTCCGAACGATCTAATCCCTTGAAACTTCCTCATTCCTTAATCAACTCGTTCTTTATTGACATATTTTATTCGCCAGCTTTTCCGCGTTGACCAAAAGGTTGATGAGACGTTGGAAGAGTTGCGGCAAGACGAAAAAGTCTGGCAGCCTAAACGATGATAAGTCTGAGAGGTTATGATTGCTCCTGTAGAGCTCTTCAGCAAGCTTCCAACTATAGACGGCAGACTGCAACTCTTCTCAATTGAAATTTCTTACAATATTGTTCAACTTTATTAATAACTTTACGAACATTCCAAGAATTACGCGATTATAAAAAGATGTTCCTCTTTGTTTCGCGCATTCATTTATTTCTGATATCCGTAATCATGCAGACTGTTTTAAATATAGGAAAATGTGGCCGTAAAGGTATCAGGGCCATCAGCATTTGATTTTATCACCTTCTGTTTTCTCGTCACCTTCAGTGATTTAGAATGAACTTGATCGTGAACTCAATAAAGATGCTTCTTTTCAAGGATAAACTATGGAGACGAAAATCATCACTACTGAGACTTTCCACTTTTCAGATGGCTTTGTCACTACGAGATTTTTGTATATAGGAAAATATGGTCGTAAAGGTATCAGCGTCAGCAGCATTTGATTTTATCACCTTCTGTTTTCTCGTCACCTTCAGTGATTTAGAATGAACTTGATCGTGAACTCAATAAAGATGCTTCTTTTCAAGGATAAACTATGGAGACGAAAATCATCACTACTGAGACTTTCCACTTTTCAGATGGCTTTGTCACTACGAGATTTTTGTATATAGGAAAATATGGTCGTAAAGGTATCAGCGTCAGCAGCATTTGATTTTATCACCTTCTGTTTTCTCGTCACCTTCAGTGATTTAGAATGAACTTGATCGTGAACTCAATAAAGATGCTTCTTTTCAAGGATAAACTATGGAGACGAAAATCATCACTACTGAGACTTTCCACTTTTCAGATGGCTTTGTCACTACGAGATTTTTGTATATAGGAAAATATGGTCGTAAAGGTATCAGCGTCAGCAGCATTTGATTTTATCACCTTCTGTTTTCTCGTCACCTTCAGTGATTTAGAATGAACTTGATCGTGAACTCAATAAAGATGCTTCTTTTCAAGGATAAACTATGGAGACGAAAATCATCACTACTGAGACTTGCCACTTTTCAGATGGCTTCGTCACTACGAGATTTTTGTATATAGGAAAATATGGTCGTAAAGATATCAGAGTCATCAGCATTTGATGTTATCACCTTCTGTTTTCTCGTCACCTTCAGTGATTGAGAATGAACTTGATCGTGAACTCAATAAAGATGCTTCTTTTCAAGGATAAACTATGGAGACGAAAATCATCACTACTGAGACTTGCCACTTTTCAGATGGCTTTGCCACTGCGAGATTTTTGTATATAGGAAAATGTAGTCGTAAAGGTATCAGAGTCATCAGCATTTGATTTTATCACCTTCTGTTTTCTCGTCACCTTCAGTGATTGAGAATGAACTTGATCGTGAACTCAATAAAGATGCTTCTTTTCAAGGATAAACTATGGAGACGAAAATCATCACTACTGAGACTTGCCACTTTTCAGATGGCTTCGTCACTACGAGATTTTTGTATATAGGAAAATATGGTCGTAAAGGTATCAGCGTCAGCAGCATTTGATTTTATCACCTTCTGTTTTCTCGTCACCTTCAGTGATTGAGAATGAACTTGATCGTGAACTCAATAAAGATGCTTCTTTTCAGGGTTGAACTATGGAAACGAAAATCATCACTACTGAGACTTGCCACTTTTCAGATGGCTTCGTCACTACGAGATTTTTGTATATAGGAAAATGCAGTCGTAAAGATATCAGAGTGAGCAGCATTTGATTTTATCACCTTCTGTTTTCTCGTCACCTTCAGTGATTTAGAATGAACTTGATCGTGAACTCAATAAAGATGCTTCTTTTCAGGGTTGAACTATGGAAACGAAAATCATCACTATTGAGACTTGCCACTTTTTAGATGGCTTTGTCACTATGAGATTTCAAGGATACACATATGCCGCGTGTGTAACGATATCTTTTTTTTATTTCTTACAGAGTTTTTTTGTCGAGAGAAGGAGGATATGTGACATATGCGAGGCACGTGGCTTTGTATTCTCGATGGAAAACGTTCACGCTCGGCACCTTGCTCTCATCTTGGGCCTGGATCTGTTTTATTGGCATTAGTCTCGGCAAACTCTCTCTCTCTTGCTTGCTATGAAAAGAACTTGCTGCTTCACGGTGCACGAGTTTCAATCCAAAGATTCGAGGGTTCATGCGCTGCTATCCAAATTCGTCACAGGGTACCAATGAAACTGCTGTCATAATTCAAGCACGCGGAGGAGTCAGTTAAAAAAAAAATGTTAAGGCCAGCCATAGGGTCACCGAAGTTGCTCGTTTCTTCTCCCAAATTAATTTACCTCTCGTCGAGGGTTAAAAAATGCCGCACGTTTTTTTTCTTTTTTACTTTACGTAAGAAATGTTGAAATTCTTCGATATACAGCGATTGATTTATCGAGAGTCGAGCTAATGGATAGCTCCTCTTTCCATAATGGGCGAGAAGAGAGACGTCCTTTTGCGATGATCATGAAAGCATGCTATTAAGTGATGGTGATTAGTTGAGAAACACTCGGGGAATAAGTCTGAGAGGCCAGGTATAATAATTTCGCGGTCTCGAGGGAAAACAGTGGAGGATCCTTGCTGAGGGTTGAAGACGTCAGGTGGGCCACGTGCCACTGACCATACAAGAGACCCCATGACCCTCCTTTCGTGTTTTTTCCCAAAAAATTAAACGCATTTCGGGACAAGATGTTCTCATTTGAGACTCGGATATTGGAAAACATGGTATCGATTCTAACGAAAGTATATCTTTCGAACTTAGGACAGCAGTTGATGATGATTAGAAGGCAACAAGTGGCGCATATTTCACCGATGAACTTTCGCGTGGGCCAATTGACTCAAGTCGATCGTTAAAAGGCCCAGGGTACGATTTATTTTACGCCATAAGGTGGCGGACGGCCCATATTCAAGCTCATTCCGCTCACCCACTGTCTTACGGGAATTCCAGCTCTTCCTCGTGCAGCTTCGGAATTCTCGTAGTCTGGTAAAATCGAGAAAGCTAGTCAGCCCACAGTAGAAGCCACCTCCTACGACACAAACCTCAAAGGGAAGCAAAAGATGACTATAAAATCGAAACTTCATCTGAACTTTCTTGAAGACGACTTGATTCCCACCAAGTCGTCTTTGACAGTCGGTAAAGGCCAGCATCAAATATCTCAGGAAATCGAACTCGATTTCTTTGTCTATCATCATGCAATCTTCAAGAGAGTTTTAGATATAAAATTCATTAGTGGATTAAATGAATTTTAATAATTGTGCATAATTTTGTCTCACAGTAACATAGCACTGCCATAATTTAAAAAAAAATCGGATCAATGAGACAATGAGTTTCCTTTTTGAGCGAAATGTCAACCATTTGGAAATGGCATTTGTTTAAGTTTGGCCCATTGTAGCTCTTTCATACTGGCGACTGCTTAACGTATCTCTTCTTGAGAAAAATAAAAAAATTAACGAAAGATGGAGGAAAGTGAGATAGCACTTCCGTGCTCTCAGGCAACTCGACAGTTGCTGTTACAAACGGACTATGGTGTTCATCCAGCTGGGCGAGCGTAGGTGTATATCGGCATCTTGTACCATGAGAGACACGATATATTCTCTTCTCGCTACAACGAGAGGATATCTTTTCCAAACGTGACTCCACTCCACATGGTGCAATTAAAAATAATCCACAAAAAACTGGGAAAATTAAATGCAGCCCTGTTCTCTTTGTGCCACGCGCCCTTTTGACCATATGCCATCGGCCGCGGTGAGCTATGAGCTCTCAGGGAGGGCCACACGATTCTTCGTCGAGCCTCTCGAGGTGCGTTGGCGTGCTGCTCGTGCAGGGAATTCATTATAATTTACAATGACAATAAAACATTACTAAGAAGATGAATAATTAAATACTTGATTAAAATGCATATGAGATTAGGAATTAAGTAGAAAAATGACATATCTCCCTTAAGTTTGAGGGTAAAAGAATAAATAGAAAGGAAGAAAAATTGAATAAACGGGGTAAAAGTAATGTCGGAAATAGTTATGTCACTTTTTTTTTGTCGTTACGACATACAATAAAACTTATAGTATCAGATAATAGTGGACTCCAACTTAGCTGAAGGATTTTTTTTTTTTTTTAAGGATGAGAAATCTGTGGTGGTTCGCATGAAGAAAAAAATGAGAGCAAGGATTACCCGAGCTGAATAATACAAGGTGTATGGGAAAAGATGAAAAAACAGACGATAGAATGGAATAAAAAGGTTTTCGAGGATTCGGGAAACTCGCTCGATAGTTTATTCGGGCCTGTGGGAAAAAAGGTAAGAATGAACGAACAAGAGAGAGAGAGAGAGAGAGAGAGAGAGAGATTACATGGAAAAAAAGTAAGAACGATACCTGCGGTGTCCTGCGGTGCTCCAGTATATTATTCGAAGGGACAAAGAGCGAGCCTCAAAAGCTCGTCTACTCGAGAAGCCGCGATTTTGGAAGACCAAATAGTCCTCGTGTATTTCGTGACAGTCGTCTGGATTTGTGTCGTCGCCACAGGAAACGAGCAACAAAATAAAACGAGTGTCCCAGATCACGTAGAAGGGCAGGGGAATGATTTTCGTCAGAGTGACGAAATTTTTCCCTTAAGCCTCTTTTATTCCATTTCCACCCTTTCGTAACGAAAAAAATCTTTTCTTTCCTTGTCCTCTCGTTATTAGAAAATACATATATACTGTTTTCGCTGTATACAGACATTAAGATGGTTCAAAATAATATGATTTAAAAAATTTCAACAGCTTATCCGGTATATTGTACCTTATTACTAAAAAAAAAAGTAGTCGCAAAGACTGCACCCTATGCGATGAAACTCAGTACTGCCGCTTCGATCTTTCTTATCGATTTTTTGTTCGTTCCAATATCAAAATAAATTGTGGAAACGTTGAGGCTCCAACGATAATTTTTAGCACTGCTGCATCTTCATTGAAATTTAAAAAACTGTCAAATCAACTTCTTTAAATTTCCAGATAAATACTTATCAATCGATTTTTTTATTGCTCACCAAAATGCAGCCTGTAAAGTCTGCAGACTGGTGGAAGAACTTTCATTACTGCCGCATATTGCTGATAAAAATCATAAGTTCCATAGAGAATTCTCTATAGTCGAATATTCAATTACCCATCAATTTTTATGAAATGTTTTCATTAAGGAAAAAGTGATGTGAAACGTATATGAGGCCTATCCAATCATATTTATGTTTGTCATTGCAATGCGACGTATTTCTGATTCTGTAGGGCTTTAGATCAGTCCGATATAGTACTAAATATGATCGCACAAGTCTCAGGCTTTTTGCGACTGTTTTTGTTTATTATTAAAATAATATAAGATACGTATTGCGTTTTTCATGACTCAAACGTTGTCTCACCCGGAATGTTCTTTCTATAATAGTATAAAAAAATATGAAAACAGCTTAAACGCTTAAGATTTTCCCAAGCGACGTTTCATTTTATTTTCATCACTGAAAAAGTCCGACAACGAGAGTTTTCTTAAGCTTTTTGGCACAATTTAAAATTCCTTTTCGCCAGACTTTGCATCATGTTCTTTGTTTATTATTAAAATAATATAAGTTACGTTTTGTGTTTTTCATGACTCAAACGTTGTCTTACCCGGAATGTTCTTTCTATAATAGTATAAAAAAATATGAAAACAGCTTAAACGTTTAAGATTTTCCCAAGCGACGTTTCATTTTACTTTCATCACTGAAAAAGTCCGACATCGAGGGTTTCCTTAAGCGTTTGGCACAATTTAAAATTCCTTTTCGCCAGAGTTTGAATAATGTTATTTGTTTATTATTAAAATAATATAAGATACGTATTGTGATTTTCATAACTCAAACGTTGTCTTACCCGGAATGTTCTTTCTATAATAGTATAAAAAAATATGAAAACAGCTTAAACGTTTAAGATTTTCCCAAGCGACGTTTCATTTTACTTTCATCACTGAAAAAGTCCGACATCGAGGGTTTCCTTAAGCGTTTGGCACAATTTAAAATTCCTTTTCGCCAGAGTTTGAATAATGTTATTTGTTTATTATTAAAATAATATAAGATACGTATTGTGATTTTCATAACTCAAACGTTGTCTTACCCGGGATGCTCTTTCTATAATAGTATAAAAAAATATGAAAAAAGTTTAAACGCTTAAGATTTTCCCAAGCGACGTTTCATTTTATTTTCATCACTGAAAAAGTCCGACAACGAGAGTTTTCTTAAGCGTTTGGCACAATTTAAAATTCCATTTCGCTAGACTTTGAATCATGTTGAGTCAAGTGTGCGGAGGCCACGTGGTTACAGTTGGACTGTCGCATGCACACGCTCGAGACGCGTTCCCTTTGGTCGCGCCGGTGTCACGCGAATCGTACAGCGAAGACGGGGAAAAGGATACAGAACGAACTCGCGGGCGACAAAGGACCCGAATCCGCGTAAAACGAAACTTGTCGCCCGATAGACATGACGCGCTCTCCGCACTGGTGAGCGGTGAAACTTCACAGAGAAATTCTCCCCGTCATGGAAGGACCACAGAGAGCGAGAAAGAGAGAACACAGGACGAAAAAGAGAAAGCGCTGCGAGCAGGTCACTGTATATATACCTGTATGGGTCATTCCACGTGGAACAAAACAATATTCGCTCGAGGAATTTTTTTGTAATTCTCATCAAATTTTCTAAAGATTACAAAAAAAGCAATCAATGAAAAATCTTTCCAAATCTGATAATCACTGTGCATTTTCATGCAGTTAACTTTTAAGCCAATTTTCGCAAACGAGAGTGCTCGTAAAACTCTTGAGAACCAAAAATAATTCCACTCGTTGTAAAATAGCCCATATATATACATATATATATACATATATTTAGTGCTCTGCGCTTTCTTTCCGCGTCATCGCGATTCCTCTGCAAACTCCAAAGGACCGAGGATTAAAAAAAAAAAAAAAGAGAAAAAATCTTGTTGACAAGACGCGAGAAAAACTCGCGCATTGTACGTGTGGCCCTCGAAGAAGACACGACGAAAGATTAGCGAACGAAAGATATAGAAAGAGGGATAGTGGAGACCCTCCATACCTTTCTTGTGGGAGAAATGTGTAGCAGGAAAAAACATTCGAACGAGGGAATTGATGCGACTACAAATCGTCCGAGACTTTCTACGCGGTCTTTCTTCCCCGGCAATGTCTCGCGTGTTTGTCGTCGCTGGAGATCCGATCACGAGGAACTTTTTTTTTTATCAGTATGGGAAACTTTTTGCTCTACATTAAATCGGCTTTTTTATGTACAATTTTTATTTATCATTATTATTATTATTATTGTTATTTTTATTATTGGTATTATTGTTATTATTATTATTATTATCATCATCAAGAATTAATAATTAATACTATTCATCGCTCTTACTTAATTAACTTGGTTATTATCAGCGTGATAGTATTTTTTAAACCGACCTGGAAATATTCCTTTTCCACTATGGAATTGATACGAAGAGCTACATATACATCATGAAAACTTACGAGGAGGTAGTGGTGATCGATTTATCTTCATTGCGTGGAGAAGAACATCATCGAAGAGTTTAATCTCCCCGCCTCCCGGGCATTGAGGATCTTCGACCTGAGGCCACCAGGATCGGAAAGGTGGGGGTGAGAAAAATGTAAAAAGAAACGAAATAAAGAGAAGCTGTGGGAACATATATTCCACGAAACGTAAACATCGATAAAATCAACAAGTGAAATAGAGTGGAGTGGAAATAGTGAGTGAAAGAGGAAAAAAATCTAGGCAAGAAAAAAAAACGAGAGCGTGGGTGAAGTAATTCCTCGTATACCGTGACGACACGACCATTCAACAGTGCGGGAGATTTTTTTCCTTTCTGATTTTGGACCATCTCCCTGTGCTCTTCCATGGACGGATCAATGGCGACCGAACCAAAGAAAGAAATGTGCGAGCGAGAGAATTCAATGAGAGACAACTCACCTTACATAGAATATATATATATATATATATATATATATCCACTCTTTCCCTTTCAATTTCCGTCTCTCTGTGTGGGTGTAGAAACGTAAGGTGGCATTGTCGTTCGAACGCATGAATGAACTGTCGAACTCTATAGAGGTCGCACCAGCAAGTGTACCTGCCACCAACATTCTCAAAAATGACGACAACGCCCGGAATCTGAAGAATTTTAGCATTGATTTATGGCATTCCCGTTAGAACCCAATCGAAAAGACTTTTTGCAAAAAAAAAAGAAAACCAAAATCCACCATCAAACTACAAATTAGCCCTCATACATCTGCATGATTACCAAGAATATTTTTGCTACTTCGAAGATTCCAAGATAATATTGTAAATTTCAAGCTCTTGTGCTTAAGAGTCGGAGTGGTAAGAATGAAAGTTAGTAGTTTTGTTAATAAAAGCAGCAATAATAACAAAGCTGAAAGACACGAAATGTTGTCTGGACAAAGAGGAATGTGGAATCGCGTCCTCGTGCGTGTTCATTTGATTTTTATTCTTATTTTTTTCACCGTGTCGTTCAGAAGATTCGCTGGCTTTGCTGCATCATATATGTATAACTGCACCCACGTCATGTAACGCACGAGACACTTTTGAGGGGTTTTTATTTCCAGCAGCAGCAAAAATGCTTCCAGTCACCGATAAATCTCTCGGAGAGAGAGGGAGAGAGAGAGAGAGCAAGAGATGCCCTGTTTTCCTTCCAAGGCACTCGAGCATACCGTCTAAATCTTCGTCGTTACAATGGTTATTCATAAAAGTGGGTGGAAAAACTTATAAAATGACCTTTTACGACCTGCCGCATGGATGACACAAAGTGAACCAACAATAAAAGAACTCTGTCTCGATCTACTTGTCGTGATTCTTTCCTCTTCATTTTTTTCCACCTCCCCCCTCTCGTTCTTTTTCACGGCTGTCCAGTCAAACTATAGGAAGTGTCTGAAGGCATTTTTGCCCCTTAAATGTCGCCTCAATGGATATTCGATCGAGGCAGAAACGAGATCATCTTTTTCATCAATGGGGGAAAACCTTTTTTTTTTTTCAAAGTTCCCATTCTGTGTACAATAATAGTCCACCAAAGTGTTACGCAGGCGGATAAATTTCGATCAACGCCCATACTCATGGACATTTATTAATTTTTTCTCACGTTTCGAGGCTTGGTAACGAGCCCAGAATCTATAGATAGTTGGGAGCATTCTCGGTGTCTTGTTGACAAGCTTTTTACTGCTTATATCACCGAATACTTTAATGAAAGACATCCTCAAGGGAACTCGACAACATTCTTCAGTAGGGAGAGGACACATCGCATTGGATTGAAACTCACCTAGCTATTATTACATCTCTTGGTCCTCCATAAGGATAGAGGATGAGAAGTAAGAGAGAAAGAGAGCGAAGTGGGGAGTTCATCGATCGCTCGAACGAGATATCTGACCTCCGTGGATGGAGAGACACGGCGTGAGAAACGAAAGATCATCACGATCAATGCCGCAGGTGGAGAAGTTGCCGGGGCGCGGGCAACTCGTAGAGTCGCCCGCGTGTGGACCCGATCCCGATCATGCGATCGAGAAATCGAGAAACGAAACGATATATATACGCGGCTCTTTCCGTCTCTCGGCCGTTCGATCAACTCAATCACTTCTTTCTTCTCATTCTGGTGAGTCGGGCAATGAGGAAACTTTGGTAAATAAGCAGCGTTGTCCCAGTAAATAACGGTTGAAACAAGGATAGAATGAGACACAGAGAGTACAATGTGGACGCCTCAATGACATCTTCACGATCACCACAATCTATACATTTACAATTGTGTATGTATGTGTTTTTACATGTACAGTGTGACGTGACCCCTCGTGGGCTCTCTTCATCCATCGTTGGACGATCCTCTCCCGTGTTTTGACCTCGAGAATTCCGCGCTCATCCCGGCGCCCGATCATTTGATCGAAGCCCCCCCGGCACGACACGCAGAGTAAAGAAAAGAAAGATCGCTTTATGATTAGTGCTGAGTAGGCCTTGATCCTCCGAGACTCTTCGATTCCTGTACTGAAGGATCTCTCCGCTTATTCGTGAACTAGACAAATACGTATGTAAGACGGAAGAAGAAATCACGAGAGATTCTCTTTGACTTCTGTCATACATTGACCATCCACTTTAGAAACAACAAAGACGATAGGGAATTAAACTTTTGAAGATTTTCAACCTTTTTAGATAAAATGGTTAATGGATCCAATAACGTCATACACAGAAAAATATATCAGCGTGTATATGGTCGTAGAATAAAAATTAATCGTTTTTTTCTATTTTTTATTTTGTAAATTGGTACTGCGTACAAGAGGTGTCACTTTCCTTCCCGATGAAACTTCAGATTATTTACTTTGAAGTCGTTTTCAAGCTTTCGAATTCCATTCAATTCATTACGAAATAATAAAATGTAAGTTTGTTACTTAGACTTAGCAGCATCAATGCTGAAAATAAAATTAAAAAAAAACGATTTTCGTTGATTTTTTATATTAATTTACTTCCCGGTAGTATTGAGATTCTATTTGTTTGTATTCTTCGTGATCGTTTAAATATTTTATGTGAATTAGGGATGATATTATTTAAAAATTTATACACATACACGAGGTTAACTTTTCGTTGAAAGTGAGTTTGCTTTCGAATTCCATTTAATTCATTAGGAAATAATAAAATGAACTGCATCGTAAGTTGGTAAATTGGACTCAACAGCATCAATGTTAAAAAAATGGAGTTAAAGGACAAACGATTATCGTTCAATTTCTACATTCATTTGCTTCCCAGTGGTAATGAGATTCTATTTGTTCATATTCTTCGTGATCGTTTAAATATTTTATGTGAATTAGGGATGATATTATTTAAAATTGTATGCACATCCACGAGCTTAACTTTTCGTTGAAAGTAAGTTTGCTTTGTTTCGAGTTTGCTTTCGAATTCCATTTAATTCATTAGGAAATAATAAAATGAACTGCATCGTAAGTTGGTAAATTAGACTCAACAGCATCAATGTTAAAAAAATGGAGTTAAAGGACAAACGATTATCGTTCAATTTCTACATTCATTTGCTTCCCGGTGGTATTGAGATTCTATTTGTTCGTATTCTTCGTGATCGTTTAAATATTTTATGTGAATTAGGGATGATATTATTTAAAACTTTATGCACATACACGAGGTTAACTTTTCGTTGAAATCGTTACGGGGATACTATTTTTATTATCACCCATACATGCCCTCTGTGTTTTCAATGATAACATCACAATCGAATTCAAGAAACACATTATGTAGTGGATGGTTTTCTAAAGATTTCCACGGTTACTATCGAACTATCAATGCGAAAAAGTGAAAAAACAAAGATTGGAAATAAATTATAACAATTAAAATTGCCATGACTATAGTACAGTGGCAAAAACCACCGCGTCAACCAAAAAGTTTTCACGTTTTTTCGTATCTCCAGAATGTAAGCTGCAATAACCTGCTGGTTTTATAAACAGAGAATAGAGTCTTTCACGTATATCTCGTGGCCCAGCATGCACAGATATAATATAAACCCGTGGAGAAATGCGCGCTCAGAGGCAATGGTAATGACACCTGATACTCGAGAGGACCGAGCCAAGTCACAGCATCTCTGATATGAGCGTGTCCGAGAGATACGCGTGACCCGGAAACCGACCTACGGCCATTTTTACTTGTTCCTATTACGTCATACGTATCATACATACAGACATATATATATATCCAAACATCATATCATAATCCCAGAAATATGGCGACAAATGTGAAAGATCTAGATGTTGATTCCCCTCCCCCCTCTCTCCCTCTCTCTCTCACCTACAATTCTGTTTCTCCTTCGTACACTTTTTTTTATCACTCTTTTATTTTTCTCCGCAAACGAAACGAGCTACTCAAGACGATGCAGAATAAGGTGGAAGTAAGAAGAAGAGGCAGATTAGAGAGACGATCCTCTTCACTGTAGTCGTACAATATATATTGCTATATACATATACATGTATGTATATATAAAGAGCTTGTGGCAGCGTCCGCGTTGGACCGGACTGGTCGCGCTCCCGAGGTCAACTCGCTTTGGGGCATCGTGTGCATCGTGCTAACCCACCTCTCTCTCTCTCTCTCTCTCTCTCTCTCTCTCTCTCTCTCTCTCTCTCCCTCTCTTTCTTTCTTTCTCTTCCTCTGTTGGTGCAACTCTACACCAGTTTTCTCTACAACGAGAGAACGAGAGTCTCTTTTTCGCTCGCTTTCTTTCTTTTTCTCCATCGTCTTCTTGACTTCGTTCACTGTTTGCTCCTTCTCATTCTCCTTCACTCGCTCGGGCTTCTAAACCCGGAAACGCGATTCACCAGCTTCAACCCTCGAGCTACATACGCTTCTCTCTCTCTCTCTCTCTCTCTCTCCCCTTCTTGCTCATTTCACTCGTTTTCTCGATCTGCACCACTTTGTTTTCCGTTAGGACTCACCGTCTGTCGCCGATTACTCAGATATTGACGTAGATCGTGAACGTTATGATATGGAATTTAGCAATTGAAAAGAACATTTTTATTCTCTCTTGTGCATCATCTCGTCTCGTATGTGAGATTTGAAAAAGTGCTTCATGCTAATGAATATGGAGCACACAATATTGTGTGCAATAGATTTGCAACAAAACGGGTTTATTTTTAAGACAACAGGAAATACTTTTTCTTAGGCTTTTACTCATTATTTTCATATCGTGATACAAATTTGCTCTTAATACGATAAAAATTCGATGATTTATCTACACGTCGTGAATACCTTCGAAGGTGTGGCTGTATCGAGTACTGTAATAATCGTTATCCATGAAAGTTAATTTCCTTTCCATCCCCCTTTGGTGCGCTCCTCTTTCTTCAACAGTTTCGCCAACGTTAATGTCCGGAATCATTTTTTTCCAAACGTTTATCGCCGTATCTCAAATTCGTAACCATCGAAGCGAGCAATTCAAAGATATCGAAATATTATCCATTCTTCCCGGGGTGGACTCTCCTCGCTCATGGGTCATGTCTGAAGATGATTTACCTGTCCATTGTCCGTCTCATTTCGTTTTTCGGTCCTCGCACAACATACCCCATATATCAATTTATCAATTATTACTATATTCAATAATAAATTAAGCAGATCGTCATTATAAACATCATCCATTGAAGACTGCATACCGACACTCTTAAATGGAATTTCTTTTCATGATTTCCAAACGTTGAATTTTTTTTTTCAAATCAATAAAAAAATTGACAAGCTGGTAATTAATGAAAAATTTATTGAAATGAATTTCGTTAAATTTTTGCAACCGGATGATAATAATTTATCGTTTCTCGATCAACGAGATCATTTCTCACGATTGTTATTTACGAGTATCACTTTTGATATCATATGTTCGTGTACCAACAGCGAAATGCGCTAATTGCATTGACTAATTTAAACGGATCATAATCGATCGTTCGTCGTTGGCAAGAGTTATTAATCCTGTGGGTATAGCCCACGTCTTCCGGCCGGCATTCATCATTCTCTCCTCGTTTTTCATATTGAATATAAATATATATATATATGTACATCGTTACTATAAATTAGTCGTTTATTTATACATACATCTATGTGTATATATATATATATATATATATATATATATATATATATACTGCGCTTTAAATGTGGGTACATATCGATCGTCTTCTCACGATCTCACATGGGATTCTCATCCAGATCGTCACCACGCATATGCTCGTTCGCCTTATCTTGTTTATCTATATATAGCTGTATATATGCTACTCATTCTCTCTTTATCTCATTTATATTTTATTTGTTTTATACAGGATGATTTAAGCCCCGACGTATCTCTATACCGAGAGACTCCCGCTGTCAGACATAAAACAACGCCGTTCCCACTTCGAAATACACACTTTTGCCACGCAACACTTGTCTCTCGGACAATAGGTCAGTCAATCTCTATTCTAAACCTGCACAACCCTCCGAGTGGCAGTCAATATATATCCGCACTAATGTGAATAAACCGATAAAAAGAAATAATTTTACTTTTATATTGTTTGATTTATTATGATGATTTTTATTATTATTATCATAATCGTTTTTTAAAATTAATTTATATAAATTTGATTCGATTGCAATTACTTTGTTCAGTAGCATTTACATTATTGATCAAACTAAATTTATGAAATTAGGTTCATCCATTTTTATATTTATAAAAAATATTATAAATTGGACTCATGAGTTGACTTAATTTATGCTAAATATAAAAATTGATTTGTATGAGAAAAAATTACTCAGGGATTGAAAAAAAAAAATTGATTCCGATAAATTATTTCCTCGCTCAATCTCGTGAGCTACGAAAATTTCACAATGCGAAAAGTAGACAAAATGAATTGTGCAATACCAAGAGATTTCGTGCACAAGCCTCGCGGTTGAAATAGTGGAAAATTTACAAGAAATCCGATGATTTGGCGCAACCTCGTGGTAATTATGACTTTGAAAAGTACCTGCGAGGCGTTAACCAACTACTGACTGCATGCAGTAGACGTAGGATGCAAATGCTCAGGAAAATCGAAGGGTGAGCGCACCCACAAGAGTATATATCTCTACTATTACTACTACTACTACTACTACTACTACTACTTACTTGTTAATGCGCAAGAGGCGAAAGTAACCGAGCAAAATCGGGCAATTTGTACGAGAAGGGCGTGGATGCCCGGATAAGTGCTTGAGACGAATTCTAGACTGTGTGTTTTGTTCGTTTCTATGTATATTTACGACGATCCATTCTATAATCGAGACTCTTCAAACTGCACGCAACCAATTTAGTCGTTACGAAAGTCTCGTTTTCTCCTTCTTATCCCTGCCTCTGTTCTAGCCACACAATTATTTACGATAAAATTGGAATTTCAAAGTGCTACAAAAAAATCGGTAATATTACTTATTATTGTCGACTCAAAAAGGAGGTTTGGTATGTGTTCCGATTTAGTGTGGACGCTCGTCCGGTTGGACGTGAAGTTATCGTGTTGACAATTACACCTGTTAAATATGTTAAAATTATTTTCTAATATTTAAATTGTGCTGCTTTGTTCATTATTGAAATCAATAATGAAAAAAGCATCAATAAAACGAAAGTTATTATTTATAAATAAAATTTATGAACAATTATTATTTTTTAATTAATTGGTAATAACAATAACTTATGTAAGATTGTTATTTGCGAGTCTGAGGGAATTTTTTTTTTTTTGGTTCTTGAAAATTGATCAATTTCTGACAAAATTTATAAACAAAAGAGAGGAAGGCCCGTCAAGTTGGTTCGCCATTGCGAGATACGCGTAATAGGGCGGCCCACACGGGGCCCTTTTAGGAAAGCGAGCCTTCCTAAAAGGGCTCCTTATTATCCCTGCCTCTGTTCTAGCCAGACAATTATTTACGATAAAATTGGAATTTCAAAGTGCTACAAAAAAATCGGTAATATTACTTATTATTGTCGACTCAAAAAGGAGGCTTGGTATGTGTTCCGATTTAGTGTGGACGCTCGTCCGGTTGGACGTGAAGTTAACGTGTTGACAATTACACCTGTTAAATATGTTAAAATTATTTTCTAATATTTGAATTGTGCTGTTCATTATTGAAATCAATAATGAAAAAAGCATCAATAAAACGAAAGTTATTATTTATAAATAAGATTTATGAACAATTATTATTTTTTCATTAATTGGTAATAACAATAACTTATGTAAGATTGTTATTTGCGAGTCTGAGGGAATTTTTTTTTTTTTGGTTCTTGAAAATTGATCAATTTCTGACAAAATTTATAAACAAAAGAGAGAAAGGCCCGTCCAGTTGGTTCGCCATTGCGAGATATGCGTAATAGAGCGGCCCACACGGGGCCCTTTTAGGAAAGCGAACCTTCCTAAAAGGGCTCCTTATTATCCCTGCCTCTGTTCTAGCCAGACAATTATTTACGATAAAATTGGAATTTCAAAGTGCTACAAAAAAATCGGTAATATTACTTATTATTGTCGACTCAAAAAGGAGGTTTGGTATGTGTTCCGATTTAGTGTGGACGCTCGTCCGGTTGGACGTGAAGTTATCGTGTTGACAATTACACCTGTTAAATATGTTAAAATTATTTTCTAATATTTGAATTGTGCTGCTTTGTTCATTATTGAAATCAATAATGAAAAAAGCATCAATAAAACGAAAGTTATTATTTATAAATAAGATTTATGAACAATTATTATTTTTTAATTAATTGGTAATAACAATAACTTATGTAAGATTGTTATTTGCGAGTCTGAGGGAATTTTTTTTTTTTTGGTTCTTGAAAATTTATCAATTTCTGACAAAATTTATAAACAAAAGAGAGAAAGGCCCGTCAAGTTGGTTCGCCATTGCGAGATATGCGTAATAGAGCGGCCCACACGGGGCCCTTTTAGGAAAGCGAACCTTCCTAAAAGGGCTCCTTATTATCCCTGCCTCTGTTCTAGCCAGACAATTATTTACGATAAAATTGGAATTTCAAAGTGCTACAAAAAAATCGGTAATATTACTTATTATTGTCGACTCAAAAAGGAGGTTTGGTATGTGTTCCGATTTAGTGTGGACGCTCGTCCGGTTGGACGTGAAGTTATCGTGTTGACAATTACACCTGTTAAATATGTTAAAATTATTTTCTAATATTTAAATTGTGCTGCTTTGTTCATTATTGAAATCAATAATGAAAAAAGCATCAATAAAACGAAAGTTATTATTTATAAATAAGATTTATGAACAATTATTATTTTTTAATTAATTGGTAATAACAATAACTTATGTAAGATTGTTATTTGCGAGTCTGAGGGAATTTTTTTTTTTTTGGTTCTTGAAAATTGATCAATTTCTGACAAAATTTATAAACAAAAGAGAGAAAGGCCCGTCCAGTTGGTTCGCCATTGCGAGATATGCGTAATAGAGCGGCCCACACGGGGCCCTTTTAGGAAAGCGAACCTTCCTAAAAGGGCTCCTTATTATCCCTGCCTCTGTTCTAGCCAGACAATTATTTACGATAAAATTGGAATTTCAAAGTGCTACAAAAAAATCGGTAATATTACTTATTATTGTCGACTCAAAAAGGAGGTTTGGTATGTGTTCCGATTTAGTGTGGACGCTCGTCCGGTTGGACGTGAAGTTATCGTGTTGACAATTACACCTGTTAAATATGTTAAAATTATTTTCTAATATTTAAATTGTGCTGCTTTGTTCATTATTGAAATCAATAATGAAAAAAGCATCAATAAAACGAAAGTTATTATTTATAAATAAGATTTATGAACAATTATTATTTTTTCATTAATTGGTAATAACAATAACTTATGTAAGATTGTTATTTGCGAGTCTGAGGGAATTTTTTTTTTTTTGGTTCCTGAAAATTGATCAATTTCTGACAAAATTTATAAACAAAAGAGAGAAAGGCCCGTCCAGTTGGTTCGCCATTGCGAGATACGCGTAATAGGGCGGCCCACACGGGGCCCTTTTAGGAAGGCTCACGCCGAGCTACCGAATTACTGACAGCCAAATAACAGGCTGATCTCGGGCGCGATCTTCCTTTTATTTTGTCTCTCTCTTTCTCTTCATCCCGCTCTGCATTCTTGTCGGCGCCCTTTTTGCTCACCGAAACGGGAGATCTCTCGCTCGCTCTTTCGTTCTACTCGTCCTACACGTGCGAGAGGTCCACGCTCTTTCGTCGTTTACGTTCTCGCGAGCTGATGGAGCAAAGTGCTCTGAAGAGCCCGCGGTCTCTCTCTCTCTCTCTCTCTCTCTCTCTGCCTCCCCCCACACACACATGAGTATACACTCACTCGCTCTCACACTCAGACTCACTCACACTGAGACTGAGTGACTCACAATGACTGGAACGCTCAAGTTGAGCGACCCAGCCATAGGTCAAATCAACGAATTATAATATATATTATTTAAAAAAAAAATGATTTTTTGTCATTTACTTGGTGAGTTGAACAGTCTATTGATTCCAGTAACTAACCTATTTTCTCAATGCGCTCATATTCACTCACCCACTCACTCACTCACGCACTCGCCCATTCGTTGACTCACTCGCTCTATTCCCGTGTCCACCGGCTTGTACATAGAAACTCGTACATAGAAACATGGACGACCGACTCGTATATACGCCAGTCATCTTTTATCTTAAGAGAATGTGAAATAACCAACAATAAATATTCTCGTCATTTGCGAGAGCATCGAAAAAAAATTTCTCCAATTTATCACCTGAGAAATGAAATGATTTTATACACGAAATGAGTCTCCCATTTATTTTTATATCTCAATCAAGAACTAACGTTTTGTAATTGAACAATACGCGTTCCTTCAACTAGTGCACACACGATAACAAAAAAAAACGTGCTCCCTCCTGCCTTTCTCTTCGCCCCCCTTGAGGAATATAACTCTGTCGAGAGCGCGATGTAATTATAGATTGTGTCTCTGCTCGCGGGCGACCTCTGGACCGCGAGAAAGAGAGAGAGAGAGAGAGAGAGAGAGAGCAAGAGAGTGAGTGAACGAAATACGTGGCCGCGCTTTTATCCGATCGAGCCCGGTGAGCAAGAGAGATCCCTACGGAAAATGTAATCGAGTTATCCCTCTCTGCGACTGCTCTCTGCCTGTGCTCTCCTCTCTTCCCGACTATATCGTAATTATCGCAATAGGTGTCTTGTAACGAGTCCAATGGAAAAAATATTTTAAAAGGATAAGATGGATCAATATTACGACTTGTTACATTTATCGTGAGAGAAAAAAAATTTGGCGATGGTAAAAATGATCGAGAGCTCTCGTATCTGAGAATCGAGAGTCAGAAAAAAAGTGATAATACATGTGATATATACACTCATATATATTTAATATATTTATTTATATGTATATAGGAATATAATCGAAGGAGAGGGCGTGCGAGATCGTTATAAAGAGTTTTGCTAGAATTAAACGGAGCATAACGAGTGTAAAGAGTTATATATATCTATATATATATATATATATATAAATATATACATGTGCATCGTATATATATATTTGTAATAACATATGGGAATAATCTGCGAGTACGAATCCATTTATCCTCACTATCACTCTTAGCATCCCCCTCATTCATCTTGTTCTTGTATACCTCATATATGTATTGTATATGGTGAATATATATATATATATATATAGTCAGGGGTATCTAATGTGCACTGTTTCTACTCTGTCGTATTCCGTGAGCTGTCTCAGCGTGATGCAAGACTAACAGGTATATAGGAACGTACAATGTTAATGCAAGCACACGATAACACGTGTGAGTTTATTTGATATATATATATATATATATATATATATGTATGATGTATGTATGTTGTATTGTTATGAATCAACTGATGGTGACCAGAACGTGAACTCATGGAGAGAAAGTGAGAAATGCTCTCGCGTTTTGTCTCCGTCGTTACTCACGTGCTGTATGTGACTCTCGACACAGAATCTTAAAGATGCGTTCATGATTGCCTTAAACGAGACACTAATGTCTCGCGAGTATATGACATTCGATGGACGATGTAGAACCATTTTTGTAATGTATCAAGTTGAAAAAGAGTTCACGTATATTTATAGCACATAGGGAAGACTAAGGATGCCAACTACGAGGATGGGGAGGAGACTGAGGGAACCATTTTTTTCCTTTCGATGTTTCCTTCTCGTCTAACAAAAATTATAGACATTGCTACCAATGCAGTCTTATAAAATGGACTCTGTGTATTGAGTTAAGGTGATTTTTTTTTTAAATATAGTCTCGCTTTAAAGAGGATCTATATATTTCTAAAAATAGTAATGGTTGATAGAACATCATTATGTTGGACCAACACAACATGAAAATAGCCCAATGGAAAAATACTGTATCCATAAATGTAGAAGTGACATTAAAACGTATTTAAAATATTAATTTGTACAAATTAGTAAGATCTTAATGAAAAAAAATTACCTTACCCAGCATCACAATTATGAAAAACCATGAAAAACGACGTGTCGCTTCCAATTGGCAATACCGAATTTTCACTTTTGTGCATATTTTGCTTCGCTCTCCCTATATAGTAATAAATTAAGAATTACGTTTGTTTTACAAGTTCGATAATTGTGGCATAACCTGAAATATAATCGGGCTGATATTTAACTAGCTCTGTTGCTCGCGGCTTCGCACGCGTTGTATCAGTGTAAAAACATTTTACCCCTTTTTACCCTCTTAGGGATTGAATTTCGAAAAATCCCTTTTTAGTGAGTCTCTACATTATGAAATAAAACTACTGACCAAATTTCATGCTTCTAAGTCTAATGGTTTGGGCTCGGCGATGATTAATCAATCAGTGAGTAAGTCAGGATATTTTATTATATGTATATAGATGACTGTATATCCAGCATCCTAGATAGAGTCAGAAATAAATAAGTCATGGCTACAATTTTAGTTTTAGTCTCATTCAATAAACTTCCCAATGAATTTTCATTCAACTGTGATGTTTTTCGTATAATATTTTCCTCCATTCAATTGATTCCATTCGATTAAAATCATAAAAAATAAATTAAAAATAATTAAAATTGATTTAGAATAAATATTAAAATGTATTCAAATTAAATTGAATACATTAATCGCGAATAAAATTTGTTTGACTTGAACGATGCATATATGCGTTACTGCATTGAAACGAACGTCACATATATCGGGGTGGTCTCTGACATCAACAGCGTTGACTAACTGCGACATGACAGCCTGCCATAGCCGGTTTGACTCCCCCATGGCTCGATTGCATTCGACGCGCCAGCCCGAACGACAAATTAATGTTTGCTCGATACATCTGTGAGTGTTCTTTTCTCTGGACGATCGTCGTCGTGTGGCTTGAGTGCCACAAGTTGTTCGGATATCAGAGTCTCTCTCCTTCGCTCTGGGCACCCCCGTAATCGCGTGTATCGAGTGTATACTCTTCGCTATATATACAGTCACACGAAGCTCTCGGAACAGGACGCGAAGAAACCGGCAATAGAGATGGCGAGAGCTCGAGTAATTTAAAAAAAATACACGTTTTTAATAGTTTTTTATTGGAAGTTGTCAAGTTTGTTGAATAACGACTAACCATTTTCTCGAAAAATTGATCGGCCATTTGATGATCGGCTACAAAAATCTCCACAAATAAAAAATTCCTATAATTGTGCTCCCCTGTCGAGCTATAATTCCACTTTGTGCTAGTTTCCTTTCGAAACGTTCGAGTTTTAAAATGCTTTTAAATCCAAACATGGCGATTGTTTGAAATTTCAACACATCATTTTTTAGTTTTATGACGATTTGTAGAGTCCTCTCGTGGCACGGAAAGTAGAAACATGAAGAGAAATGAAAAGGGATTTCCTGTATTTAATTAAGGGATTAAGTAGCCACAATGAAACATCCGATAAGGTGTAGGTTTCTATCAAATCCTAGAAAATTGGCGTTTGTATTCGCAGTAAATTTTCACGTTGTGTATTTTGCGAAAATAATCTATACCAAATTTTTAGAAATATCAATAATTTCACGTATGAGGTCCCGGTGAATGGCCACCAAAAAATATAGTCGATGTTTCCATTTTTTATAAATGAAAGAGCCGGCCAAGTATAAATTCTCTTATCGATTTATCGGGTCGTATCGTCAATTGGTAAAACATCGTATTTTCCACGACTACATCTTCTTCTAGATAACATACTTCGGGCTATTGCGTTTCAGCAAAATTCCTATATTAAGTATATATCTGTTTCTGTATTTCCATTTATAAGTGTAATATAAGATATAAGAAGAAGTACATTAAGTTGCAGGATTAAGTAGTAGAGGAGAGTCCGAAGTGCAGTTGTGAGATAGCACAGTGGAGCTTCTTCTCTCGCTTCACTCCTCATATAACATGAGAAAATCAGCACAAAACATCCGATAAGATGCAGGTTTCTATCAAATCCTAGAAAATTGGCGTTTGAATTCGTAGTAAATTTTCACGTTGTGTATTTTGCGAATCCTAGAAAATTGGCGTTTGAATTCGTAGTAAATTTTCACGTTGTGTATTTTGCGAATCCTAGAAAATTGTCGTTTGAATTCGTAGTAAATTTTCACGTTGTGTATTTTGTGAATCCTAGAAAATTGGCGTTTGAATTCGTAGTAAATTTTCACGTTGTGTATTTTGCGAATCCTAGAAAATTGGCGTTTGTATTCGTAGTAAAATTTCACGTTGTGTATTTTGCGAAAATAATCCATAGCAAATTTTTTCAAAATATCAATAATTCCACGTATGAGGTCACGGTGAATGGTCACTAAAAAATATAGTCGATGTTTCCATTTGTTATAAATGAAAGAGCCGGCAAAGTCTTTTTCTTTAAATTCTCTTAACGATTTATCGGGACTTATCGTCAATTGGTAAAACGTCGTATTTTCCACGAGTACATCCTCGTCTAGATAACATACTTCGAATATCATATACGATTAAAATTCACAATCAATATAGTAATCACAGGCGCGAAACGTCACAGTGATTAGCTATACCGGGTGTGTTAAAGTCTGTTAATCGGGATATTGGGTTTCTGCAAAATTCCTATATTAAGTATATATATATATATATATATATATATATCTGTATCTGTATCTATACGTATAATATAAGAAGAAGTACATTAAGTAGCAGGACACTAAGTAGTATGAGAGTCCGAAGTACAGTTGTGAGATAGCACCGTGGAGCTTCTTCTCTCGCTTCACTCTTCATATACCATGAGAGAATCAGCACGAAACATCCGATAAGGTGCAGGTTTCTATCAAATCCTAGAAAATTAGCGTTTGAATTCGCAGTAAATTTTCACGTTGTGCATTTTGCGAATCCTAGAAAATTGGCGTTTGAATTCGTAGTAAATTTTCACGTTGTGTATTTTGCGAAAATAATCCATAGCAAATTTTTTCAAAATATCAATAATTCCACGTATGAGGTCACGGTGAATGGTCACTAAAAAATATAGTCGATGTTTCCATTTTTTATAAATGAAAGAGCCGGCAAAGTCTTTTTCTTTAAATTCTCTTAACGATTTATCGGGACTTATCGTCAATTGGTAAAACGTCGTATTTTCCACGAGTACATCCTCGTCTAGATAACATACTTCGAATATCATATACGATTAAAATTCACAATCAATATAGTAATCACAGGCGCGAAACGTCACAGTGATTAGCTATACCGGGTGTGTTAAAGTCTGTTAATCGGGATATTGGGTTTCTGCAAAATTCCTATATTAAGTATATATATATATATATATATATATATATATATATATATACATATATATATATATATATATATATATATATATCTGTATCTGTATCTATACGTATAATATAAGAAGAAGTACATTAAGTAGCAGGACACTAAGTAGTATGAGAGTCCGAAGTGCAGTTGTGAGATAGCACCGTGGAGCTTCTTCTCTCGCTTGACTCTTCGTATAACATGAGAGAATCAGCACGAAACATCCGATAAGACGCACGCGCTCGCTCAGCGAGCGAACTTAACGATTTCATAAAGGAGATTGCGAGAACCGGGCTAATTAAGAGATAATCCTCGACGTTCCAGCAGACCACAAGCAAAGCGGCTTTCTTTCTTCCTTTCTTCCGTTCTTTGGATCTTTTTCCTTTCCTTTTCTTCGCACCACATGGAGTAACTTGGAGGACACATGAACGCTCACGCGTATATATTATGCTTCCGTAATTATTTATTTTAATTCTTCGCTAAAAATATCAATAATTTTTAACACGAGAACCATCGAAATATCCTTACGATAAATTTTTCTCATACTTCGAGACCCCGAGTCTAATTACAGGTAAATTTCATAAATTTTTTCATCAATAATTTTCATTCAAATAAATCTGTTTTATTTATCTCAGGTCTGATTACATTATTATGGATTTTCATTGATTTTTACCTCACGAATTTTTCTTGTTAAAAACTGCAGTGTCTCCCTGCGGAGAGGGAGACGTCAGGAATGCGGCCATACGCCACTTTCTTCAACTGTTTATGGAAACGCGCGTGAACTCTGTAGGAATATAGAAAACGCGTTGTACGCTACATAGACATACAAATACCGACCAAGAGGAAGCTTTGCATATATATAGATATATATATATATATATATATACATAACATATATAAATAAATCGGAATTTCACTTGTTTTTTTAACTCGATGTACAAAAGAAAAGGAGTTAGATAGGCGAAATAGGCAAATAAGAGAGAGGGTACAAGTTGAAGAGAAAAACAAAGAGAGTCAGAGAATCAAAGTTGAGGTATATAAACTCACCGGTTCACGAGCCGATCGCACCTGCACGATTCTTACCATACATTGCTATATATATATATATATATATATCAAGAGGGAGAAAGAGGTAAGTAAATGGATTTTCTGCAACGTGTCTCAGAATCCATGCGATTTTCACGCTCGCGTACTTGAGAAGCAAACGCGTGTACATATATATATAGGGAAATAAATTTTATGTGGAGGACTGTCACGTAAACGATCTCGGCAAGAGGTGAGACAGAGAGGAGCAAACGCACCTGACGATATTACCCACTTTCGCGAGATCATTATGATCGCAATTGATCGCGTGTCTCTCGCCCTGGGGGTATTTTATAAGTGTGTACGCGTGCAAGAGTCTCTCGATTATATATATATATATATTTATATGTATATATACATGTATATACAATATTTGCGAAGGAACGAAACTGGTAAACTCTGTATCAGAGATAGCTTTTCTATCGCTGGAGAAACACTCAAGACCCAAACGATTTGGTATTGCGAAAACGTTTGATACGTATAAAGGAAACATGAAGATCAAATTTTATCGTATTTAATGTTATGCATAAAAACAATTTTTTATGTTTCATCATACTCGAATGGAACAAAATTTTGATTGTATTTAATTTTTTATTGGAAAATCATTTCCGTTAAATTCTATTTTGTGATTACACATAATTTATGTTTAATGTATTTTCATGAATGAACTATAATTTTTTCAATCAGTTAATTAACGTAAAAATTGAGGGTAACCAGATCGAATCAGACGAGTACAGAAATTGTAACTGACTCAAGTCAAATAGGACGGAGCGTGTATGAATATTCGCAGAAGGTTCCCTGGAGATTCGCAAGCAATAATATGGTCATGTCGATGGTGGGCGTCGCATAAACCCTCCTTCCTCCTTCCTTCCCACCCGACCACGACATGCAAGTAAAACCCAGCAGGTAAAGGATAGAATGGAAAAATCTAAAGGAAGAAATAGCGAATGAACTAATCGGTGCAGCGAGGCTGAAACTAGAAATCTTTCAACGAGATTTCCAAAGCATTATACATGCACGTCTATATGTATATATATATATATATATATATATATATATATATATATATATATATATATATGTAGGTGTGTATATATGTATAAATAGTGGAGAGCGCGACCCCGTGTCGAGAGAAACTTTACGAGGAATCCTTAATAGATTATAGAGACGTTTATGCCCCTGAAGGCCCTCCTGCCTGCGCGTCTCATTGGCACAAGACAATTTTTTAACGAAAGGCATGTATGAAAAAATATTTTATCACAAAATCTGGCAGTTTGGCGAACTTTCTACTCCCATGCATAAATCACAAGAATAAACGTAATTTTGATATTCACATTTAATACACTCGTATTATTTGCATTTAAATTATTTGTATCGATTTATTTGTTCAATCTATTTATTTTCTTTAAATATTTTTTTACGACGTTTTGGCGAAATAAGATTTTTTTCTTTTTTTGCACATACACATTTATATTGATATATAGTTTTTGTTCATATATGTGTATACCATTTTACTCGACTCGTAAAATCTTGAAGAACACCACCCCAGGTGACAACCACGAGCACCAGTGACGTAAAATTTACGACCCTCGAGGTCGCGCACCGGGTCAAATCGTGAACGTCCACGACCAAAAAAAAAACCGCGCACGAAGCCATCTCAGATGACAAAAAAAAAAACGTGACATCGAACGAGATTATTGACTTATATTTTTCCAAACTTTACACTCGTTCCTTCGCAGAAAATAAATATACAAGTTCCCGTGGTAAAAATGCTTAACGTGCAATTTCCCGACATACCCACACACAGACACACACACACACACACACACACACACACACGCGCGCGAAGCAGACAGACACAACGATCTATAATGAATAAGCAGCTCTAACGAGCTGCGTGCTGCGAAATTACGAGCATTTATCACTTATTAATTAAGCTATTTGTCCATTGGAAAGAGCCTCGATAATACACATATATATGAATTAAAAATATTTTTGAATTAAAAAAAGTAGTTAATCATTGATTAAAACGAATTAATTTATGTACATTCTCATTTCATTCGTTCGCATTTTTAATAGATTAAACATATATCTGTGCACTTATGTGTGTCATACAATACGTTCGTCCACTATACCTACACATATGTATATCATTTACTATAATACGATAATCCTTTGGAGAAAATTTAATTCCCGTCTGGCTGATTCGCTCGCGTTCTCCATGACGTATTACCTACTTATGTTGGTATTACTATCTCTCGCTTCAGATTTATGTTCCCGGGTGTCCCCCCGGTGGCGTACAACGAACGAGCATGAGAAAGAGAGTAAGAAAGAGAAAGAGAGAGCGAGAGAGAGAGAGAAAGAGCTTGAAAAAGAGAGAAACCCGATACGCGCTCGGAGCTGTGGCGCCCTCGCCAATGGTGGTGTGTATGATACACTTGCGGGGTATCAAAAGACGCGATCGAAACAAACTATTTCATCGCTGCCTACGGGTGGGTGCGCAACCAAGTACACGATTTTTCCCCATTGAACGAAAGGGAACAATGTTTTTTTTCCTCCCTCTTCTCTTTGCTGTAGTTCACAAATGCTCCGCATTGTCAGAGTGATTTTGCGCGTAGGTCGCCACAGAGAGTCATGTCTCTTTGAATTGTTGCAGCAAGAGATCTCGCTAGAGGGACAGCCGAAAGAATTGAAAGCGTGTTATTTATATATATATATATATATATATACACATACGTAAAGTACATACGAAGAAAACGAGAGAGGCACGTGCGTGACAGTGGCGCCACGTTCTCCCGGAACAATTGAACATTGCTACACACGCCGCTTCAGTAATCTCCGCTGTCCCAGTAAGGCAAACATTTAAACCCTTTCAGAAAAAAAAATTACCTTCTCTCAATAAATAAAAATGTGTTTCTGCCAATCGATTTGTGTCTACGGAAATAATGCCTGAAGGTTGTAGACATTTTATGAACAAAACAAAATCTAAATCGTGTCTTATTTCTGATCTACAAGTAAAATCTTGATCGTTCTTCAAACGATTTGGTAAAGTGGGATATAATCAAATTTGTCAGGTGGCTTATGTATTCGTACACGTTTTCAGAAAAAAAAATTACCTTCTCTCATGAAATAAAAATGTGTTTCTGCCAATCAATTTGTGTCTACGGAAATAATGCCTAAAGGTTGTAGACATTTTATGAACGAAACAAAATCTAAATCGTGTCTTATTTCTGATCTACAAGTAAAATCTTGATCGTTCTTCAAACGATTTGGTAAAGTGGGATATAATCAAATTCGTCAGGTGGCTTATGTATTCGTACACGTTTTCGGAAAAAAAAATTACCTTCTCTCATGAAATAAAAATGTGTTTCTGCCAATCGATTTGTGTCTACGGAAATAATGCCTGAAGGTTGTAGACATTTTATGAACGAAACAAAATCTAAATCGTGTCTTATTTCTGATCTACAAGTAAAATCTTGATCGTTCTTCAAACGATTTGGTAAAGTGGGATATAATCAAATTCGTCAGGTGGCTTATGTATTCGTACACGTTTTGAGAAAAAAAAATTACCTTCTCTCATGAAATAAAAATGTGTTTCTGCCAATCGATTTGTGTCTACGGAAATAATGCCTGAAGGTTGTAGACATTTTATGAACAAAACAAAATCTAAATCGTGTCTTATTTCTGATCTACAAGTAAAATCTTGATCGTTCTTCAAACGATTTGGTAAAGTGGGATATAATCAAATTCGTCAGGTGGCTTATGTATTCGTACACATTTTCAGAAAAAAAAATTACCTTCTCTCAATAAATAAAAATGTGTTTCTGCCAATCGATTTGTGTCTACGGAAATAATGCCTAAAGGTTGTAGACATTTTATGAACAAAACAAAATCTAAATCGTGTCTTATTTCTGATCTACAAGTAAAATCTTGATCGTTCTTCAAACGATTTGGGAAAGTGGAATATAATCAAATTCGTCAGGTGGCTTATGTATTCGTACACGGTTGCCACTGTAAAACGCGTTTTACCGTTTGGTATAAGAAACAACGGGGCTACGTAGATCGGAAAAGGTAGGGATAGAAGAGCATCACGGAGCGGAGGCCACGAGGGTGACGGAATCGTGATCGATGTAGATCATTGCTCCGATTTATAGCGCGACGACGACGACGACGACGACGAAGCACAAAACACATTATATATGTATGTATACTATATACTATAAAATGGATGTATAAAATATAAACTGTTATATAGAGATAAAGGTATCAGAGAACCCGAGCGATCGGTGCAAGAGAGCAACGAGACTACAATGGCGTCAGTCTCTCATTTCCGGGTCACGCCACTAGACGGCAGGTTGACGACGAGATCTCGCGCCCGAAAGTCGCGCGCCAGTACGAACGGATTATGACCAAACGACATAGTATACCATTCGGATTACTATACATATACATACAAAAACCTGTATATTATGTATACATATATATATATATATATATATATATATATATATATATATATATGTATATAAGATAGAAATTGAAGAGCTTGGGCACATTGTCCCGGAGGCCGTCTCGATCTCTAGATCTCCTTCGATCTCCTTGCATCGATTAGCATTGATTTGTGGATCATCGTGAGTCGCCCGGGGTCTGCTTCGTCTTTCGTAAAGACCGCGAGGGACGGGGAGAAAAAGAGAGACAAACAGCATCACCGAACAAAGTGTATAATAATAACCGTCACTTCCCTGTGACGTTAAGAACTTTTTTTTTCTTATTCATCTCGAGAGCACGTTTTACTTTCTTTTCTTTAGGTTACTGCCGTGATAAGTTACGTAAACGTTTAATGAGCGGAAAAAAAGTTTGCTGATGGAGAAAGTACTTTGTTACCGGAAAGTAATCCACCAATTCACCTCATTAACAAAAAGTAATTCGCCTCCTTAATCAAGAACCATGAAACTTAGGATCAATTGTTTCAGGATCAATTTAACTTATTTTTAACTTACGAAAGGAACTTTTAGAGCAGTGAGTGTGAAAAGAGGGTGTGGATTAGCCAGTAAAGCTGTGACCAATGAAAGAGCCACCTGTGGACAGCCCTCATGAACGTTCGACCCAAAAATAAAGCACCTCGTTTGCTACGTAATTAATAAATGTCTATTGTACAGGACTTATGTACATTTGATGAAATTTCAACGGTCCAAAATTAACGACTCGTGACATCTTTCCTTAAAGCTAAAATGAGCACAGTATGAATTTTCCTATGCTCTCGTTTATTTCTGAGTATTTGCGAGTTTAAAGTGGTTTGTTATAGGATTTTTATTGGTTGTTAATTTTGTAGCTACAGCAAACTTTTTGATGATAAAATCCGTTTGTTACTGCAACGATTACTTAGTTTTTAGTAAGAAAACAGGTCCGTGGATAAATCATTTACGTCCGAAAAAAATCACGTAAACACAGCTAGTTTACCGATGCTAATCCTCGCTGCTTTGGGGTAAACACGCGCCGGTACTCGTTGTTTTGAGTTAGATATAGACATGATGCTCCTTGACTTTACGTTGACACACATAACTTCGTTATTCTTTGCCGCCTCGAGTATCATATGAATTAGGTTCAAATTAATTACTTCAACTCCATCACGTATTCGCTCATTACTTTGATGCGATATTTTGTTTTTCATACTGGCTTCGTCGGGACTCGATGTTTTGATTTTTAATAGGGAGTCTTCGCGTTGCAAATATCGAGCGAGAAACGCACGCTATATATATATATATATATATATCTCATTACATTTCAATAGTTGTATTAATTAATAGTTTGTTTATTATCTTGGACAACGAGGATCCTGTTCTAATCGAACAAAGTTTTGCTTTGAGTGATAACGGTGGACCGAGCGACAAGTCTCATATCACCCGAGTCTTTTTATATTTCCAGTCGTTTTATATTTATTCTGAGTGCGAAGGTGGCGCGAACCCATCGCAACAGACGCGGAACCACAACGGCATTCGACGATCGCAGATTTTGTCCATTTCGATTTGCATACGGGGTGCGTCTTCGTGGGCTTATCGCAGTTAACTTACGTCGATACTCGTACGCAGCGATGTCTTTACGAACGACTCGTTTTTTGCCATGAGTTTTTTATGTAAGAGCTGCTGCAGGATAAGGATGAATACTTAACTTTGTGTATCCTTGCGAGAACTAGTGAGAGAGAATAAGGAGGAACGGAAGCCATCAGTTGTTGTCGATGCTTGGAAACGATAAAGAGACGCAACTTGTAGTAGCGAAAAGGATTCCCCTATTCACCACAAAACAAAAATCAATGTTCTTCTCGTAAAACGTTGAAGCTTTGAAGACTGATTGATTTGTCATTCGATAGGATCAAATAATTTGAATTATTTCTCATTATGAAACGTGTAAGTACATCAGATGAGGCTGTTGGCTCCCTCTAGCTGGAATAAATTCAATTCCAACGCATAACCTGCTCTGAACTGGCCTCTCTGAATCTTTTACCCTTTTTCGAAAGGTACGATACCGACATACGGTTCTGTGGCGAAAGGTACGAGGATAATGATGATACCGATACTAGGTAATCATACCGACTGTAGGTTTATCCTACCTTACCAACCATCGGTATTAATACCGATTGTCGGTACTGTCCTTTTATATTGGCAATCGGTAACACACACTTTCGATTTCCGGATGAAAATTTTGTCGTTTAACCGCCAGAGTGAAAGCATTCCAGAATTTTATACATTCTCCCCCGTTGAACTGGCAAAAATAAAAGTATACCTGCCGTTAAATCGATTCCTCTTTTCGAAAGGACCACGAGATTTGACGCTCCCATGAAAATTTTGTATACCCTACCATTTCGCGTTTGAAAAAATTACGAAAAAATTATATTTTTTCTCGCATGGCTGGTAAAATAAAGAATAAAAAAGAACGTGAATTGTTTGACTGCTCAATATATCCGTGTTGAAATATTGTGTGTAAACCCGGTGAAACAGCTGATCGCGCGTAAAATTCGAGCGGATCGTGAAAGTGAAAGAAAAAAAAAAAGGGAAACAAGTAAAAGTCAGATGCTCGTTGAACGAATGAGAAACGAGAAACCGCAGCGAGCCCTGCGCCAGTATCGTGAATCGTGATACGGGCAGTAGCGAGATCCCTCTCGGCCAAGGACAGCTCCAAAAAATGAGTGAGTCCAAATGGAATAATTCAAAGTATTATATACATATATATTTTTGTTTAAATGTCACTTAGTAAATTTTGTTAATTCTTGTTAAAAATTCTTCAACTAATCAGGACGAAAATGTCCTTAAAGAATATTCATTCCTAGTGTTCCAAAGCATATACTTTAATACGAAAAGTATTAGAATCCATTGTTTCTGGTAAAAAAAAAAAAAAAATACCAACGTTACTTATCGTCGAGCCTCGAGCGGTCAAGGCAAGCCGGTATACCTGGAGAAACGATAGTTCGAGTTTTCCAGGACTTTAGAATATTAATTAAATAATTTTTCATTTCGCAATAAATGTTTTTCTATTTATTTCTAATACAAACGTTCTTCATCTGTCATCAGGTCATGGCTTGAATTAAGGAATTGGCGTGCATGTGGGCCAATATACCGGAAATAAAGAAACCGAAATGTTTGCTACTATTTTTCTCTCTCCCTAAACACACTCGCTTCTATATAATTATAAGCATAATCTGTTCCGGTACCAAACTAATCATTTTACTTTTATTATTATTATTTTCATCATTTATTGTTATTATGATTTTTGTTACAGCTGCAATTTCAATAAAAAATTAGTACCACATATATATATGGTTATAATTTTTCCGGTCATAAAGTCATAATCATTCTTCACGAATATATTAATTGGTTCTTTATTTTGTATTTGCGATTATTATTGCTATTATTATTATTATCTTTATCATTATAATTATCGCAATTCTTATAAAATTTTTATTAATAGTTTATGAGTCATGTTTTTATAGTAATCCATCGTGATCTAAGAAGACGATTAGACCGTGGAATATAATGGAATTCAATATTTCTCTCCCACTCTCTTAACACCGGCAGTGAGGTCATACACCCACCTGTTATGTTGCCTACTTCCATGCTTTCCCATACGTTACTACAGAATATATTCACTATACCTCTGTGTTTCTTCTTATTCTTCTTCTTTCGCTGCTTCTCATTCTTATTCATATATATATACATGCTAGCAGCATGTATGGTGGAAGAAACACGCCAGAGTGAGAACGACTTCCGGTTGTGCTGTACACTTTGCCGTATGATACTACCTGGTAAAGTTCTACACTTAACTTTTTACAGCGTTTCGAGCGTCAGCGACGATGGCGAGAGGAGGATCGTTCATTGTCGTCATTGGCTCATCCCTTATCGTCAATATTATCGGCCTTTTTGCGACCACCGTGATCAACGATAGGCCGGACAATTCAAAAAATAAATTTTATCGCGATATAGATCTTCATCCGAATCATGTGAAATATTATTTCAATTCTTTTCCCAAACTTGCTGAAGAGTGTCGAAACGATTCCTCGTGCCCTTATAAGGTAAGCCAGTATGTATATACATATATATTTATTTATTTTTTTTCACTATGAATAGTGTTTTTTTTCTCTATGATTTTTTTGTCATTCATTTTGATTATAATAAAAGATTTTTTCATTGGAATTGTTTTTTTTTTTTTTATATAATGATTTATCGATCTATTCGTTTAAATCTCGTTAGAATCAACTCAATGAGAAAGCGTGCTGGGGCTATGAGACCGATTGCAAAACGGAAAATGCATTTTCGGTTCCTCACTGTCCCGGTGATCACAAAGGATGGGTCGCTACAAAGAGAGCACAAATCGAGACGTTTTACGCACAGGGTGATTTTGGCTACGTCAAAGATCAGAGAAAAGAAATGATGATACTTTGCGAACCACTTTTTTTGGTAAGTCTCAGTTGATTTTCATCTATCGATATACTTATCGGTGATAAATATTTTTATAATTAATATGTTTTTTAATCCTGCCCGAATATCATTTGCTTCTATTTTTTTTTGCACGTTCCTGTTTGCTCCACGATTAACCGTAGTTTACGAAATTTTTCAACTTTAAATACTTTGACATACTTAACTTGAACACGCATGCCAAGGATAATCATAAATTATACGCCAATAAAAAGTTACAGATCGCTTATATTTATAATTCATATTTTTATAATTAATATTTTTATAATTAATATTTTTATAATTAATATTTTTATAATTAATATTTTTATAATTAATATTTTTATAATTAATATTTTTATAATTAATATTTTTATAATTAATATTTTTATAATTAATATTTTTATAATTAATATTTTTATAATTAATATTTTTATAATTAATATTTTTATAATTAATATTTTTATAATTAATATACGCTTTTAATCCTGCCCAAATATCATTTGCTTCTATTTTTTTGCACGTTCCTGTTTGCTCCACGATTTCCACCTAAACGTGTGGTAACCGTAGTTTACGAAATTTTTCAACTTTACATACTTTGATATACTTAACTTGAGCACGCGTGCCAAGGATAATCATAAATTATACGCCAATAAAAAGTTACAGATCGCTGAACAAAGTAATTCGATTGAATATTCCTGGGAGCTTATGAAGCAATTGAGTTTGAATTTCACGTTGAAATAAAAATAAATAGCAGGGGTGGCGCGCGACTTATAAACAACAAATAATTCGATATTAATTAATATTTATGCCTGGAATTATTGAGGTCAAATTTAAATTTAAAGTAAAAAAAATTCAAATTCAAATCCAAAGTAAAAAATGCCAAAATTTAAATGGGCAGAGTCAATATGGCCGGATAAGAAATGCAAAAAAAATCGATTAGAATGAAAATCGGCAACTGGAGAGGACTTTGACGTCAGCGGTTACGAATCAAATGTGAAAATTGCTCGGATTCGTTAAAATGGCCAAGCAAGTTCTATTGGTTACTGCACTCGTATTTAATTATTTCCAGGAGGATTCAAGTTTTGAGTGTTCGGAACATTTGCGTTTCTGCAGAGGCAGAAACATCATGATAAACTTTACCGATCTGGCGCACAGAGACGAGCCCATACGATACAAAATGGATGTCCTCAAAGAGGGACAAATCGGAGGTTTTTGCACGTGAGTATCTTCAATTAATAATAATAATAAAAATAGTAACAATATTAATAATAATAGTATTAATACATTTGTCGAATTTGAATAAAATTATTTGCAAATTCATCTATTTTTCATCACTGCAGAATGAAAGAGCAAAGGCTCAAAGACAATGCTGATCACATAAGCGCTCTACAATCGTGGGGACCAGAAGTACGAAATTTTCGTAAATTAACGCGAAGGCCAATAGTCGAGGGTGACTGTGACGTTGTAGTTGAAAAACCGACGTATATAATGAAAATCGACGCAAGTGAGCAATTATCATTATTGGAAATTAATGTTATTATTATTATTATTATTATATATCATTTATCCTATAAATTCTACAGATCGTATCTGTTGCAGCAGTCAACTTATATCACCACTTTTGCGATTTCTTCAATCTCTACGCTTCGCTGCACGTGAATTTATCACATCCATCCGCGTTTACGACCGACAATCACGTTATGATATGGGAAAGTTACAGGTAAAATTTCACTCTCTGTCGCGATTCAATGAGCATAGCCAAGGAAGACGAAAAATCATTTCAAGATCCGGCTTAATAAGATCATTTCCTTTATATTATTGAAATATGTAATTATTTTGTCAATTGATATTTTATTTATTAACTGCAAATATATTTTTAGCTATCGCTCAGCTTTCCAAGATAGCTTTGAGGCTTTCACGATAAATCCTCTCTGGGACTTGAAGACATTTCGTGGCAAAACAGTTTGCTTCAAGAATTTGGTTCTACCATTGTTGCCCCGAATGATTTTTGGACTTTACTACAACACCCCACTCGTAATAACAATTCCAAATGAATAAATATTAATATCTGGATTTAAAAAAAAAAATATTATTAATATTATCGTGTCAAATGATTATTATGATAAATGACAATTTTTAATCAACAGATTTATGGATGTGAAAAGAGCGGTTTGTTCAAGGCTTTTAGCGAGCATTTGCTGCATCGTCTTCGTATTCCTCTACACGAGAGAAAAACATCGAGAATACGAGTTACTCTTCTGAGCAGAGAGACGAGATATAGAAAAATACTCAACGAGGACGAGCTTGTTGATGCTCTTAAGGAAAATCCCGAATATCGTGTGAAAAAAGTGAATTATCGCAAAAACAAAAATTAATTTGAACAATTATTATGATTCGTGAAATGTGATTTATTTATTTGTTTTACAGGTAGTTTACAACAGAGACATGAGTTTTAAAAAACAGCTCGAAATAACGAGAAATACGGATGTTTTCATTGGAATTCATGGCGCTGGTTTGACCCACGCCATGTTTTTACCCGATTGGGCAGCAATTTTTGAATTGTAAATAATTTCACTTGTTTATTATTCGAATAGTATAATGCATCGTTATTATATAATTTTTTTTTTCTCAGATATAACTGCGAAGATTCAAGTTGTTACAAAGATCTCGCCCGACTCCGTGGTGTGAAATATTTTACGTGGGAAAACGATAAAAAATTGCATCAACAAGATCCGGTAAGGATTTTTTTTTTTTAAATATTAGTATCAATAATAATAATAATAATAATAATAACAACAACAACAACAACAATTAAGAGTAAGATGAATAATTTGTGACGATTTGTTTATGTAAATTTATTTTTTACAGGGAACACATCCGGACGGTGGTGCCCACGCGAAATTCACTAATTACAGTTTCAACGTTAACGAATTTGTGAGAATAGTCGCAAAGGCAGCAAAACACGTGAGAGACAATAAAGAGTTTGAAGAATTTATAGATAGAAATATTAAAGGAGTCAAACCAATCAAGGAAGCCAAAGTGAAAGGCCGAATTATGGGTACGGACGAATTGTGATGATTTTTGAAACATGAAAAACAGAAAGAAATATTTTTATATATATATCGATATATATATATAATACTAATGTTCCTGCGTAAAGTAACGCGAATTGTTACCAAGTAAAAATATTGTAAAGATAGAAAATATTCGTAAAATGTTAAAAACGTGAATACTTTAACTATACATAACAGATAATATCATGAATCCACGTCGTATTTTATTTTATAAACAAAATTGTACATAAGAGCGTCGTTCAATAACAACAGGATTGAAAAAAAAGAAATAGCTTTTTCTTAAATCTACAATTTCATTTGAATTTTGTAACGATAGAGCAGTAGAGCAACGAGAATGCAGCTGGCTATGTAAACCAAAATAATCTGCAGTGCCTGATTCTCCTTAACATAGATTGTTTTTACTGACATGTTAACAAGTCCCGTGAAAAGATTAGCTATGAGAAAAAATACTAATCCATTATAATTAACAGCGTGAAAAATTTCAGGAGTTTGCATGGTCCGCGTTGTTTCGTTTTCCACATAATCATCGAGCTTGAAGCCAACGTGTTTCTTCTTCTTTGCTCGATTGCCAGTGTTTGAATTTGCGTTGTTAAATTTTTCACCTACAGCGTGTACGATTATGTCCGTTTTGACCTCTACGAGCAGCAGCAAAGTCATTACGGTACAACTGAGTGTAACAATCCAGCAGCAATAGCCAGCATTAGCCAATCGTCTCGATACCCGAAAGTATGAATCACAATAGATCGTAGCGGCGCATGCCTGAGCGGCAATCAGCGATAGCTTGACACAAAGTATCATCGAGTCATTGTACTCAAAATCGATTTTACGTCCAAAAAGCCGTAAGCTAACGCCATAACGTTCACTGATATATTTTTCGCGTTTCTCAAGATTTTTGTAAGTCGAGTGAATTAAACGTCCAATAGCAATTCCAATGAGATAGAGAGCAGCATAACCGGGAACTGAAACGATACCCTCTCGATTCGCTGAGACAAAATCATTTCTATCAGCATTACCGAGAATCCAATCTCTGAGACCTTTTGTACTCAGAGCGTACTCGTGCATTCCTAAAATCCACAATCCTGATATGAGGGAGTAACGCGAACTAACCGCCGTTGCCACCGTACTCGTAAACATCTTGACGAAAGCCAATGTTACGAAAAAATTCCAATGCACACCGTATTCACTCACGTGCTTCTGATAACCCGAATACTCAATTGCAAAAAAACGTCCAACACCGAGAATCAACAATGGGGCACAATTTTTCACGCATGCTTTTGAATTTGCCGCCATTTTTCTAATCAATGATTTTTCACGAGATTCGTCAAAATCTCTGGCTTCCGGTGCTACGAGTGCATTTGCAATCACGAAAAGTCCAACTCCCGTATCCATTAAACTGAAACCGTACACTTCCGTTTTGGCAAATTTACGTGGAAAAACACGAAAATCCACCGCGAGAATACATATTGCAGTTATTATGTTTGTTAGAGCACGAAAATTCGTTACAAATGGTCGCCTTCCGGCATACAAACGAATGGAGGATTTTTCGGAATTTCCATTTCGCAAAATGATGGTTGCAAAGTTTACGAGTGATATTCCAAGCATGGTGAGACAGACAATTATCACAGAATCGGATAGTATAGTACAGCATAAGACGCATGGCACTATGTTGAGGCAAAATTCGATAAATATTCGTACATTACGATTTAAACCTTTTCCAATGAGTGCCAATGTCGATGCAGTAAGAAGTACACCGCAAATATTTGGAAGAATAGCGAGAACAACGTCCCTTGATGAGCTCCCGCCATGATTCGAAACAAACTCCTCTTGTTCACGTCGATAGCGCTGATCCTCGTGTGACGTCATTCATGCGAGACGGTCTACAGCTCAACTACACGATCAATGGACCATGGAACGACGCTGCTCTCGCGTGAGATGTATGGAGAATATTTTTTTCACTGCAAAATATTCGTGTTGATGAGAGAAACGGAGGTAATTACACAGATAGTGTTTATTGACAAGGGTTATGAGGGATTAGCAAACTGAGTATTAGCATTATTTCGAAATAATTCCGAAATACGAGTTATGGAAGAATTTTCGTGTACACTGTCACGCGGTACTCTACGGACACGACCATGGAGCATAAAGAGTTGTATGTAGATGCGAATAGTCTTTTGTTCACAGACATTAAGAAAAAGGGGTGGGCTTTGTGCGTTATTTCTAGGGGAAATCGATCTACTTCGAGATTGCTTTTGTGGTTATTTTTGAAACTGTCATAATATGGCCAATGTGCATGTATTTCCGATCATTTCCTGTCAAATTATATATATTTTTTAACGCGATACTCTGGTACTACCAAAATATACAATTTTTCGGGGTACGACAGGAATATTAAAAAAATACACAATTTTTGAGCAAATCACCAGAAATTCATGCGTACTTGCATCGTTCGTTTCCTTCGGCGTTAATCAAAGTTTAAACTCTTGTTATGCTATTTCAAAACTGGATAAAGAAAAATTTAACCCGGTTGAAAAGCCACCTCGGTGGATTGGCGTTTAAAGCTAGATGGGTTACACCATCATTACGAGCGCAGCGCTATTGTGTTGTGGTTTCTAGTATCCCAATTAATCTGCGAGCTTGTGGACTCAAGTTTAATAATATACCTATTCATAACTGGCCTAAATTATGAAAATTTAGGCCAGTGCATGAATTCTCTTTGAAATTCTTCTTCCCTTCTGAAAATAGCCAAACGTAATAAGATTTATGCTCAAATATATATATATATATATATATATATATATATATATATATATTTATTTCATTCAACTTCAATTAAGGGGTTAGGGGTAGTCAGAATTTTCAAAAAATCATTTTTTTTTTTTTGCATTTTCGTTAAGTATAATATCTTAAAAATATTCTCTGAAAATTTCAAGTTGATCCGATCATTAGTTTTTGAGTTATTCAACAAATAACAAAGAGAGCTCTGGCACTTCAAAGCGCTCGGGAGCAGGTAGCTAGCGGCAGCTGCAAGAAACCGGCTTTTAGGGTTCTATTGTCATCCATGAAGACTTTGGTGTATTTATTAGTACCTAAATTTATAAATACCTATATATATATATATATATATATATATATATATATATATATATATATATATATATATATATATATATATATATATATATATATAAAATTACAATTTCTAGGTAGTATAAGTCCTACAAACTATTTTTTTTTGCCACATCACTAGTATACCTGTGGCAGTTGCAGAGAGCAGTCGATAGTTGTGCGTTACTAAAATATATTATTTTTGAAGTTATTTATTATGGGACGTGATACGAGAAAAGTTTCGAGAGAAGTTCGGAAATCTGAAAATATCCGTAAGTCGTATTCAACGAAACGAAAAAATGTATTTAACCCAAAAACGGCGGAACGTGATGAAAGTGTTCGGAGTACATCGGCTAAAAAACTGAAACAAAATACTGAAAACGATGTACCCGAAAGTTGCACCTCTGAATTTCGAATAATTAATTTTATTACGGTATTCACTGCCATTTCTGCTCTTGTGAAATGTAAGAAATGTGATGGAAACATTGAATTTCAAACAGCTAGTACACGTGGGCTGGGATTTAAAATTGTAGTTTCGTGTATTAACTGTGGCAGTGAATATATTCCTTCCTGCTCTTTCATTGGGCATTCTTATGAAATAAATAGACGCTTTATTTTTGTGATGAGAATACTAGGGATAGGATACGAAGGTTTGTGCAAGTTTTGTGACCTGATGGACATGCCGTCTTTTATAGATAAAGCTACGCATACAATATTATTGAAGCACATTTTAGATTGTGGTAAAACCGTTGCAGAAGCCTTGATGAAAAAAGCTGTGAATCAAGAAAGTGAAGCGATAAGTGAAAATGAGAATAAGAATGATTTGACTGTATCGGGAGATGGAACCTGGCAAAAACGGGGATTTACATCGTCATTTGGAGTTTCTTCTATAATTGGCTATTATACTGGAAAGATTCTTGATATAAACATTAAAAGTGCTTATTGTAAGCTATGTGAGTATTGGAAAAAGAAAATAAATACGGCTGAGTTCGAGGAATGGTATGAATCGCATAAAAACGAGTGTAGTGCTAATCACAAGGGGTCTTCGGGGAAAATGGAGGTGGATGCGATGATTGAAATGTTTCAGCAGTCTGAAACAAAATATGGAGTTAAATATACAAACTACATTGGCGATGGTGATTCGAAAACCTATTCTGGAATTAAAAAAGCAGATCCTTACAAAAATACAACCATAAATAAAAAGGAATGTATAGGCCATGTTCAAAAGCGGATGGGGACTCGACTGCGAACTCTGAAAACTAAACAAAAAGGTCTTGGTGGTAGAGGTAGGCTTACAGGAAAAGTAATAGACAAATTAACTGTATACTATGGTTTATCAATACGTCGTCATTGCGATTCTATTGAAGATATGAAATCTGCTATTATGGCAACTTTTTACCACTACGGTTCGACTGATAAAAATCCGAATCATGATATGTGTCCCAAAGGCGAAGATTCTTGGTGCTCCTACCAGCGCGCTGAAGCAAGTGGAGAGCTTGATACTTATACTCAAGATTATTCTCCCTTACCTCCTGATGTTTTGAAAGCTATTAAACCGATTTACGACGATCTCAGTAATGATAATTTACTTTCAAGATGTGTAGGTGGATTCAATCAGAATAATAACGAGAGCTTCAACCAACTAGTATGGAAAATATGCCCAAAAACCGTGAATACTAGTTTTACTATCGTACAAATTGCTGCATACATAGCTACTTGTATTTTTAATGAAGGTACAAATTCATTATTAATCATTATGGATACCATGGGACTTAATTGTGGGTCTAATTCCCATCGGTATGCTGAAAAAATGGATGCTGCACGTGTGCAAGTGGCAGATCAGCGCGCCAACGACAACACTCGGGAAGGCAGAATGCTTCGTAGGCAACAGCAAATTGATCTTTTGGAAACTTCCACAATGGCTGAAGAACTATTATATGGCCCAGGAATAGATGACTCGGTGTAAGTAATTTAATAATTCGTATTTCTGTACGTAAATCTAGTGTGAAACTTTAAACGCGTTTTTCTCAAAACTATGTTTTTTAAACTGGTGACAACTGTAACTCGAAAACCGCTCAGTAGATGTTAATGAAATTTATACAGCTTTTAGAATACATAATAAACTCGGGCCTGATCGAAGGATTTTTTTTTTTTTCAAAAATTACGATTTTTTTAGACCAATTTACTGTTGATTTTTTCCTAAAAATCTAGACAAAAATTTCCTGAGGCCGCCATTTTGTTAATTTTTGAAAAAAAAAAAAATCCTTCGATCAGGCCCAGGATTATCTATTTATAAAACTAATTTCTTTTATCCGATTGATTTTAGATGAATCTCCAAGGACTTATGATTGTCACCGCAAGGACCTTTTTTTGGAACTGGGTCGACACAGACAGCTATAACTTTGGAAATAAAATTTTTTTTTTTTGAATTTTTCGTGACTTCAAGTCAAAACATTGTATAATAATGCCATATTACTACTTTTGTAAAATAACACGATTTAATAGCAAAAAAAAAATACTGAAAATTCTCATTTTTTCGTGCCTCTGACTACCCCTAACCCCTGTTAGTGATGGCAAGATAATGTGCTTCAGAAAAGATTAATAATGTATCAGACCATATACCATGCGATATACAATTTGCGGAAGAAAAATTTAACCCGGTTGAAAAGCCACCTCGGTGGATTGGGGTTTAAAGCTAGATGGGTTACACCATCATTACGGGCGCAGCGCTATTGTGTTGTGGTTTCTAGTATCCCAATTAATCTGCGAGCTTGTGGACTCAAGTTTAATAATATACCAATTCATAACTGGCCTAAATTATGAAAATTTAGGCCAGTGCATGAATTCTCTTTGAAATTCTTCTTCCCTTCTCAAAATAGCCAAACGTAAAAAGTTTTATGCCCAAATATATTTATATATATATATTTATTTCATTCAACTTCAATTAATGTTAGTGATGGCAAGATAATGTGCTTCAGTAAAGATTAATAATGTATCAGACCATATACCATGCAATATACAATTTGCGGAAGCTTCTCTCAAGAGTAATCTTACGAGACACATTTGTTATAGCCATTATTTCGTTGTAAAATTCAAAGAACACAAAAAATTTGTCCTTAATAATTACAGTTAATAATCAATATAAAGTAGTCTAAAGTATGCATGTACTGCGTTAGTAAGTACTTCGATCTTTGTTTGACTTTTTTTCCCTAAATTTTCATTCTTTTTATACAAATAATAAGGCGTGAATAATTTGGCCATCAAAGGAATGTGTTCTCATTGCAATCGAATGTGCCACTTTAAAAAAGACCGTGGGGGTGGTTACTCTCTGTTCTTAGAACAAAGAAAATGTGTAGTGCCAAATTACTCACACTTTGTTTCTATCCCCATAGAAATAATAACAATTATCAGAAGAGAAAAAAATACCAAAAAAAAAAATGCATCATGCCGTGGCAATCGGTGAAGGAGCGAATCGATTGATCCATGGCAGCGATGACACGGCAATATTATGAGATATTTTTCAAAAAATTTCTTACTCGTTTCAGCGATCGAACAACACGATCGTCCGATAATTTCGTGACCACTTCTGCGTGTACTTATCCACTAAAGTCTCACGACAATACATCAGCCCTTTTACGTGTTTGTTTTCGATAATTTACAAGTTTTTATAGTTTCTTTCATTCTTATGTTAGCGAATATTTTTTTCATGTTTCGCTTCTGCCAGCCAGGTTTTTTCGTACATTCGTCAGCATCTCGGGAGTTTTTTTTTTCTCGTCGGGGACAAACGTAATGTGGCATTTACGATCGATCCACGTCGCTACATTCGTGATTTAAAAAAAAAAAAAAAAAAAACTGTCACGGCGATTAGACTAGATTACCGGGGTATTCACTCGTTTTTGGGCTTAATGTTGCCATTCGTTTTGTCATTCTTGACCTCGTTCTGCCGATTCCTTGCTTGTTGACGCAGTTGGGCCCTTTTCAAGCTTGTCATCAGTTGACTCGACTGGTACAGCCAACTTGCCTGGAATTTTTTCGAATTTTCTTATTTTCCACACTTATTATTTATATTAAGATAAATTTTCTTGTTTTATCGGGACGCCAGCATAAAACCCGACTTGACAGACAATAGTCATCTTGGTATGAGTTCTAGCTTTCTCCACTAGGATCGCATGAATAATTTGCTTGGTTTAAGAAGATGTGCTGCTCCTCTGCCGGTAACAAAAACTGCGTACCGAATCTCCTAAATGGTTGATCTTTCGGACATACGAAGAGAACTACGAACTACGTATAACGATTCCGCAGTTCGTGGTTCCTTTTGTTTGTCCGAAAGATCAATCGTTTAGGAGAATTTTGGTACCGGAGAAGCTTCTCTCTCGCACTCACAACGGCTTACGCATAATCTGTTTTGCCGACTGAGTAGTAGCACATCACCTTAAGATAATATTATTATTAAGATAATTTGGGAGGTATTCAGAAATTTTATCTGAGTACCCAAAAGCCACTGCGCGAGGCTCTACGAAATGTCTAAATTTTTTACAACTGTACTGTCTTCTGGATATTTGGTGATGATTTGAAAATAGCGTTCTAGATATTATCTTTGTCTTACCGATAAAGTTCAAGCAACCAAGTAATTTTTTTAATTTTATTACAGTTATTCCAACGTATACTCTTTCGGATTTTTATGGACTTTCTCTTTGTTCCGGATTCAATTTTCCTACACTTCATTGTACTATTTTCTTTAACTTTTACCATTTCCTGAAACCCTCCCCGGGATTGCGTCCGCAGCCGGCTTGGGCCCCACTAATGTATCGAATTCGCACAAGGGCACAGGGAAATTACGAATAATCTGTGCTAATGCAGTCAGCTCTTTCGACAGAGTTTGGTATTCCCGCGGGAAATCACCAGACTCTGGAAAGATGACTGTCCCATTAGCGATTCAATGCGCCAGCCAGCGCGTGGCTAAGAGGTCACCGATCCAAGTACAAACGATGTCAAATACTCGTTAACTTCGGTGACCGCCAGAGCCGCATTCTAACCACGTACATATCGTTGTCGGTTAACTCCAGAAATGAATAATCACGAAAAAGGAACGAGAATAATTGGAGAAAAATGTACTTACCACCATTATCATACAATTCATTAATATCGGTACAGAAAAAACAATAGATATGAACAGTCCTTTTGAATCGAAATACTGCTGTCTAGAGAAAACCCTGAAAACACACATATTGTTAGTATCGATAGATTGACGTTCAATTCTAAAATATTTAAGGACAACATATGAGCGAAAGTTCCACTTATTGGCATGAAATATTGAGTTTGGACAAATGTCCGCATGTAATGTAGTTGAATTTCTCAAGTCAAGTACGTGAAAATAGGAAAATATTGGAACTTTTACTCTGGTTTTCCATCTAAAATACAAAAAAGAAATTATGCTGGTATTCTTACATCCAATTGGTGGCAGCTACTTCGTTGATGCTCTCCGAGAAATAAACCAGTAGTACTGCAAGCAGAAAATAAATTAGTCATATTCAGTGATTATCATCGCCAAAGACTGCTTGAATTTGGGCAACTTACACAATGCGAGGAACAGCAGTATTTGGAAGTTGGCGTGATTGCGAGTCATTAGAGCTGTCATAGTGACGGCTACATGAAAAGTCAGAAGGAGTGCCAACCATGGATCTCTCCATTCGATCTGAAAATAAACATTGAATAAATTTTTATATTTTCGATCGTTATTAAGTAGATAAATATAAAACTAATTACCGTTCTCCAGCTTTATTCTTCAAAATATTATCCACGGTTTTAATTAAGGTAATGTACGAGATAACAATGTACAGTAAGTAAAAACTGTTATGATTTTTTTTTCTCCTAAAGTTCTTTGAGATTCCAAGAAAAATAAGATTTGCTCGAATCTATCAGGAATTTGCTTCTTTACGAAATCTCAAAGCAACTCTAAGTATCAACTTGAAATTTTTTTAAACTAAACTTTTTTTCAACCCAAATTTTATTGACAATTTACAATATTGTGTCTATAAAATATTTTTTTTCATTATTATTCGTCAAATGGTGTGATAAGTTACGAAAAATTTGTGTCCTGGTACCATCAATGATTATGTCACATCAGCCATATGTTATTTAATGAGACAAAAAAATGGTGTAAAAATAATCCTGTTATTAAAAACTTGCAATAATTATACAAATTTGACCTCCCTCAAATTCTTAAATCCTCCAAATAAAAGAATGAGAAATCAGCCTAAGAGAGAGATTTTTTCTCTCGAAAACTGTAATCACCTGACAAGCGATATATGCCGTCTTTGAACTGAAATAAATTTAATTAAGATCATTTGATAATGTACATAATAACACGTGAAGACCCAAGAATGCCGCAGACCGTTTTGTCATTTCACAATCACACATATAGCGAACAATCAGATTCCTTGTTTATTACAAAAAAAAAATGGTAATACGTCATCGTTAAGAATAATTCGCGTTATCTGCAAATTTCTCGCGGATATTTTCAACACATTTATCGCAATCAATGAAAGAGGTTATTTAATTATAGACCGTCACTAAAATCATAATCATCTAAAATTTCTGACAGGTCGTGGAATCTCGACAATAAACCGTTACAACATGAAATTTAACCAAAATTTAAACTCTTTACGGGTATCAAACAACGACACATAACCTACAAAATTGCATAACCTTACAGCACACTATCTGGAAATAAGAGGAAGTTGCATTGTGAACGTTAAACTTTCCATTTGCAGCACGACTTACACTTTGCAAAAATGGCCAAATACCGTCGATCAAGTCCGTTGCGATAAGATCCGGTCTTGACATTTCGCTGTTATTTGTTTCGTTGTTATTATGTTTTGTACATATATATATGTATATATATATATACATACATATGTTTTTCACTTGTTTGCGTTTATAACTAGCGAAGGGTGCACATCAGACACCGCTGCCGTGCAACAAACACGTCTGTATCTTAACGAACATTTATGTACATACTGGCATATATATGTATATATAATTTGGGTATATATATATATATATATATATATATAGGTGAGACGAGCCAAACGCCCACGGATGTATATATAACGCTTTATACGGATAGAATGAATCGCTACACATCAACACATGTTACGATGTGTGATAGCAGGAAACTTGAGACGTCGCCTTTACGACCACGCGACGACATTTGGCAGAGGGAATCGATGCGCCGGCTCAAGAAATAAATATGTATAATGACCTAATGTATATGCACGACAAGTCGAAAGCAATAAATTCACCAATATACATATATATATACATATATATATATATATATGATTTGCATGCAAGGTCGAATATGTTCCAATCGCTAACCCCTTTTCTATATTAAAATCGTTTTGTTTTTGGGATTCCCACATTATAAAATGATATCTACGTATATGTAACTTGTACATTTTACTGGTATGTATAGTTATAAAGTTATAAAATTCTATAATCCGACGAAATCTGCATAAATGCGTTACATAACATGTTAATCCTATCAAGAAATCGTGCAAGATTACAAAGTCAATTTTTTTCGAAATTCTTCAGTCGACGAGTATTGCGCGGTGGCGCGATCACCAAACAAAATAAGGTTAATCGACTTGATCGTCAAAGAGATCGGAATAATGTAAAATAAGCTTCCAAAGTCAGCGAATTTAAAACATTCGACCTTATGACTTATTTCAAACTTTTTCAGTTCGTTGTATTTCTCCTTTTTAACTAACTATAAAGTATGAAATTTATGTAATCGATTCACTGCGGAATTCGATTTTTTTTTAAATTTTGGAATAAAATAATTGAAGATCTTTTTGGATTGAGGTCTCATGATTGACTGATGCATATCAAATTGGTAGACCTTTATGATGATAAGAAATTTAAAAAAATCTCCAGGAATAATCATTTCCAACATGTTGGGACCAAGATAGCGGCGCATCATATTGAAAATGATGATTAAATGGAATCGGTATCAAGTCATTCGCATAGCTGAGAGTTTGGGATCGGCTAGACACATTTAATCACTCTATTCAATATTTCGGTGAACCTATTTAGTTTTTTTTTCTCATTAATAGATTCCTTAAATATTCAAATGGTCTATATAAAGAATTTTCATATCTTGTCCTGCTCCGATCTAAGCTCGTAAATATTGAATTCCGCTACTTCTCTCTGTATAATGATATAAAACTCTTATGACCGACCGCTGGCAACGGCTCTGATGGTAACAGGTGGCAAAGTTCGCTTATATTTCTTCCAAGTCGATTGAATTCTTGTCAAAAGCTAAATAATTTTCCATACGGAATAAATAATCGAATGAAATTGCAAATTTGCATTAGACAAAAATATCAATCATCTCGGAAGGAAATAAAAAAATATGGAAATTTCGTACTGCTATGCCGACCGCGGTATTTAATGTCAACATGAACCAAGATCCTACCAGAGCGAGTATGATGACGAAAAAGAGACTCACTCGGTAACACTAACTGTAATCAATTTCTTTCCGAATTAATTCATTTTTCGGTCAAAAAGAAAATATAGTGAGCTCCATTTAGCAAATGTGCAATTTTTGTTGTCCTTATCATTTCCTCGAAATATGAACCGTTTAGAAGAAATTAAAACTGCAGCTACGTCTCACACTCGTAGCAATTTCACGGGACCTTAAGGTGATGTGCGATTAAGGCGATGTGTGATTCATTAGTATAATATTTGTGATGAACGATTATTATCTTTGGACCAAATGAATATACAAATAGCTATTTTTCATTGTCTTGTATGACAATAATATATAGCAGAGAGACATGAATTTTATCTGTGCGCTTTGAGTTGGAGGGATCGAATTTAATGAATGCGTATTTCGATCGAAATGGCCATTTCGTGATTGACGTGTGCGTTGATTTAAGCTACATATGTGCGTACCCACACACATCGTGTGTGCTACATAATTTATATAAGAACAAAAGTCTTCAAAAAAATTGATGAATCGGCACGTTCAATGTAGCGCATTAAAAAAAAATGTATTGGGTCGCGTTCAAGTGATTAGTCACGAAGTTTGAACTTTTGCATTTGAAGAATTTGCCAAAACATCACGATCACTCACAATTGACTTCGTCAGATAATCATATGCTGGTACATAAGGAAGAGACAATGAGGAAATATCGATCATGAGGCAATACCAATTACCTACTTCAATTTAGCGAGATATACGATTATATATAAAGAGACATTTTTCTATCTCTTCATTTAGTCAGATAAATTTATCAATTCGTGCGGTTATTTTTTAATGCGATTTCCTATCATGTACTAATGATTAATATTCAACCTTAAAAAATTTCAGGTGACAGAAATTCTTTTGGAATGTGTTCTTTGGGCTTATTGCGCGTAAAAAAAAATTATTTGAATAAATAATTTATATGTTTGTGAAAAATCAATATACTTTGCCATCCGAATGTCACTAAACGAAAAACTGATATACTTGGTTGATTCGCTTGAAATCGTTCGGGAAATAGAATAAAAGAAAATGGATGCAAATTAATTATTTTTTTTTAGCTTTTTTGCTGTAAATTTTCAATTGACAGCTGCCTCCTATTTTGTTAATTTTGCAACAAATTTTTAGTTGTGGAGAATATAAAAAATAAAATATTGCCCACAAAGGTGGTAATTTTTTGAAAAGATATTCTAAAATTTTCGATTTTAGTGTCGGAGTTTCGAAAAAATCCATTTAATTGACAAAAAATACGAGATTTCTTTTAGTGATCGGCATTTTCCCCTACATGTCCCCGGCCTTCCTCTGTACATTACTGAGCTAGTAATAACCACCAATTATTATTATATAAAAAATTAGGAAAAAATAATATGTTTTTTATTAATCATTTTATTAATCACCCACGTTTGTGGGTTCTCGACCTCGCACCTCGCACGCGTGAACTTTTGCAGATAGTATAAACGTGCCTGCAAGTATAATATGTAAAATATGCCGAAGGACATATCCTACAAAGCTACACAATTCGACGCAACGACCAACGACAATGAAAGAGATCGCATATTCCTCGGACTCGTTGCACTTTTTATTTATTCCATTATTTTCCCCACTGCCACCTGTATCAACGTATATATATATATATATATATATATATATATATATATATATATATATATATATATATTCGTCATTTGTTTTTACTGCGTGATCGCATCAAGCGCGGGCGCGAGTCTCATTGTTTCTCGTCATGGCATCGTTGTGGTTCTTTTTCTGTTATATATAAGTGAACAATCACACAAAGAGGGACATGCACGCGCGTTACGTCTTCGTGCGGACCTGATGCACGTTTTTCAAAATCGTGGGAAATGATGATAAAGTGGCCTTTTTATGAAAACCTCAAAATCCATTGTTTAAATTAAAAACTGAATTTGAAAAAAATCAGTAAATAAATATTAATCCAATTTGAATGAAAAAAGAAATCTTATATCCGCCAAGTTTGAAAAATTCGAGAAAGATTTTCATTGCCCATGCACGCACGTTACGTCTTCGTGCGGACCTGATGCACGTTTTTCAAAATCGTGGGAAATGATGATAAAATGGCCTTTTTATGAAAACCTCAAAATCCATTGTTTAAATGAAAAACTGAATTAAAAAAAAATCAGTAATTAAATATTAATCCAATTTGAATGAAAAAAGAAATCTTGCGGATCTGATGCACGTTCTTCAAAATCGTGAGAAATGACGATAAAGTGGCCTTTTTACGAAAACCTCAAAATCCATTGCTTAAATTAAAAACTGAATTAAAAAAACAATCAGTAAATAAATATTAATCCAATTTGAATGAAAAAAAAAATCTTATATCCGCCAAGTTTGAAAAATAGGAGAAAGATTTTCATTGCCCTATTCGACCCTTGGGGCGATAACTAACCATGAATACACATACACATATTGATACGAGAAACTATCATATTTACGAACTTTATCTACGTTAGCTTTTAGCTTTCTCAAATTCCAACCTCGATATCATCTCAACGTTTATCGCCAGGATAAACAGAGATCGATGATTGTCAAAGTTTTCTCGATCAATAAATATGATGACCTAATGGTCATTTTCTGAGTTTACCCATGCACAGTGCGGGTCAACTGTACTGCACCTCGTTTCAAATCCAGACTCTACACTAAAAATGCATTTTTTTTTTTTTTAAGAATAAGAGAAGAAGATTTGTTTAAGATGACGAATTAAATTGGCATAATTATCAAATTGACTCGAATGACCAATAAGAAATTAATTCAGAATTTATTTAGTTTCGACTCAAACTCGTTCATGGGCTCAACATCTGGAAAAAATTGACTCAAAATGCAGTAACAGATTTATGAAAAATACACAATGTATTAATAAAATGTAATTATAAATTAATTAATCAATATACAACATAACAAATAATTAAACATAAGTATAAAGATAAAGAATTAAATTTGTAATCGAATCATTCATTATCATTCGAGATTGATCTATATACCTTTCAAGATTCCCAAATCCATGAGATTGGCCTCTCCCATGAATTTTCCAAAACGTCCTTGGCCGTGAAACAAAGCTTTGCCATATCGGAATCACGATTAAAAACAACTGTGCATCGATACATATATATATATATATATATAAGTACAAGATTGAAATAATCCAAGTTAATTTTATGAGAAATGAATTAATGAACACTTGTTTAATGTGTTTAATCCAAACTAATAATACGGTTTCATCGTCCATGATACCAGTCGTTGCTCTCACGCTCGTCCGTTATCTCAAACGAGAATAAGTCGGGTAAGTGTCGAAGAGTGAGTGGTACATGGAACGGGAAGAGGGGAGTGATTAAAGTGGAGTCACAGGGGTGATATGGCTCGTACATGTTGACAGAAAGAGCAATGTCAATGTATGCATCTAAAATATATACATATAATATATATAGACGGAGAGAGAAAAAAAGAGAGAGAGAAAAACCATCATTGCTCTCTTTCTCGTAATGTATGAGTGAATATATATATATATATATATTCTACACAAGCTGGTCGATTCCCTCGAATCCGACAGAGCCGATTGGACTTTGAGTATGGTCAAAGATTGTGTGCCGAGATGCGATGAACAAGAGCTTCCCCGTGGTACTCGATCACAGATATATCGCGGACGTTCGGCTGTGAGGATCGTCAAGGGGTTACTTTGTGTTTCACTCAGAGACCCACTTTAAGCTTTGGGCAACATTCACTTGTAATTTTTATTTTTATATATATTTTTTTCTTCGTACGAAATAATCGTACGATTCATTGCCATGTCCTTCGAGCTTAATTTCGGACCGATCGACGAGGACACGAAAGCACTCGCCGAGAAGGAATTGCGAGAGACCGAGGAAAGCGTTAAAAATGGAATTGTTGCATTACGAAAGCTTCTCGAGGGTAAGCGTGCCTTTTTATAAAGGGAAATTCGGGCAGGTATGATGGAAGCCTCGATTTTTCAAAATTTCGAGGGTTGAAATGAGGGTATTGATCGTACAAGTAACATGCATCAAGGCTTACTTGTAATTTCGTACCATGAGATTGACCTCATACAATTATTTCAGGAATTTATGATTTTTTAAAATTCAGTGGAATTAGTTGACAGGTTTTTTGTTATCAATCGATTGATAAAACACATTTTTTATTTATGCTATCGTGAAATCTTCGAGATTGCTGATTAGCAGTACTTATATATACGATTTTATTTTATCATCTGGTGACAGAGTTCGTGGATATTTTTTTCTAATTGCACGTGACATGTTATTCGAACATATATATGTATATTGACATTAGGTATATAGAATTTTATAAATGTTCCATTTTTCTCCAATGAAAAAGTACTTGGTTTTGTTTTTTTTTTTCTAGATTATAACTATTTTATTATTACTATAAGAATCCTTAATTACGAAAACATTTTTAAGAATTTTTTAATTAATTATAATTGATTAATGCATAATATGGATACTCGTAGATTCAAGAAATTTATTGCTCTCTTTTCATTATTATTACAAGTTCGATAATTTTTTTTTTTTATCAGAACGATGACCACGTCTCGTTAATCATTCGAGCACAATAATGACCAATCCACTTGTATGTGTCACATCACTAATGATAAAAATAATTGCGAATGGAAACGTTGCACAGAGCAGTGTATGAGGGTCACACCCGGTCTTCTTAGCGAACAGAGTTCTTATCTCCATATTGAAATATCCTGTGGTTTGGTACTCGCCACATTGAGCGAACAGAAATATATATGTATAAAAGAGCATAGAGAGTCAGAGCGCTCCACGATAATTTCAGAGAATTTATTATTAGTATTATTCCAATCCAAAAAAAAAAAAAAAAACGTATTTAGCCATCAATATGCATAGAGATGCATAAATGCATATCTCGATGTGTGTTAATTTTTATCGTAACAAAAGTTGCATCACCTCCAGAACGAGGATTGTGAAGAAGATTATGAAAATGAAAATAACGATGATCGAATTAGACTAATGTTTTGTTTTATTTCCGTTAACAAGAAAAATCCAACGACCAATTTGTCAACCAGGCTACGTTTTTTCCAGTTATTTCGAAAATTGCAAACCATCACGCAATGCAATTCAATGAAGATTCAGTAGGGTCAAAGTACATGCTAAAAACGCATGATTAAAAAAAACGCATCGGTCGAAAAATAAAAAGAGTAGAATAAAATATGATAAATGAGAGAGTCAGGATACTTTCAACTTCGAGACGCGGTCGCGTCTCTTGATATATATAGATAAATATAAATATTTTTTTTAATGCTACATTTATTATCATTCGTTAAATTTTTTTTTTTTGGTATTTCAGAGGGCAAAACTCTTTATTACAGAACGGATGACGATTTTCTCATAATATTTCTTCGTCCCTGCAAATTTTATCCGGAAAGCGCTTACGCCCTTATGCAGAGAATTGCCGATTTCAAAGTGAAACATGCCGCCCTTATCGACAATCTTTTGCCGTGTGATGAGAGATTAGCAATAATGGAGAACAACGTTGTGAACGTATTGAAAAATCGCGATCACAAGAGAAGGCGGGTTCTTGTTGTTAACGCTGGAAAATCGTGGGATCCGTCAAAAGTTAATGCCGATCAGATGTTCCGAATTTTTTACCTCATTCATGAGGCAGCGATTCTGGAGCCAGAAACCCAAGTGAGTTCATCAAACTATATCATCAAACCAATTTATTAATAATGGTAATAATAATTAATAATAACAAAATAATTATAACTATAATTAAAGTATAACCAATCTAATTTTATATTTATTTCATGTAAATTTAATGTCGATTTAATCAATAAAATTGTTTCGTTGTATGGTCAACCAGTTAAGTGTTTAAATTTGAGTCAATTATTTTAAGGAAATTTGGGCATTATTTTCCATGACATTCAGTTGTCTCGTTTCGAGATAATTTTCGAGAAATTTATATAATATATATAAATGCATATACTTGGAGAGTGAAAAAGAAATATGGACTCGGCAATCGTACTTTGCTCCGCGATAAGTCGATGTATGAGACTTTGCTATAGAACATACAACGCGAGCTTGTGTGTATCGATGATAGGACTATATCGGTTCAAGGGTCGAACGCACTATCAGAATTTAGTAAAGATAGAAAGCGAGTTAGGAAACTGATAAGTAAAAAATCATAAAATGCTTAACGTAAAAAAAAAACTCTAAATTCGATAAAATTGGATGATTCAAGTGACATTGAATCACATTATGTTTTATGCGCTGTGAATCGATTCAATATTAGCTGAACGAGGTCGCTGCTGCCTCTATATATGTAGATAAGATTACGCGCGGTCATTTGGATTATAAACGTGCAAAATTAATTGGATTATATTTGCAAACTCATATAGTCGAAACGCCATAATACCACATAAATATTTGAAATATATCGCTTGATAATTTATTCGAATATTTAATAATTAATTTGTTTCCATTCTGCCTATTGCGTGTTCAAATATTAGCTATTTGGATGTGCTTTAGATTTTGTATATAAGTTTTTGAATTTTTCAAAACAGTCTCGACCATCTAATTTTCGTAAGTTTTCAGCTACCGAGCCATTACTTTCTGCACAACTAAGATATATAGGACGAGCATCATATTTTGTATTACAGTTTGACAAGAAAAATGATAAAGGCATTAAGATTTTATGATTTTTTATTTATTTTTCAACAAATTAACTTATATACTGTATTTCGAATTAACGTTCACGTTTTTTTATATAACTTTTTCTACAAATTACTTGACATTTGTGAATAGTTTATACTTGATTTGGCGCAGATTAAATGAAGAATTTTGAATTTACGGAATTTTGGATGTTTTGAAAAATTTGAAAAATGATTAAATTCAAGCAAATCTTAAACTGTCTGGGTGAAATTATGAAGGAGATATTGGGCAAATTGAAATTTGGCACATATTGCTTCCACATTATTTTTCTTCATTTACAAAGCTTTTCTTCCATGAAAGCCAAAATTCATTTGCTCTTAATGTGTAATTTTAATTCTTACTATTTTTTTTTAAATGATCAATAATGAATTAAAGGTGCATGGTGTCGTCGTAATAATGGATTTCGATGGTTTGTCAATGAAACAAGTGATGGGTCTAACGCCATCGTTTAGCATGAGACTATTGTCTTTCATTCAAGACGCAATGCCACTTCGACTCAAGGAGGTTCATTTCGTCAAGCAACCTTTCCTCTTCGACATCGTTTGGCGTATGTTCAAGCCTTTTATTCGCGAAAAGCTCAGAAAGCGAATGTTCTTCCATGGTACAAAAATGAATTCGCTTCATGGGCACATGGCACCGAGTCATTTGCCAAAAAATTACGGTGGTCAATTGCCCGAAATCGATTATACTGCTGCTGATTGGTATCCGACAATCGAGAAGTGCGAGGATAGTATCAAACGTGAGTTTTGTTAAATGTTCTATTATTATTAAAAACAAACAATTAAATTCATCATATAAATTTAATTTTTTATTTTTATTCACTTTTCAAGGGACAGTGTGTGCCTTATATACTTCTGAACTATGACAGATATTTATGGTATAAAGTTGACAAATTTTTTTGTAACTCATTTAACATTGCAAACCCAAACTTTCAAGGATATTGTTCGAAATCGGAGCATTCAAAAATTTGATTTTTTCACTACATTAAAATATTTGACAATCCGATATTGTAATTTTTTTGAATATCATATAAGAGGATAATGAAAAGTTTGAGGTGAAAATTTTATAACCCTGCTGCTTAATTAGGTCACTTCCTGTTTCTCGCTGGCACGCTCGCAATCCTATCTTACTGTGAACCAAAAAAATACCCAAATTGTTTTTTTTTTTCGTAAGCAATTGTTTGTTTGTACCTGGTGTGATGTTATATGATAATTATCTATTAGAGTTTTTTTTTTTCGGTCCAAGAAGAATGTCAAGTGTGAGCAAAATGCTTATGCCCACAATTATTAGTGCACGACAAAAATTGACTCGAGTATATACCCCCATGTTTATATATAAAAATTTCGGCTCAAAATTATTTTATGCACTTGTTACAGAATATTTAAGTATACAGATTTTAATAATTGTTCGATTAATAAAAGAAAAAATCGTCCTTTTTCCAATAACAAATAATGGAAAAATAAAATTTGTCAACTTAGCAACATCTATATATCGTATTTAACGAAATTAAAAAAATAATTTTGTTGATTTTTTCCCTAAAAGAATACAAAAAATATATTTCTTCGACAAAAAACACTCCGTATATTTTGCAGCTGTATTTTCTGAATCATCATCTTTAATTTCAAAAGTACAGTCTCCTATTCTCGAGACCGGATATTTTAGAGTATCGAAAAAAAAAATCATAATATCGAATGGTTTCAAAGAGCATTTGTATGTCATAACTCATTATCAGGATTAAAATGTTTTGTGATAATTCGGCAAACAAATGTATTTGAACTGCTCCATTGATACCTTTTCGACATTATTATTGGCGGAGGTTATAATGTTCTTAGTATCAATTAGGTTGAATTATTTCGGACTTTTATTTTATTCCCATATTCCTATTGCCCAATACTCATCTAATTTTTCTTTCGGTTGGGACTGCAAAGCGACTTTAATCAAATAATCATTAATTACGTGATGAATTAATTAATCAATTAACCGTTTGTTTAATTTAATCCAACAACTAATGATTTTTCGTTGGTTCCGCTGCAATATCTTGTTTTCCGGTATCGATGTGGATGACCCTGATGCACAAATAGATACGCATATTCGAATAATGAAATTAGTTACACAACAAGGCATTTGTTATCGCGTTATCCCCCACTCTGAGCACGTGTTGACTTTTGTACCGAATGCGACAGCCATTATACAAGAGTGATGATGAAAAAACTTTGAATTTCAGAATGGAACACGTACGGATACGCGAAGCCACAATAATATCTGAGAGGACACTGATCGGCACTCGAAGTTATATCAACTAGAATTAAGGCGTGATGATATTCAACGAAATAAAAAATAAATCATCACCAAATTTAAGACCAAATGAAACGTCCAAAAAGATCGTTTTTTATAAAATAAAATAAAAAAATAAAAGTTAATTACATAATATTGTATGTACACTTATAATATACCTATATATAAGCACATATCGAGTGACAAGCCCTTTTTGGCTTTTATGGATGACTCAAGATATATTACTTAAGGATAAAATTGAGCCACCTCTAGTACGTAGATAGAACACATGTAATCGGGGTTTTCAAAAATCTCGAAAATACGTCCTCGAATATGAATTTTTGTCACAAATAATGTAATTACAATTTAATGAATAAAGTATAATAAAAAAAATCCATACAAATATTATGTCGCGAGATGTCTTTTCTTTCATTTATTTTTTATGATGATGGGAGAACACACGTGATTTAGTACATACCATATAATACCATATACCATATATATATATATATATAGAATAGAGTGGAGCTTTCCAATTATGGCACCAGGCGAGAGTGAACAAAGAGATTATTTATTTTCTCACCCTTATCAGTCGATCATTAGGTGTCTTTTTTCAATATTTAGTCCAGATACACTCACAATTAATCAATAAAGACTCGAAATAAAATTTCATTTGATTTTTCATAAGTTTTAATTTAAGAAATACAAAGGAATAATCATCGAGCTTAGAACACATACAAGTCATCAAACAAAAGTAGCGCCATGGGCGTGACTCCTCGATAAATGGATATCAATTTAACCGGGTAGATAATTTATCAAAAAATCAAGAAAAAATTGTTTTCGTACCAAAAAAAAAATATATTCTACTATTCATAAAAAATATGTTTGAAAAATTTGATAATTTTTCTTCTGAAAAAAAAAAATTCGTCCATCTTTGTCAATTCAAATATTTTTAATATATTTCCGAACAATTTTCTTCCTGAGACGTGGTAAAAAATCTTGCTGAACATATTTCTGAAAACCGTTATTGAAATAGTCATGCACAGCGATTTTTGAGCAATCTTATGCACAGATTTAAAATGTCTGGTGCAAAAGAAATGGCGTTTATTTAAGCTTCGACACAGCTTCTTTGCACTCACCTGGATAAATCTAAAAATGATTCTAGTATACATAATTTGTGTAACCTACAATATATATAACCACCAACTTTTTCACGTCTCAAACGATAATTTGAGCAATAACCAACTCCACATTGTCGAAATAGTGCATAAGGTGCATAAGTTCGCGTAAATATCAGTTAAGGATCGTACAGCCTCATTTTTCTATGATCTGACATTGGCTGCCTAAACAAAAGATAAATTGATAATTTTTTTCTAAAGTCTTAAAATACGCTTCTGCTATACATAATTTGTGTAACCTACAATTTTTTAACACCAACGTTTTCACGTCTTAAACGATACTATGAGCATTACAGAAATAAACAACTCCACATTATCAAAATAGTGCATAAGATAGTACGTTTGCGTAAATATCAGTTAAAAATCGTAGCCTCATTTTTCTATGATCTGACATTGGCCGTCTAAACAAAAGGTAAATTTATAGTTTTTTTATGCTTTATGTGTACAAATTGAAACTATTTAAGTCTATGCTTGATTCTTTTATCCAATGTAATATCTCAGACTCTTTTGTTTTTATCTGCCCACATTATTGATAATGGATGGAAAATTCAATATTTTATCGTTATGATGTCTCCATGCAGTAAAAGTATTTCGAAACTGCTTATATGCTTGTAAATATTCCGTTGCCATTTCATCAATTTGAAGAACTTTTTCGAATAAAATTAGACTTCAACTGTGTAGTAAAGAGGCAACCAGTGGAATTATTTCTAATAAATCGATCATATTTTTTTATGTAAATTTAAAGGGCGGGGGATACCTTACCCTTAAACATTCGATTTGTGCATAGCTCGATCGTGTCCTCAATCATGTTTGTAAAGGTGCGCATGTTGCAGATGCAAATTTACACAGCAGACAATATATGTCAGCAATACTTTAGCCATACACCGTCATTTTTCCAATATTATTAAAATAATTAAAATACATGTCCAGACTTTAAAAAATATTCTTCTTTTTTTATGCGTAAAAATTGAAAGTATCTTATCATAAAAATAGTGGTAAAGATATACGTATAATCCGAGATAAAGAACTATTGTTGTATAAATAATGAAACATCCATAAACATTTTGTCTTACCTTAATGTTATCGGATGATTGAAGATTGAGACAAAAGCGCGTTAACACCATCGACCTCTTTTTAAATTGAATTGTTTATTACAATATAAATCTCCTTGGGGCTCGCATATTGAAATTCAATAATGAACAACGGGAGATCTTGTGGGACGGGGCGGACGGTAGGATAAATCAGGCGAACGATATTCGTTCGAACCCGTGAGTGTCAAGCATTTTTGCATATTTATGAATATCTGTGGAAAGTGTCTGTAACTTTCATGAATGATACTGCTTGATTGCCTCAAAAAGTATACATATATAGCGTCAATTTACTTTATCATTATACAGTATATATACGTACATATGTGTGTATGAGGCATTCCATGCAAAATCGTCAAGACTTTGACGTCACCCTCTGTGATATGGTGCGCCATTTTTCATATGCTTGTTAAGTTTTTTTTTTAACTACAAAAAAACTGCATGCCTCTTAGGGTTGTAATGACCATATGAATAATTGTCGACTAAATCCTAGAGGGTGTGAGGTCACGAACTTGCCGATTTGGCATGGAATGCCCGACATAAACATAGAAAAGGTGATTTGGTGCTCACGACCGAGATCTTTTGAATTCAAATACACACACACACAATGACGAATTGGTGTGAGTATATAATAAAGTGGGGAATTACGTTATTATTTTGCAGTGTATGCGTGTACGTGTGCGTGGGGTATTCCATGCAAAATCGTCAGGACTTTGACGTCACCCTCTGTGATATGGTGTGCCATTTTTTATATGCTTGTTATGGGATTTATTCTTTATTTTTAACTACAAAAAAACTGCATGCCTCTTAGGGTTGTAATGACCATATGAATAATTGTCGACTAAATTCTAGAGGGTGTGAGGTCACGAACTTGCCGATTTGGCATGGAGTGCCCGATATAAACATAGAAAAGGTGATTTGGTGTTCAAGACCGAGATCTTTTGAATTCAAATACACACACACACACAATGACGAATTGGTGTGAGTATATAATAAAGTGGGGAATTACGTTATTATTTTGCAGTGTATGCGTGTATGTGTGCGTGGGGTATTCCATGCAAAATCGTCAGGACTTTGACGTCACCCTCTGTGATATGGTGTGCCATTTTTTATATGCTTGTTATGTGATTTTTTCTTTATTTTTAACTACAAAAAAACTGCATGCCTCTTAGGGTTGTAATGACCATATGAATAATTGTCGACTAAATTCTAGAGGGTGTGAGGTCACGAACTTGCCGATTTGGCATGGAATGCCCGACATAAACATAGAAAAGGTGATTTGGTGTTCAAGACCGAGATCTTTTGAATTCAAATACACACACACACAATGACGAATTGGTGTGAGTATATAATAAAGTGAGGAATTACGTTATTATTTTGCAGTGTATGCGTGTATGTGTACATGGGGTATTCCATGCAAAATCGTCAGGACTTTGACGTCACCCTCTGTGATATGGTGTGCCATTTTTTATATGCTTGTTAAGGGGGGGGTAGGGTTTTGAGGGTTCAAAAAAAGTGATTTTTTTTTATTGCATATTATGAAAGTTTAGTAACTCAAGAATGTTGTCTGTTAAGTTTTTTTTTTAACTACAAACAAACTGCATGCCTCTTAGGGTTGTTACGACCATATGAATAATTGTCGACTAAATCCTAGAGGGTGTGAGGTCACGAACCTGTCGATTTGGCATGGAATGCCCGATATATAGATAGAAAAAGTGATTTGGTGTTCACGACCGAGACCCCTTGAATTCACACACATATACACAATGACGAATACAACCACATTTGTGTGAGTGTATAATAAAGTGGGGAATGACTTTGCTTTCCCGCTCCATAGCCACGGAATCAGCAGACAGACGGTTCTCCAACATTACGGACAGTTCACGTCTGTTGTTCATCCATTGTGGTCAATCGTAAAAAGTGCTCGCCTTACCGGATTTATTTTCATCACATAAATAACAATTTTGCAAAATTGAGGCACAAATCGTGAATTTATATTTTATTATTATTTTAAATAAATTTGGACTTACGTCACGAGTAAATATTTCGTAAGTATCCTTTACTTCGATTGACAATTTTATCAAATAATTATTATTAACATTATTATCTTGATTATCATTTTAAAAAATTTAACAAAAAAAAAGAAAAACGAGAAATACGTTTTCGGGAATGTAGCAAAGTGAAAGTGTATACGTCGACGAGAAAGTCATCAGCTCTATATTTTTAATATATAATTATAGATATATTAAAAAAATTGAAAAATGGCGCGGAAGTCTCAATTCTTTATGTGAAAAAATCAAACGCATTTGTTTGTTTTGATTTTTATCAATTTGTATCTAACTTCATTCAACATATTATTTTCTATCTCTTGTGTTTTGTCTACGTGAATACGTACGACGATCTTGTTTATTTGGTTAATCTGAATTATTTGTGTGTAAGTTAACGACGAGGTGTGTAATGTACAACTTTTACTGGTTACAACGAAACTTGCAGCTTACAATTTTGTTCACTGATGAATTGCAGATTGACGTTGGCAGCTTTTATCGGATGATTATATTTGCGAGATATACGTTGAATGATAATATAATAGTTTTACATGCTCTATTATAAATGCGTTCAAAGAGAAAACGAATTCCGTGGAAAGTGAATACCTACATATTTTCATATAAAATTTAATTCTCAAACCTGTAATAATGCAACATCATTGACTGACCAGTTTTTATACCCTTTGTAAAAAAACGTGAGAATGTTTTTTTCGGATGATCCACTTTTCACACGGCTTGTTTAACGAGAAGCTACAGCAGAAGGTGATGAAATTTTTTATAGTAGGTCAAGCGTCGATCAGCATAGATAAAGATCATTTTTTAAATTTTTTTACGAGAAATTCTACTTTTTCAACATTTAACTTATAAATAATGAAGACAAGTTGTTATTAAAAATTGTCTGTGTGTGTTAAAAAATGTCGGTAAATACAACTGATAGGAAATAAAAATAGGTTCATAGAGTATTTGGAGAATAAACATTTTTGAAATAGTGTTATCAATAAATGTTTGTTATTGCAATTTTTAAAAATCGATAATCTTGGTATCTTCAATGTAATTGATTTTTATTTTTTACGGGCAGCGAAAGAGAATTTTAAAGGATGGCCAGTGCCGGAATCATAACGATGGACAAAGTAACACAGGACGTTCCACTAGATCGAGCGAAAAAGGCGCCAACACTCAAAGTCGGCAATGCCGAGATTAAATTCGAGCCCGACGATTTGGATGAAGAGTACGTGATGAAAGCAAGAAACGAGTTGCGAGAAACCGACGAGGTCGTTGCACAGGCACTCGCAGAAATTCGAGAATTGGTCAAAGGTAATTAATTAGAAATTTAATCAGCGTAAATTCAATTAATGTACTAATTAATATGTCTTCCAAAATGTCCTGCTACCTCTCATTCTTTTAATCTCCTTGTCGATACTGATCGACAAAATTTATTCGTCGTTTCTCATTTCGTAAACGTACGAGAAAATACGTGCATGATATTTTTATCATCCATGTATTTTTTTCAAATGAAACCAATTTTTGAATGAACACCATTTTTTTCAAAAAATCGGTATTCCGGCCACAAGATAGATATATAGATAGATAGACAGACAGACAGAGAGAGAGAGAGAGAGAGAAAGAGAGAAAGCACAAGAGAGCGTGATATTTGTTCATTTCGTGCTATTGGCGCTTAGAGCACCTTGAACGTCCACATATATATATAATGCAAACAATACAATAATTCAGTAGTAGTATATATTAAGAAAATTTTTATAACTATTCACTTTGAGCTAAAGACAGAAATTTAATAGAAAATGAAAAATCGATACAGAAAAATTAGTATGAAAAAGGTGAACTGGGAGTTTCGACTGTATTAAAAAAAATCTACTATTAATATACGAATGGTACCATAATGGTCTGAAATACCTAATACTATATAATACATTAGGAGCTTTCCTATATTATGTTTTCAAAGTTTACGTGCATGATAAGTGGGGGAGCATTGAAGAATACTTATTGGCTCTTGCGTGAGAGAAGGTAGGCAGCTCTGTGCGGCGATTGGTACATCACACATTTTACTCAAGGTGGTTATCACGCAACCTGTGGAGGGGAATAAGCCGAAATAACGGCGCGGCAGTACGAGGTGAGCGGGGCACGTATAAATCAACAAAAAATTGGGACCGCTGATGGACTAGTGTGGGCTATTGGGTACATTTTTTAATCAACAATATCACAAAAACTAGACGGCAGATCATTCTGAACTTTGTACACAATGTCCAGGTCGTGTCTCTCCACCGTTTTTGTGGTGTTTCATGAAAATCTTTAAAATCATTTAAACATCACAAACGAAAACAGAATGTTAACGTGCGTTCGGTGTTATTGCAGATGATGCACGCGTTAAGACTGCTCATTTATATAGCAATTATCTCAATTTTGGAATGATCAATTTTGTTGCAATTTCACAAATTGTCAAATAACACTATAATTAATAGGTAATATGTAAAGTTTCGAAAAAAAAAAATGAACAAAATTCTAACCACGCGATATTAACTATCTGGAAAGTAAGCTGTGACAATTTATACTTTAGTGTATGAATTTTATACTTTAGTCTATGAATACCATAATGGTGGAGTTATGACGCGTCCAGTGAAGGAAAATAAGCGGAAATAATGGCTTGCAGAGGTACGCATTTTGTCGATTCATATGTGCGGGGTACACAATGTCCAGGTCGTGTCTCTCCACCGTTTTTGTGGTGTTTCATGAAAATCTTTAAAATCATTTAAACATCACAAACGAAAATAGAATGTTGGAATGCGTTCGGTGTTGTTGTAGATGATGCACGATAAGAGTGCTGATTTGAATAGCAATTATCTCAATTTTGGAAAGGTCAGTCTCCCTGAAATTTCACAAATCGTCAGATAAGATCGTAATTAATAGGCAATGTATAAATTTAAAACAAAAAAAAAATATGAAGAAAGTGCCACCACGCGATAACTATCTTGAAAGTAAGCTGTCAATTTCTACTTAAGTGTGTAATTTCTACTATGAATATAATCATGGTGATATGATATATATTAATTGATATGAGCGAGGTAATTCACACTGTCGTATATATTTGTAGTTTATAATAATATTATGAAATATTATACCTGACTATCCTTATTTTTCTACATTTAATTTATAGGCTTAGCTTACAATTAGATGTTGTTGCATTTTTAGGAGGAGCGAATCGTAAACGAGAGCGTATAGATAAATGAGACATCCGGCTGGTACCGTCATGGTTAAAAGTTTACGTTCGTGAAGCTGCGTAATATAACGACGATATATTCCTAATACGTAAAAGACCCACCAAGTATACTAATATAGACAAACGGAGTTCCAAGTACAAGCGAGATTCTAAAACCTGTTTCGTATCTCCTGTAGAAATCCCAACGTCGTGCCGAGTACACATGTGGGATATTCCATATGAAATTTAAATTTCGAGATTTTTAAATTTTTGACAAAAAAAAAGGTACCATTTAAATTTTCATTTTGGCAAATTTTAATTAACCAAAAAATTTCATCAACGTAATTAATTGACTTACGGATTTTTTAAATTAATAATTCTTTGAATTTTATTGAATTAATTTTTCGTTAGTTTAAATTTAAATGTTTTGATAGCCGGAGGCTTGCCAATTTGGCTTGAAAGTTCCCATAGACTAGTGAGGCTTACGTTTGTGCAAAAAAAAAATAGAAGTATGTCGTGGTTCTTTCCCTTTCGGCCTTGAAATTCCCCCGACGCCACTTTCTTCTTCCTCGACGAGAAAATTGCACTTGCAAACGCTTCGAGAACAAACGACGAGGGCGCGTTGAGAGAAGGAGAGCATGAATAACCTTTTAAATAAGGTTAATAAAAACTTTTCATTTGAATTGTCAAAAACTCTTTCGCAGGCTGGCGTTACGAGTCTTTTTTTAATTTTTATACAATGAATGACTTGTCTCGATGAAGCAGGAAGTTGTATGATAATTTAAAATTAACATTCTGAATATATTTTCTCGATATTTCTTCGATATCAGAATACAGTAGAATTTTTATCACATCGTTGAATCGAAGCTTAGTTATTTTTTCATAATCAGTGATTTTCCAATTAAAATATAGACTGTGCAATTTTTCTCGATTTCGAAAGTGTCGAGAAAGTTGATAAAAACTTATCGATTGATATCGAATTATTTTTTCATTCAATAATTTCGCAAAAAAAAATGTGCCAATATATATATATATATATATATATAAATTGGCACATCTATTCGTTTTGATCACTTTTTATACGGGCCAAGCATGATGAAAGACTTTCGCGCAGCTGTTTTTTAGTATAGAGTTTTAAGAGCGTAAAGAATTTAGTATTCGCGTTGTCTTTCGCAATTTTTCGTCGAATTCGAACGGGGGCAATCGGACACGGGGTCGGCGCTCATTCTGATGATCCATAGGTAGAAAGATCCGTTACCTCGAGAAGATTCACTGGGTATAAAAGAATATATATTTATAATATTCGTGTCGATTCAATCCGGGTTGGCGAGAACTATTCTGTGATCTTTCGATATGAGGAGAATCGTCCCAAAAAAGGGATGTGATTAGAATTGATGTATTTTTTAAAATAATTTAATTGACCCTATCATATCGATTCACAGGTGAAGCAAATTTGAAAGTTCCCGATGACGCCAACTTCTACAAAAAATTCCTGAGGCCCTGCAAGTGGCATGCAACTCCTGCATTTAATTTGGTGCGTTAATTACATTTCGTTGATATAATTGGACAAAACTTATCATTTTTTCAATTAATTATATAATTTCTATCATTTTTGGCTTCTGATTATATATTTTTTTTATTTGTGTCATTTCAATTTATACCGTTCTGAGTTTTTACGACCTTTTCCTGTATTCCTAATTTTTCTTTCACTTTTATACACTTCATTGTTTTTTCCAATTTGCTGTATTTAAACACATAAGAAATACATACATATATATAAGAAATACTGCATCATTCACTGGTATCAAGTTCAATATTATCGCCTTTAAAACACGCTCACTGCGCGTGTCATCAACCAGGAAAAATAGCTTCACAAATCCGGGATGGTTCGATATATATATATATATAGCTAAAAGCTAAATATTCTTTAATACTTCCTCCTTCAAAAAAAAACATTATACGATGAAAACCCGAATTGCAAGATATATATATATATATAAAAGCTAAATATATAATGTTTTTTTTTGAAGGAGGAAGTATTAAAGAATATTTAGCTTTTACGACGCTCGAATTGGCTTTAAGTAATGTATTCTTCTAATTTGTATTTTCTGAATGTTTTATGGAAGAGTCATTGAATTGTTTATGAATTATTTATGAATTGTTTGTGGCGAGTTCATATTTACTAGGAATTTTATATTGGCACCGTCACACTACGTTATGCTACGTTATAAGTCTTGAAAATAAAATCTAAATTAATTCCTGCAGTGAAATTTAAACTCCCAATTGAGTGTTCTATTAATTCGATTCGGTTTTACTCAAGATTGATTGGGGATGATTTAATTTTACCGATGATTTGTCAATTGATTTGGATTTATCCGAGTTCAGTATCTTTTTTTTTACACTGAGTTCGATTAATATTCGGTCAGGAGAAAGAAAGTCAGGCAAATGCCAGGGAATTTTTTTCATCACATTTTGTGGTCACCCCAACACAAAAAAAAAGTTCATGAGTATATGCGAGTGTCTGTATGTCTGGAAATTTTTTCGCATGATCTGTCAAATCTTTCGAATAGATATCTTTTGTCAGAAGCCACAAAATGACGAAATTCATCAAATCGACTTTTTTTAAATATCGATTGTGTTTTACTGTCGTTTCATATTACAGATGAAACGATTTTATCAGTATCGGGTTAATCACCGGCGCATATGCAACAATCTGGTACCCAGCAATGAGCGTGCAATACTGTCTTCCGGTATAATAACGCCATTGCCAATTCGTTGCACAGACGGGGTAAGAGTATTGCTCGTTGAGGGTGGCAGAAAATGGAAACCAAAAGAGATAACTCTCGAGCAGATGTTCAGGGGTGTTATGCTCGCCCTCGAGGCAGCATTGGCCGAGCCACGAACACAGGTAACAACATATTATTAAATGTTTATATTTAATAATATGTTCATAAACGAATCAATATTTTTATAAATAAATAAAAATCAAAGAAAAATTGAGATATAGATGAATGTTAAACAATGTAAATTCAGATATTATTTTTTTTTCTTCATTCGACAGGTAGCCGGAGCTCGAGTCATTTTAGATATGGACGGTTTGTCATTGAGCCAAGTGACATACTTTACCCCAAGTTTTGCCTCCGCTGTTCTAGAGTGGGTACAAAAATGTCTGCCGACTCGTTTGAAGGGCGTTCACGTTATCAATCAGCCCTATATCTTTAATATGGTATTTGCAATTTTCAAGCCCTTCATTCAGGTATGTAACAGTTCAAATTATTATTAACACATCGATTGTTGTAATAAACAAAAAATGTCGAAAGATCATTTTTATCATTCTCCAAAAAATTAGAAAAAAAAAATATTATTACACCGCGTAACAGTTTATTTAGCATCAATGACAGATCTCTTATTTAAAACGGTGAAATAAAACGGTCTTTGGTGTGCAAAATTTTCGTGGAATATGTGACGAAACAAATGTTTAGTTATCATTAATAAATTTTTATTCAACAGAATAAGATTTTTCAATCACTAATACATCTCATTTGGCTAAACTATTGGAAAATTTCATAATAATAAGCAAAAGTTCATTTTGCCATCGAAATTTTTATTTACAATCAGATAAATGCTTTTCCCAGTACAACTGCAAGATTTTAGATTCACCTTTAATTAAACTGACGAAAAATAGGGAAAATTTGAAACAAAGAAAATGAAGTTGAAAAAAATAATTATTTTTTTATTTTTTAGGAAAAACTTCGCAAACGCATTCACTTTCACGGTACCGATAGAAAAGCGTTAATGTCTTTCATCGACGCGTTTGCGTTACCACAAAGATACGGTGGCGAGCTCGATATGCCCGGTGAACCAATTGGCGAACCATTATGGCAGTATTTCTGTAACTTCGAAGAGGAATTCCAAAGTAAGATCATTAGAAATATTAAGCTCAAAGAAATCATGAAAAATTATTTTCCAAAGAAATAATCATGCTTAACATGTTTATACGAAATATTAAAATCCAAGTAAATAAAATGGAAACGGTTTTTTTTTTTTCAATCAGAAATATGTTACGAAGTATCCTATTTTAATGAGTATCAATGTACGTCTTTTTTAGAAACGTTGTTCATAATTATTTGTTTTGGAAATTATTTTTTAACGGATTTTTCATTCAAATGAAAATTTATTGGTCGAACAGAATTTTAAGCGATCTTCAAATTTGCACAATTTCAGCTGCCTGTAGCTACGGTTATGTGGCCAAAGCGTAGAAAAACAAGAAGTCACCAAAAACACCGGTGGATTTCCATTGTTTTTTAAATAGTGACAGAAAAAGTGTCTGGATGCGCGAAAAGTAATTGTAATGTTTATTATTAATTATTAATTATTTATTATGACTATTTTTATTTTTATTATTAAGATGAAGGCGTAGTCTATTTTTTTACGCACAAGGAATGGGTTGAAAAATATTACAAATAATACATGAATTCTTTTTTTATTTACATGAACCTTTGAGTTTGATTTTATTACGTAAAATATACCTGACCTGGGCAATCGTGAGCTTAAAAAAGTACTTTACCGCATTACTCGTGATTTTATTTTGCTGTACGAGTGAGTATATACACATATACATATATATATATATATATACACATAGATATTTATTTTTATATTTCAAGATACGTATTTTTCTAGTTCTTTTTTCTTTTTTTCACAATAATTATTATTGCACTTCGAACGCAGTGACTTTCGCTGCAGTTTTCGCAATCACACACTCTATCACGCACCTTTCACTCGCTAACGCACATGGCAAAGAGGATTAAAACAGAAAACATGAAATAACAGTTAAAACGTATAAAGTAGACTGAGGCTCTTTTGCCAACCGATTCAAACACTGAAATATTGGAGGAATTGATTTTTGATATTTTTTATAACTATACATTACCACTGGGGTAAGGAAAAAGAATTATAGGTCGAATGAAAAATTCTACATCGAATCGACGCCATTTTTCTCCTATAAATTATAAATAGAGTTTGGCCCAAAAAAAATATTAAAGATATGTAGAAAAATTCGTGTTAAAGGAAGGGTGAAATTTCGTAAAAAAGACATACGAGAAGTTGAGGAAAATTATACAAAATTCCCGTGCCGGGATTTTTCGCGATCGGTCAACGATGCTGATGTTCCAATTAATAAACAGTAAAAAAAAAAAAAAAACCATCACAATATAATTATTAATATCGTCCCTGGCTACTGGAATGAGGATCCTCGCTGGGCTTCTTTTTTTCATCGCACTCTCTCACTTCTTTTTGTAGCCGTAAGAGTTGATCGCTGAAAATAGAAGAAAAAATAATATAATTTTCAATATTTTTCGTTACATTTAATTCATTGGAAATTCGGGGTAACTCCGAATTTAAAAAAAATCGTAAACGAAATTTATCTCACCTTCGTATTCCTTGTCACACATGATCAAAAGTTCGAACCATTGCGGTCCGGTTACACGAGGAATTTGGAGTGTTCCACCGTAACACTCTGGCAGGCTTTTCGGTGACATGTGCTGGTGCAAAGACTTTCTATCTGTTCCATGAAAGATTATCTGAAAATGAAATTATCATAATGATATACAACTATAATGATAATATTATTTGCTCAAAATTTTCCCAATAGTTAGAAAATACCTTCAAAAATGCCAATTTCTATGTCTTAAGAACATCTTGGGCTAAAGGTTATTTTTTCATTTAAATTGTGCAATTGAACGGGAGAAGAAGAAGGATATGCTTTTTCTATAGGAGACAATCAAAATTCTAAAAATTCCTTATAAACTTCCTTATATAAAGCATTCTCCAAAGATCCAGCCACTTTTTCCGGTAACCACGTAGATTTTTTTTAAACCTCACCAATATTCAGCACTACTTGAAAGGACTTTCTATCAATTATTTTAGATTTTTTAATCTAACCGTTTAAGAAATACTCTATTTGTATAAAGTCGCCAGATACTGAAAAATATATTGAGTCGCACTAAAATAATGCCATAAAGTCGTAGTTTTCTATAATCATTGTAACGTCAATTTTCTTATCATTTTGTCGATCTCATAACGTTGAATTTACCCTAAAAAATATATAAAATTGTTTTTTTCATCGATAAACACCCTTAATATTTTGTTGCAAAAATTACTGAATCCTCGATCATATGTGAAGATTCCATCAAAAAATAGTCACTAGTATGAGACCGAAAAAATTTCTGGATTAAAAAAAAAGAATATCTGGGCAACTATACCCAGATATTATTTTTGCTACTAAGCATAAAACCAAGTTTTATTTTGTACAAAATATTCAATCCATTTAAAACTATGTAATTGTTTTCCTTTTGCATATAATACACACATTTTTTTTTCGTTTTCACTTTACTTTACAATTATTACTTTGCCCACATATTTTTTTTTTTACTCGGCAACTTCAATCGGTCCTACCCTGACGATTTTTTCATGAAATTTGTATATATAATCGAAGATTCGGTAATTTTTTCAGAAAAATATAATGGGTGTCTCTTGATAAAAAAAAAAAAAAATTGTACATTTTATTGGGAAAAATCAACTGTATGAGGCAATGAGGCCAACAAAATTATTCGTCGTCGTATCGTTTTATAGAAAACTACAACTTTTACGATCTGACATTTTTTTTTGCGTTTGCCATTTTTTTCATGATCCGACGATTTTATAAAAAAAAATGGAGCATTTTCAAAACGGTTGGATTTAAGAATGTAAAATAATTCATAAAAATTCTTTTCAACTAATTCTGCATACTAGCGAAGTTTAAATATATTCTGCAGAGTGGCTAAAAAAAATTGGCTTGGTTAATAGAGAATATTTTATATATGGGGAGACTTTACGTATAGGGAAAATTACGAGGCATGCAAAACGTACGAGTTTCAAATCCCACTTTCCAAGAACATCATTTTAAAGTATATTAATAATTCAATTAGATTTTTGTCCTTAATGAAAAATTATTATCTTCAATAATAAGAAAAATGTCGAAGAAAATAAATATTTCGTAAATTTGATAAAGTTTGTAAAAAAAAAAAACTCACTCGTTCCTTGAGTTTCGCCCTGAGGAATGGCTTAAAAAGTGAGAAAACAACGTTGAACACGTATGGCTGATTAATTATGTGAATATTTTTTATTCTCAATGGCACAGCATCTTGTAGCCAATCAACTATTCTTTTGGCGAATGGTGGAGTAAATTGCCACGTTTGTTGTATACTCAGACCGTCCATGTCGAAGATAACAACAGCACCGGCGACCTGCGATGCTGGCTCGAGCATAGCAGCCTCGAGATACAGAACGCAACCCTTGAATACCTCGTCGAGGGAACACTTGTTGTGCTTCCACTTTTTTCCAAGTTCAATTATCAATATACGACGACCATGCTGATCGCGGTTTGGCAATACCGTTAATATATTTTGTTCAAATATATTCTTCTCTCTGCTCGGCTTTAGGCCATCGTACACATTCGCGTGTTTCACTTTGAAACTGTAATACTCTCGTACGAGTTTAACTGCCGATTCCGGATAATATTTCGTGGGTCTGAGAAATCTTATGAGCCATGCCTCGTTGTCCAGAGGACAGAGAAGATCCTTCTCGGCTGTAAATGAAATTTCATAAATTTTACGATTTACGTTACGTTACATTTATTCCATAATTAAAAAATATCATTTGTAATATGTGAGAATTTTTTGTGAAAACATTTATGGAGATACATTACATAAATTATATAATGATTACTAAATTATATTTCATATAATTATTATGCAAAAAGTCGGGCGTCAACTCACCCTTGAGCAATTCTCTCAACTGTTCGACCGCTTGTTTCTGAAGTTCCGGAGATTCACGAAGTTCCTTCTTCGCGACCTCCTGAAGTTCGGCACTGGGCGGTCCAAGCTCGAACTCGAGGGTAAAATCACCCAGCTTTATGGACGGCAATACATCCATGTCGGTCAACATAGTTTCTGAAAAGTAACCACATATTTTTGTATCAAAATTTTTGTTTTTTTATTTCAAACTCAATATTTTATTTTTTCAATTTTTTCATTCTAATTTGTCGTCCTTTGATTTGAGAAATTCGTAAATAAAAACTTCAAGGGGTTAAAGAAATCTTTAATTTCCATGTGGATAAATGTGGATAGCGGTGAAATTTTCCGCATGGCGCGTATACGAGGAAATATTATTGCGTTCCAATGATAAATTTTTAATAACGAAGGTCAAACTATAATAATTGCGATGGATGATTCACAGTCGAGCCCGTCTCGTATTTCCGCAGAAAACGTCTCTGTCCACTTTACATGTTCAAACAGGAGACTCACATTTTTAAGTCTTTATCCGCATGGAAACAGACTTTGGATCTATAATTCTGGATAGATATTCAAGGTTATATATAAATAAAGACTAATGTGTGCCGATCTCAAACGCCTTGGACAAAAAGAGCTCTTGTCTCCTACCAATTGACGTTTGGGTTTCCTTTTGTCTGCTACCAATTGACGTCACTAGAAACGATGAAACATTTCCATCAGAATTATTTTTAATGAGCGTAAAGAAAAAAGTCCATACGTTCATTTACGAATACCAATGATTAATCGAATATGTTAATAATCGATGAATTTACAGAAATTTGATTTCACATTTTTATTCAACATCAAGCTACAATATCAAGCTACAACCGATTCGTATACAACCGGTCGAATAATCCAGTGCTCATAAAATTATAGTGCTCATTATATACATTTTAATATATCGAGGCGCAGCTGACCCCTAAAACCTTATATACCTATATACGTTGGTTTGGGTGACGAAAATATGAAATTTTCTTCAAGTTCAGAATTTTTTTTATTATTAATTGAATATGTTAATTATCGATGGATTTACAGAAATTTTATTTTACATTTTTATTCAATATCGTAAAAAAAAAAAAAAAATCTTTTAATCCACGATAACACGAGAGCTGCCTGATACATTGCTGGCCATGGAAAGTTCTCTGCTCGAACAATAAAATATACTGAGAAAACAGAACGTTTAATGAAGCTACAACCGGTTCGTATAGGTCCAACTGGTCGAACAATCCAGTGCTCATAAAATTATAGTGCTCGTTATATACATTTTAATATACCGAGGCACAGTTGACCCCTAAAACCTTATACGTGACGAAAATATGAAATTTTCTTCAAGTTCAGGAGGATTGTTTTTTTTTTTTTTGATGACAACTTTCATTTTTCTATTTTAAATTCGTGCGATAAAAATGGTGTTTATGTCTTGCAAAAGTAGCCGGAGGATATTTTCTCTTCGATTCTCTCGATATGAGGAATACGAGAAATAACAAAACACGGTACGAGAAATAAAAAATCCAAACAAATTTTTTTAAAATTACCTTTGACGTATTTGATCGACATGGTATATAGAGCGCATATGTATTTTAATATATAAATGAGTTTTGGAGGGGTTTTTGCTTTGAAGAGATATATGATGCGCGCGCAAAAATCTCGCCACGAGGAGACGCGATCGACTGCATGCACCAGTGTCTAAAACACATTATTGAGGCGTCTCTTGCACATTATTAACGAACGATATCGAGTTATCGCTTTGTGGGGACTGCGCGCGTTTGACGATAGGCGATAACGCAATCGTCGTCGTACTTCGTTTATTCTTTTCTTTTATTTCAGAGAAGGGCATGCGCGAGCGATAAACTTCCTGTTGGATTGTCACGTCCGTACATGACAGCATCTCAATACCAGTTTTATTCATCCGTAATGGTTCACGTGGACAGATTATTGAAAAGTCCCACGAGAGAATATCAAAATCAAATTTATTATCGACGTATTCGTTAATTTATTCGTCATCAACGTATACGTAATTATTTATATATTTATTTATTTATTTAATGAGAAATTTTTTTAACTTATTTTATGAAAAGAATTTCATTGATTTATTAATAATAGTTGATGTGTCGACACATCAAAAAAATTTCTTGTAGTTTGCTCGTCATAAGGAATGAATAATTTATTATGAATCAACAGAATACAGATCGAATCGGGTCCCAGTGAGCAAATACGCTCTCATCTCTTTAATTTTCTGAAGAAAAAAATCTATCCACGCTGATTCGATCATGTTTTTAATAAAAAACAAAATAAAGATCAGCCTCTATTGATGATTAGTTGCCATATCGATAGTGCGAGAATGATTAAGATCGATAAATACTCACAGATTCCCGAACTTTGGACGTGTATTTTGTATTAAAAAGATTTACTATATGATAAGAATCGTCTTATTTATTTTTCCATTGTCGCCCCGTGAATTAATCCAAATGATTTGCCCTTTTTGGAGCTCGCGCGTACTTGATAGTGACGATCTTTAATTAATCTTGAATCTTGAATATGTAAATTTTGTATTAAATTTCCGAAAAATAATTTATTTTTTCAATACTTTTACAAGTTTTCTGTATATTTTTATTTAATTATATATTGCTTTTTGTATTTGGTATGATTTAGTAGAGTAAAAAATGGTCTGTATTGAATTATTTTTAGTATATCTTATCTGTGATATAATGAAAGCGAGATTAAATGCCTTATTCAGCATAGTTATTATTCATTATTCAAGCAGCTTCAGCTAGCTGAAAATTCTACATTTCCATTTGACGAGAAAAAATAGTTGATTTCATATACACACCAGAAGATTTCCTCTCTTGCATTATACAGAATGATTTGATTATGCGAGGACGAGAAATAAATATATAGATAAAAAAAAAAGACAAATTTGTTATTGCTCGTTGTATTTTTCCTAGCGGTATGTTTTTAACGTCGGGGATCAAGGCTGAAAAGGCACGTTGAACACACGCATATATATTTCTCTTACGATTGCTCTCTACGACATTTGTAATTACGAGATAATACCGGCATAGAGAAACGATCGCAAATTTTTTTTTTTTGTTTTATTGCTTCGAGGACACGAAAGATGCGAAAAAAATCACAGGAAGAAAAAAATATATACGAAAATATTTAAAATTACAGATTATGCACGTGAAGGTTGAGAAAAAAGAATTATAACTTTACTAAAGTTTCTCCTGGCATAGAGTGAACACAATTTCGCGCACGCCCCCTGGCGTTAAGGTTCTCGTTGCGTAATCCAACTCGAACGTTACACACGTATATATATATATATATATATATATATATATATATATGGGCGTCTTTAGATTTTCATGGTATTGTGTATAATTCTTGCAGCTTGTATATAATATCAATGTCGTCGTAAGACTATATCTATATCTATACCTTGAAAATATTATTAAAACTCCAGGCATGCATGCGTTCAACGAATTTCATTTACGCAATGCGCACACGTTACGCATTGAAAATTGTCACGGCTGTACGATTTGGACAATGCAAGACAGCTCAATCGTGTTTGCGTCTCAATATATACAACGCATGATATATAATAACATGAAGATATATATATATATCTATGTATATGTCTCCACGCTATATATTATTATGAAATATTCATTGTGTATATACATATTGTGAGGCATAGCGATGTGCATTGTTGCTCATCCACCACGCGCATCACGAACTTTTGTTGCAAGTTTTGTCCGACTGACCACGTGAAATGAAAAATAAGTCCAAAATATAAGTATTTTCGGTGTTTTTCCATGGAATTATCGACTCTTTAACAATTTTAGAACGATGTGATTAGATAAAAAAAAAAACTGTTTGAACAAGATAGTGAATAAAAGAAGAAAAAGATCGTTTGGATTCCTCGCGTGAACTGAAATATTTCGAAAGACGTCGCTTCTTAGCGGTCCTTAACGTTATTTTGATTTGTTCGATAGAGTTTTGAGAAGAACGCGAATTAACTCGGTAAATGCCGTTTGATTTTGTCACGATATATTTATTTTTGTACCTATATAGGAGCACTTTCAGAATTGTCAAAAAAAAAAAAAAACAATCAAAGTAGTTGCGAAAGTGGTAAATTGTACTACTTTGAAATTTAGTAATGAATAATAATAAAAAAATCTTAACCTTACAAGCTTAAACCCCATTTTAAAGATTCAACGATTACGAAGAAAATGGGCACAAAGTGGAGTCCAAAACCCATCGGGAAGCGAAGTTAAGAGCTTTTTAGTAAATCAATCTTTTTTTGTCATAACGAAGAATTGTCCGAAAGAATTTACTGAATTTTTTTTGGAAACTTATATCGATAAAATTCCTAAATAACGTGCATTACCCCCGCTGTGACATGACTGTGGTTAAACACTGGGACCGGGACAAACACATTTAGCTTTTATATACTACGAGATGTTAATAATAATACACCGGTTTTGAAAGGATGGAAAAGTTTTTTATGTCGAAAGCAACATCGTCTTGTGAATTTTAAATCGAGTGTACATTCATACATACAGATATATATATATATATAATATACTGTATACGTATTTCATATCGTAATCATCTCACGTGTGAAATACCGATAATAATAGGAGGATATTTCGACGCTCGCATGTTATTTCATCCGATTTACAGGGCGTATTATAATTCAAGTCATTGTTATAATTATCGAGAATTTTTTTTCTCATCCACTCACAAGTTTTTTTCCTCCTCTTACCTAACATTCAGCCAGGCAGCTTCGACTACTTTTTTGTGAGACTGAATAAAATTCTCGATATATATATCGTGGAGGTGCAATGAAAAAAAAAAAAAAAAAAAAAAAAACCGCTCGTCCTCGCGTGTCGGGATCGTGGCAGTCAGGTAAAAAAGAGGACATCAGGAATTTGAAGGTGGTGTGCAAAGTTCCCCTTTGTCCGAGGTGAACCGTTTTATTCCCTGGGAGGATCGTTTTGACCCTGAGACACCCAAGTAACGAACAAAAAAAAAATTGTCAGAAACTACGTTGCAATAATCGAGGTTCCAGTATATTATATATATACATTCATGAGGAAACTATTTTAGATGAAAATTATTCCAATGAGCTTTACCGATATACATATAAAAAATAATGGGCTTTTAATTTGTTCATTTATTTATAGGACAATCTTTTAATAATCAAAAGAAAAATAATGAAATACAAATAAATGATAATAACTCACTTTTAGCCAAAATTTTGTGATGAATAAAAAGAATTATTACGACGATACACAGGACAATATTAGCGAGGATCACTTGAAGACCGTTCACAGCAGACTGAACGAGAAGTGAAAAATTTGGAGTGCAGATTCGGCGCTTATACAGAAGGCTAAAGCCAAATAAATACAACTGGTGATCGTTCTCGACAGAAGAGAGGTGCTGATACACGCACTTACGCATATAAACATCGAGACGATTCTCAATTCGAGGCAGGTGAAAAAAAAAATCGTTCGAGCATGAGAGAAAGAAGGATAGAGGGACACTGGTATGCGAGTCTGGATCATTATATCTTCGCCGTTTACAGACAGACACAACTCGGGGTTTCTGGCAAAAAAAAAAACGAAACACAAGAAAATCTTCTTATGATCGAAACGGACAAAGGTACGTACTGCAAATTCGCCAAGAATTTTACACAAAATCATTTGTACACAAGAGCATTTGCCTCGAAAGACAGAGGAATACAATGTTGTGTGTAATGTACAAACTCAATTGATTTGATTGATATGAAACTAATTAATCTATTATTGGATATAAATAAATTAACCGATTAAAATCTGTAACAATAGTAATTGATATTTTCATATTTATACATGAATTAAATATTTTTATTGATTCTATTAATATTCTTATCGGCAATAATTCTATTTATCAATTATTGATTATTGACTTACCGACTCGTATCTTCGCCATTTTTATATCAAATACAAAAAATATCGATGCGCCGAACTCTCAAGTTTGAAAATATTTTAGCTCACGAAATAAGCAGAATCACGCACTGTCCAGAATAATTAAGTTAGTGGGTCACGTTAAACGTATAAGTATATATATATATATGTATATATCTATATACAATTCTTTATATAATGTAGAACGACGAGCCGGTCACGGATGGCCGAAAGCGACCAAATAAATGCTGATGCCAGCTGTGTTCACGGGTTCTTTATATGTGCATTCCCCTCTGCTTCTTGGTCAAAGACTGAATATATGACCCAAGACGAGAGAGTAATACCGAGAGAGAGAGAGAGAGAGAAATATAGAGACGAGGCAATGAGGTTTTCCGAGTTACCTGATCTCCCATACACGTGGACGAACAATACAATTACATACATGTCTATATACGTTATGTTCATACCTATGTATATCTATATATACGATAATTATTTACTGCACGCGCCCCTGCTGAAGAAGTGCACAATGTCCGAGAGGTAGATCACTGGCTGTTGGTCATGCCAATTTTATTGTCACTTACGGCATCTCTCTTCGGTCACGTCGTGCGATCTGGCTGTGCACGATTACTCACGACGATCACGATTAAAGTAAACAGCAAGTAAAAAAAAAGAGGGTAAGTAAATAAAAAATAAATGTAAAATCACCAGATCTTAATATTATCTTGAATAGATTGGAGGGAAACTTTAAATGAAGTTGTCTGACCAATGACTTCCGTTACTACTGACGCAAAGTAAACTCACTGTATACGAGTGGTACTGCAATTGTTAGCGCAGTGTCATGCTAATTAGCGATAAGAGTCGATTGCCTACTGTGGGGAAAACAATTTTGTTGTAAAATGTGTTTGTGCCTTGAGTTGTTGAACAATTTATTTTGGAGAAAAAATTATTCGTCTACAGTCGAATCGCAACGTTTATTTTCATATTAGTGCAATTAATTATTTAATCGATAAACTGATGATGACGAAATCTGTTGAATTATTTATGGTTAATATTAGCGATTATAATTTAAGTTTAGACGGAATTTAAATTCCTAAATCAGAATAAGAAAAAAGAAAAATTAAATATGATCACGCGGAATAAAAATAAACCTATGTGACCTAGAAATATTCTTCCGGGTTCATAAAAATATTCCTGGAGATATTTCGTCAGAAGTTATTGTGCCCAATGCGAATGTTATTTGAGATCGAAATTTGGTTCCAATAAACCACTAAAAATTCGGACCTTAGACCCAGCGAAAGTCTCAAACGTTCAACACTGTGGGCCCTTATAAATTATTGAATCAACACTATAAATGTTAATAATGAAAACTTGTGTCTGTCCCGCGCAGATTGTCGCCTCGCGAATTAAAATATTCCCATCAGCTTCAATTAAAAGAAATATCTGAAATCCTTGAGAAAAAACTCACTTCACGCCTGGAAATTTTCTGCAGAGGCATACAGTCGACTCTCTCTATAAGGTCGGACATCGGGGTGCGGAGGAATAGAGTTCCGAAAATTTCAATGCCCCCACTCCTGCGTACATCTACTAGAGTTGCGCAATAACGCGCAAGCATGGGTTGTTAATGACGCATTGAGAACCGTATTTACAAAGTAACCTGAAGACGTGCAAGACGCCAACAAGAAATGTAGAAAATAAATCAAAATACGTATACACATAAATTAATTTAATGTAAACTTGGCTCTGTAATTATTGAATTTACCTATATTTTTACACACAACGACCATACATCCGTCGAAGATCACTCCAAATTAAAGATTTTGGCTGCGGCCTCATAAAAAGAGTCTGGACCAATTTTCCCTCTTGGCTGTTAGTGGGAGAAAGCTCGGAGAGCAATCCGCCGAGACGGCCTCATAAAGTGTAGCCTCATAGAGAGAGTTGACTGTATAAGTATACGCCTGAGGTCAACATGGTTCCCAATATTATTTCGTAAGGTCATCAACATTTTATTTAAAAAACCATCATTGACCCTAGTAAACATATTTGGAAACTGACCGAACTACATTTTTATTAATGACGTTTTATAATAATCGTATTCTAAAGATACAAAGTTGATTTAAAAAAAAACAAAAATAAGTGGCTCTTTGACGAATTCTTTTATTGTTGGTAGTCTGTGAACATGGAAGATATTAACGATTCACTTTCCGATAATCATTAAATAACATTGTAGTAATGCATATTTTATTATAGAATACAGTCTCCCAGATAAAAAATTAATAATTTTCAACAAATCGATCTGTATAAAACTACAGCCCTTGACGTTGGGTTACATTGGCATTCAGAAAAGAGAAGTTGTGCCATCGAGTATACAACGCTCATGTAAGATGATGGGACATAACAGATACCCAAAGTTAAACATTATCATGTACTTAGTGTAAAAACATTTAACCCCTTTTTACCCCCTTAGGGGTTGAATTTAAGAAAATCCCTTCTTAATGGATGTCTACGTTATAGAAGAAGTATACTCCCTAAATTTCATATTTCTAGGACGAGCGGTTTCGGCTCGGCGATGATGAATCAGTCAGTCAATCTTATTTTATATATAGAAATTAATGAAGAAAATATAGAATAAAAAATATTGTCACAATTTTAACTTTTACTTTATCAGTTCCTGAACTTTTTAGTGACAATTTTTTTTAACACTTTCAAGCGTGTGAATACTTCGAAAATTGGATTCATTTATCACCTTCTTGCCTAACGGAATGATCGGGACTGATACAGTTGTAAAAATTAACAACTCATTACGATTATTTTCTAAACGACACAGTGAAATTTCTTCTTTATGTTGAATTGCGTCAGAGAAACGAGCACGTCTGGTATACCGCAAAAAATACAGGGTGAAATATACATTTCACCCTGTATTTTCTGCGGAAAAGAACAGTTCAGAAAAGTTTCTGTATACACAAAAACTTTTCTGATCAGCAAAAGTTCAAGCTCGTTTTTCCACTTATTATTGTTAATTCCATCCTATAAAAAATATTGTAAATATAAAAGAAGCTTTCGTATCGAGAAAAGTTACAAAATAAAAGACATGCTCTATTAATTATCGAATGAGCGATAATTTTTTCATCAATTAATTCAACACCATTAGCGCGTATTGTGTGCATAGTATATGGGTTATCACCATTTTTCGTCAGCATTCACGGGGAATGTATACGAGGTATTCTATATATTGGATATGTACATATGGAAACATAAACATATATATATATATGTGTGTGTGTGTGTGTATATATATATATATATGTATATGTATATATATATATATATATATATATATATATATACAGAAAAATACATGTATAGCACGCTGACAAACGGCCAGCCGGTATGTCAAGTGATGTTTGAGTGAGTGCTAGTAATTGCTTGTGGCAACGTAGTCATAAGATAGACTACCCAACACTGTATGTAGATACATCATACATATATCTAATAAAAGTTTCACATTCGTATGTATATATTTTGTTGCGTACGAATATCCGTTAGAATGACTCGAGGTATAGATGACACAATCACGGTATCTTAGACATGTCAACCCATCGGTTTCTAATTATCATCGTAAAATACAAAATACCCATAAATATTGCCCATTTGACAATTCAACATAGACGTTTAATTGTGAGATGGGTCATTCAGCACCAAGTTTTGCTTTCAACTCACAAATTTCATTGTATGTTATAAAAAGTGACTCTTTGAAATGTTGTTAACTTTTAGCTCTATGGGCTTTCAAGAAAAGCAATGTGGGGATGCTTTCGCGTGTAGCAAAATGTAAATTGTTTATTTAACCTTCATTTTATATCAGTTCTGTCGATAACTTAAAAATAATGCTTCTCAACGAAAAAAAAACAACAAATATTTGGCAACAAAAAATCATATTGCTTCGGCAGGGGCTGTTTTATCTGTTAAACTCCTATTTTTTGGTTAAAATAACTTATTATGAATTATCTCCAGCTAAGAGTAATTTTTTAAATTTAATCTCCTGAAAGATTGTATTTTTTTAAATTATTGCTGTGTAAACCAAAATTTATGGGGTGCAAATGGAATGTTAATTTGATTAATTTCTATACAGAGAAGGATGAAATCAGTTCACAGAGCAGTGAGAAATTACTGCAAAGAGTAGCAACCATTTAAATAATCAAAGTATCCGGTAACCGTGACCATCAGCTGGTCAGTTTGCGTTCACCAATCGAATGACTTGCAGATTCATAAAGAAATAGTGTCTATAAATTTACGTAAGAAATCAATATAGAACAAAATTTTATACAAATTATCGTCCAGCATATAAAAATATTGTGAAAGTAACGGAATTTTTATTTTTATTTATTTATTTTTTACTATAGTTTACCAAAGTATTTTTATTATTTCTAGCACACATCTCGACAATTTCATCGCTCTCAAACTCACCGATTTCTTTGGTTTTCTCTGTCTCGATGATTAATATTTATTCCAGTTGAAAAAAGATGCCCGCAAAGTTCCCGTTTCGATCGTTTATTTATCACACAAACAGTTTTTAAAAAATCCACTGTACTTTTTTTTGGGAGGTTTTGAAGAGAAACATGTAATTCTCGAAGGTATGATCGGCTTTTTCCACTATGAGAGACGAAACTGAACGAAAGTGTGTTCGTACGAACAACATATATAAGAGATTGGCCCCAAGGCTCTCTTTCTCTCTCCTCTATATTACAACGAGCAAAGGAGGGGTCTCTAGTTTGAGCTCTGACCCTCGGGTTCCCCTCCCATTGACGCCTCTTTGGCTCATCGACTATTGAAAAATTCGTGTCGAGTTCTCATTTGCTCATGTGCTAAACACAGGTATGTGTACCTACATGCAGAAAAGCATAAACGCATGTGCGTATTATTATAGAGAGTGGACAGGTTCACCTTCGCATTGGTCAACGTCGAGAATCCATAAGACGTCGATCACCTTGATCCTGACTCGGAGCGATTGATAGATCCCTAGTGAGTGTGCGTTTTGCTCTGCGCGAGTTAACAAGAGTGAGGATGAGATGTGCAAGAATTGATCGAGAATAATATTCGAATTTATTAAATCATATTACTATTCTGTTATTATTATTATTATTGTTATTATTATTATTATTGTTATTATTATTATTATTAAGCGAATAATTTATTAAGCAATATTACCGTTACGCGGTATTTTAATTTTTTCAAGTACACTAGTATAGCCGCGCGCACTATGCGCGCCTTGTTGCTTTCCGTATTAACTTTTCATATCGCTGCGCGAGCTGCGCGTGCCCTCTTCCGTCTTTCTACACTTTTCATTGAGCCTTATTTCGGCTTCAATCGAATTTCGAATTTGCGAGATAATATCGCAATAGATATTTAATAGAGGATAAGATGAAATTCATTGAGCTGAAATAAGATTATTTAAAAAAATGTCACTTGTGGACATGTCATATTTAATGTAAAACGTAAAATGTATCGTAACGAATATCAAACATAGACCATCCAAAGATTAATCAGATTTTTTTTTTGGTTTCAACCTGATTTAATAACAGACAAAAAATGCTTAAAGACTGAAAAGTTATTTTACTTAATATCGTCACGCGTGACGTTCTGGGTCTTATCAGGCTTATTAGGTTACCAGGTTGATTAGGAAACTTCGATCTGTTGCGATCATTATATCTTGCATTGCAAGGCCTTCAAAATAGAGAATAAATACTAAAAAAAAAAACATTATAGCAATTGCCACTACTATTCAAGTTATTCAGTTGCTGGAAAACTTGCAATCTCGTAGCAAAAATTAGTCATTAATTATGCAATTCGTTTGTGTTGTAACTTAGTCGGAAATTTATTTAAAAGAAGTAAGCGAATGAGTTAGGGATCGACGGTAAATCATTTTTTCATCAGACGCTTTTTTTTTCTAAACAATTGGCGATCCCTGCAAACTTTTAGATAAATAGCTATTTCATTTCGGATTTTTTTTATTCTCACCATAAAAAAGGATACATTTATTCTTAAAAACTTTCTCGCGACAGGGGAGTGCTGGTAAAAAATCGTAAGGGGTTTCTCATTCGTCATTGATACCTAAAAATGCAGAAACTCCTAGAATCAATTGTCAGAGATCCCTTTTCGTGAGGTGTGTTTAGAAGTCAAAGCTTGAGTTTGCAGGGCTTTGACAGCTGAATTTTTTCGAATATATTATGATTGAGATTTTTATTTATTTATGGAATCATAGTATTTTGACAAAGCAGTGCACAATATATTCGAAAAAATTCAGCTCCCACTCCCTGTAAAATCGAGTTTTGACCTTTAAAAACACCTAGTCAAAATACATATCTGGCAATTGATTCTAAAAAGTTTCGTATTTGTAGGTATAAATGACGAATGCCCTTCCCATTTTTTGCCAGCGCTCCCATTTCACGAGCAAGTTTTTAAATTGTAAATGTATAAATTTTTATATGATGGAAATCGAAATGAAACACCCTCCGATACGTCTACAATGTAGATTATTATATCTTATCTGTACAAGGCATGGCACACTAGAGGGCCATCAACATGGTTCGATTAATTTACGTTAATTTTAACAACATAATGAAAATATTACCGGAATAATAAGTATCCCATAAAGTGTATCGATCCAATTTACCAAAACCAATTAAACAAAAACCCGAATTACATTCACTTCGATGTAAATATTCACGGATACGTGACAAATCGCTCTTTTTGTCTCGTAATGAGGACATTTACCTTAAAATTATGGACAAAGGCCAATTGCAATTAACGCGCTAAAGTATAAGTAAATTAGTGACATGCTGTAGCTAATATGGGGCAAAAACTTTAACATTGCCAAAAAGAAAGATTGAAGTAGAGAGGAATATATAAATAAACAACATTATAAAAACTGGTTAACCTCGGTCACCATATATGGCGCCTGCTTCAGCAAATATATTTTCATACATATATTATATATCGATATACACATATTACACGCACACACACACACATATATATATGTATATATGTATATATATATTTGTATATATATATTTGTATATATATATATATATATATATATATATATATATATATATATATATAGTTGTATATATGTATATACATATGGTTTCATCTTCCTTTCGCACTTAGCATCAGTCTAGCATCGGGTCCACGGACACCAAGTTTTTTTTCCTTCATTATCGTCGACATCGCATGATCGCGTTTAATGATCGAATCGAAGTCCACAGGTCGCATTGGACTCTGATTTCTTCTTATTCGATTTAGTCGGTAAGAAAATATTCTTATGTGCGATGATGCTTTGACGTTTTTGCGGTTTTTATAAATATCTCTCTGGTTATGGTAACATTTATGCCTCTATTGTTACCTAGCAAATTTGATTTTTTTCTTCCTTTTTTGTTCCAACTAAATCAAATTATCTCCTCAATAAATTTTATCTATTTCAAATAACTTCAGTCCTATTCCCCAACCTTTTTTTTTATCACTCTTATTTTTTTTATCAAATTAAATAAAAATAATTTTCTCCAGAAATGATTCGACTAGTAAGGCCCGTGGTTTGGTAATTGTGTTGAAGAAATGGAAAAAAAAAATGAAAACCAACGAATCGAGAGCGAAAAGAAATGTATGCGAGATAATAAAGATCTAAGCAAACTCTGAAAAAGAGAACGAGCGACAGAGAGAGAGAGAGAGGAAATAAACCCGGCGGGCACATGACTCCGTTTCCAGACAGCATATCCTGTTTTACCCCTTTCGCTATTTTCTCTCATTTTTGGAGCTCCTACTCGTCTGTCTCACTGACGGAGAGAGCAAGAATGAAAAAAGTTTTTTAATTTATCCTCGTCGACGTCGTCGTCGCCCTGGTCGTTGGACGACCAGCTCTCATGGCTGCCCGACTCTTAATTCTTTTTGCCACTACGAACATTAATTATTACGCCCACTCAGGCAACCCTGAGTCAGGCTCATTCTCTCTCACTCTCTCTCTCGGTTTGATGACGAGATAACTTCGCATTTTTGAGTCACTGAGAACCGACACTATCAGCGAATTATACTCATCTCTTCCTGATCTTAAATCCTGTAGCATAATATGAAAAATTAAAATTCTAACCATCCACTCTATTTGTTTTCCTAGTGCACTATAATTATTTTTGTCGCTAAAATTTGTGCCAAATTTGCATAGCAGAATGGAGGGGGAGCATTGCATACATATGATCGTTCGGTTCTCGTCAAAAGTTCATTTTTTTAAATAGTGCGCCTGTTTGGGCGGATTTTAGCTCGTACTAACGATTAATTGAAGTATTGAGGTTCGCGTAAGCTGCCGAAATATATGTTAGGAGGTTACATTTACGCACACCTTTGCTAGTCGTTACCGCTGCTGATGTTATCTTCGTTAGTGTATTAAAATTCCGTGCAGACGACATCTGTGCTCGGAGATAACTTCGCATTTTTGAGTCACTGAGAACCGATACTATCAGCGAATTATACTCATCTCTTCCTGATCTTAAATCCTGTAGCATAATATGAAAAATTAAAATTCTAACCATCCACTCTATTTGTTTTCCTAGTGCACTATAATTATTTTTGTCGCTAAAATCTGTGTCAAATTTGCATAGCAGAATGGAGGGGGAGCATTGCATACATATGATCGTTCGGTTCTCGTCAAAAGTTCATTTTTTTAAATAGTGCGCCTGTTTGGGCGGATTTTAGCTCGCACTAACGATTAATTGAAGTATTGAGGTTCGCGTAAGCTGCCGAAATATATGTAGGAGGTTACATTTACGCACACCTTTGCTACTCGTTACCGCTGCTGATGTTATCTTCGTTAGTGTATTAAAATTCCGTGCAGACGACATCTGTGCTCGGAGATAACTTCGCATTTTTGAGTCACTGAGAACCGATACTATCAGCGAATTATACTCATCTCTTCCTGATCTTAAATCCTGTAGCATAATATGAAAAATTAAAATTCTAACCATCCACTCTATTTGTTTTCCTAGTGCACTATAATTATTTTTGTCGCTAAAATCTGTGTCAAATTTGCATAGCTGAATGGAAGAGGAGCGTTACATACATATGATCGTTCGGTTCTCGTCAAAAGTTCATTTTTTTAAATAGCGCGCCTGTTTGGGGGCATTTTAGCTCGTACTAACGATTAATTGAAGTATTGAGGTTCGCGTAAGCTGCCGAAATATATGTAGGAGGTTACATTTACGCACACCTTTGCTAGTCGTTACCGCTGCTGATGTTATCTTCGTTAGTGTATTAAAATTCCGTGCAGACGACATCTGTGCTCGCGTAATCGTCATCTGGAACGAGATTTTGACGTTACGTATATTGTTATACGGTTTACGTAATCGACCCCGTTCTGTCAATGTTCCAACAACCGAAAATTGCTATCCCGGTGCCCATAATGTGGTGGCGTACCGTATAGTTAGAATACCGTCAAGTCAGGATCCCATCCTTATTATTCTTCATCCTAGACAGTTTATGCGAATCTCAATATCTCAGCTTAACGTGAACAAAAAAAATCTACCCAAACAAGCTCTCTAGTCTATTTAGTGGACAATTGAAAAGACCTTATTTTTGCTTCCTCAAGGAGGAAGCTTCGTTCCATGAAGAAAAAAAAATGGGTTTTCAATGCCTCAGTGTTTAAAATGTTCCAAAACGTCGAGAAATTACATTTAGAAAAATTGTTCAGCTGAATGTGTATGGGTGTGTGCACCGCACAATAGACAAAAATTCAAACCTTCATATATCGAGGAATGGCTTGTATTAGCCAGAGATTTTGCATACTTAAAACTTCTTAGTTATCTCCTTCGTTATATGAGTTTCATCGAAATTGATACTAAAATAAAGATTTCACATACACTTGAGTATTTTGAAATATTTATGTTCGCCCTCCAACTCGAGAAATTTCCTATCTATCCGGCTGAAGCTTCCTACAAAGGCTTCATATTATTAATTAATGTTTGATATTGAGTTTGAAAGAAATTCACAAAACGTTAAAATTTTAGAAACTTTAAACTGTTTGAAAAATTGACTTTTACTCTTTGTAACTCGAATTAATTTTCGTCAGCTATTGATATTAAACTTTTCCCATAAAAAAAATAATTTTTGCCGATAGTTTATACGAGATTTGGCAAATGTTTACCAAAGAGTTTTGAATCTATAGAATTTCTATTTTTTTTTTTTTATTTTAAAATTTTCATCAACGGACAAATTCGAGCCAATCTTGCTAGTAGTTAAAAGTTAAATACAAAAGGAAAAAAATACCTTGCAAATTTCACGAAAACTTTTCACACAAGTGAAGCTTGAAGCTTCAGCCAAGGAAATTTGAATGTAAATATGACTTATAATGAGCACCGTAAGTGCCCTACTTCCAGATTTATGCAGGGTGTCCCATTGATTAAAAAAAAAATTGAAATAAATCAAAAACATGAGGTCGTACAAAAAAATGTTTTCCACAAAAGTTTTACAGTTTCGAGGGGGTCGACATCTGATGGTAATATAATTTTTTTTTATTGACGCGCTTACGAGATGTCGCGGTGACTTTCAATATTTTAAATAAAAACGTATATTTTTTATTTTTTTATAAAATAGCTGATTCTCAAACGAAACCACCAAAAAAAAAATGTCTCTAGCTCAAAAAAACAATGAAGTTATGGCAGTTTGAAGTTTTTTAAATGGCCAAATACCGTACACTTGAGTGAGACATTTGGGATTACTTGACTGCAACATTCGGGAATCGCTGGATTGGTCGTAGTATGTACCAGTCTCTTGGCCTCCTAAATCACCGGATTTTACCCCCCCCCCCCCCCCCAGACCCTAAAACCCCTCGAAACCGTAAAACATTTGTAGGAAACATTTTTTTGTACGACCCCATGTTTTCGATGTATTCTAATGTTTTTTTTTTTAATGAGACACCCGGTATTATTTGTAGTTTAATTTGCTCTGCAAGCTCGAGAGAGCAGGTGTACAAATTAGAAATATATTTCCATTAGAAATACGCCATTCTCACCAAGAAAAACCGGTTCAAAATTATTTATGATGTAATTAAAAGTGATTCTATCTACATAATAATAGAGTACAAATGTGTGTCGACATTCACAGTCACAGCCATGTTACAAGCATTAATAGTATTATTAATAATAGTCACAAGAATAACAAGATTAGTAGTTTTCATAGGCTAAAATTAAATGTATTACAATGAAAATGAATGGGAAGCAAATAAAAGTAAAATTACGTACAAAATTCACACTTTTGCACTCGTGCGAAATAACGTAGAGAGTAAATGCGATACGCGCCAATCAGATTCTAAAATTAAAACCATTTGTCAATATAATTTCATTATTATCTAAAAATAGAATGTAACACACAAAAAAAAAATTCAACACGTGTCCCAATTATTACTCTGTTACTAATGGTACAAGTCGCACATCAGCAGGTTTTTTGTTCTTAAATTGCATATGTACGCAAGTATAATATGTGTATGTATATATTTCACATCTGTAGGTATAGTACCTGCTGGGTCCAAGATTATTACACTGTTCACATGAGAACCGCCTGAGAGAACAGAAGAAATTGTATACATATATATATATTACACGAGAGGAGTTCAAACCTCCAGCTTGGAGCCTTCGGCAATCTTTCACTCTCAACCTCGTCAAGTTCTGGGGGAAAAAAAATGTTCACCATTGGAACAGAAATAGTTCGCTTGTGGAAAAATACTCGAGGGCGTAGAGCTTGGAAACTTTGAAAGATTTCGTGAAGAGTGAGGGAAATAATGAACCTGTGGGAAAGGGTCGAGATTGCGTGAGGACAGAGTCTAAGAAGTCTTAAAATTTATATATGGAACATTCCATGCCAAATCGACAGATCCATGACTCCATCCTTTGGGATTTCATCACCAATTTTTTATATGATTATTACGACCCTAAGCGGCATGCAGTTATTGAAAAAATTTGCTGCATTTTTGAAAATGTAGTTTTTGAAATTTTCGTGGTTGAAAAAATATCACACGAAAGAAAAGATTAGGCACAATTTAAAAAACTGTCGAAAAAATGTGTCGGATATCAAAAATTTTAAGCTATCCCAGAGTGACTCAATCCCTGCTTTTATTTTTTTTCAATTTTTTTTTTTCACTTGAAATGTATTTGGAATAAATGGAATCGTACATGATTCACAGCGAGATGTGGTTTAAATTTTTTCATTTCTAACAGAGTTTTTTTCAGATTTCTTTTGTAGATTTTTTAAATACGGATTTTTTAATTTCAAAGCATCAGGGTTCAATAACAGGCAGAGGAATAACTACATAATTTAAAAAATCTCAAAGCACTCACAAAAAACTTGTGGTAGGTGTAAACAAATTATAAGATACATCCCACAGTGGACTTGGTTCCATTTTTTATCACGATTTTTTCAAGTTCCCTCGAATTCAAATGACTGAATAAACAGAACCAATCCCCAGCCCACACTGGCATGTGGCTTATGAATTTTTATATCTACCACAGTTTTTTTGTGCATTTTTTCAGATATTTTAATTAAATTATTATTCCACTACACGTTATTGAACTTGTGCCATTGAACTAAATAAAAAATGGCTGTTTTAAAAATCTGAAAAAATTGTGAAGAACTGTCTGTCACAGATGTCAAAGTTTTTCAAATAAATCTAGCAATCGTCCGACGTAAGATTCCATTTATTCCAAATATATTTTAATCGAAAAACAGTTAACTAAAATAGAAGCAAGGGCTAACCTACTCGGAGAGATGGCTAAGAAATGTTGATATTTAACACACAATTTTTGTGAATTTATTCACATTTTTCAATCGTGCGTAATCTTTGATGGCGTATAATTTATTTTTTTCAAACATTCATTACCAATGTGAGCTGGCAAAAAGATCTACAAAAATCGTAATACCTCTTAGGGTTATGACAATCATATCAAAAATTGGGGATATAATCCTAGAGGGTAAGGTCATGGACTTGTCGATTTGGCATGAAATGCCCCACACATATATATACTCATATATGTACACATTCATATATGTATATAAATGGAAACGCAATGAGAGGCTCTTCAGTTTCGAAACCTGTTGAATAAATGATCCATTAGACGATTTGTTCGTTCATCGTTTTTGGCTTCAAGCCTTATTGACAATGATTTTTTTTTCGTTTTTTTTTTGCTTTTTTTTGTAATTCCCTCGGTACTCAATGACGTACGACATATACAGAGGTGAGAGTCCAACCGATTTATTGATACGACAGTTAAAAGACAGACTCGAGTTTCGCGACAGTGGAGAGTTGATGCGAAGTAAATTGAGTAATGGGAAAAGGGAAAAGGATATACAAACGTCGTCATTTGGGATAGGAAAACGGTCGATCATCGTCACAAAACCAACCTCTCGCTGCTTTCTATATATATATATATGCCACTTATAAATTTCGTCAACCTGTGGTGACTGTCATCAAGTCAACCGAACGATTTGTCACTCTCGAGACACTCGCGATTTTTTATTTCTTCACCTTTCCCTAAGGATTTATTCAATACCGAAGTTTATAGACCGGAAAAAGTGCGTATAAGCTCTCTAATTTTGTTTTCTTTCTTTTAACTAGATTTTTTCTAAATCCAGAGTTGACAACGAGAAAAAAAATTGGGTGACCACAATATTGATCAGAGCGTGAATCTGGTTCTATGAAAAAATTATCTTAGATGATCCTCCAATCAATAACTTTGCAGACCAGTTTTTTCATGGGTACTTTAAGATTTGATTAAAATCAGACATTTTTAGACAAAGTTCATACAAGTTTTATATTTCGCGAAATCAAAAAAATCTTATTAAAAAATTGGATTAAAGCTTTTATTACGGTCTCTCGATGTTACACACTGTCTTAAAGTCATGTTAAGGCTGTCAGTGCAGTCCAGCCAAAGGAATATTAGTATTTATAAAAATTTGTAGAAATAAACTTGCATATTGCTTCCTCATAAATACTTCAACATTTACACATTCTTTTCTGCGAGAAAGTAGCATTCTTAATTCTTACTTCCTCATGACTTTGTAAAAGCTGAACAATTACGAGAATCCCGTGTACAAATTTCCATTTCCACCTTTTTCCCCCCCTGTCTAGTTAGACAGTTTAAGGTTCTGTTCAAACTTAATAGTTCGACAAAATATTCCAATTTTTCGAAAAATTGAAAACTTCATATATTTAAAAATTTTGTCACATCCGAACGCTTCGACCGATTTTGCCCACCCTCAGTTAGTTTAATCACTGTAAAATATACGAAAGTTTGGGACAGAAGCGTTTTTTTTTTTATAAAAATTAAAAATCCCATAAAATGGGATAAAGACTTTCATTAGCGTTCGGGGTGAAAATTGCATAAACCGAGGGTGATTTGGAGGCTGGCTTGTGTGCAGAGTTTTAGCAAGGACATTAAAGCCATTCCCGAGATATAAGGACACTAACACGCACGCGCATTTACGTACACGTGCACGGACATTTTTTCTAAATTGGATTTTTAATTTGTTTGCAATAATAGCTCTTCAAATATTTTCACGTTCTGACAGTGACGTTTAAATGTCTTTTTTTTTATTTATTTTTTTAAGAATTCACGCCAAGCTCTGGCAATCCGTGAACGTCTGGGTCTTAAATATTGAGGCGTAAACAGTGGATAAATGGGAAATAAATTAGGCGGTGTCTATAATGCCCGGTTTATCCTAGGCTTATGCTGCTCGAAATTAATAACACAATTAATTCGGCGCTGCATATTTTTGAATACGTTTCTTTGTTATCGAGTTTTCCCGTAGAGCAATCTTGCGAAAGACAGAAATATAAATTCATAAAGGATGATTTATCGATATAGATGAATGTTTAAAAAATTGAACAATATGTGCTAGAATTGTGATTTTCATCGTTTTAAACACAACTGGTTTAGAGTAGACTGAACGATCAGAGGCATATCTCACGATAAATATTTACATAATGCCGCATATATTATCTCATCGATTTTATTGCATAATGAAAAAAATGAAGTCGTGATGGATCTTTGTGGATAATTTATTTCGTAATTCAAACGAATAAGTGGGACATTGAGGGCCGGGGGGGGGGGATTCCAGGCTCCACGAAACACATTATCCGCAACGATCTTTGCCTTCTCGACAATTTCAAAATTCTACTTTTGCATTACAGTTGAATGGCCATTGCGAAGAAGGTGTTAGAGGCAATACAAAGATAAAAAATCTTTATATAGTATATATACGTGTACATCTATAATACGTGTATACATTTCATGTTATTATATTGTGTGGGTGTTTGTGCGTGTGTTTGTGCGTGTGTTTGTGTGTGTGTTTGTGCGTGTGTTTGTGTGTGTAGTGCGGTTGAATAAGAGGCTGCACGCCAACTTTAGTGTTCACTCTCACTCTCGGCTGAGCTGGAAAGGCTGGAATGATCATGAGACGGCGGGAAATCGGGCGGAGAGGGGGCCCTTGCCAAGTCATGTGTACATAGAGCTGCAACTTTCTCAAACACTCTTGGAGGTAATACTGCAGAGCACCAAAGACAGACAAGGATTATTAACAAACGCGGAAGGGTATTTGCACTCGGCTCGTGTTTGACTACTCTTTTATGGGAGGAGAACGGTGGGGAGAGGAGGGTGCAGCGATATATTTCGCATGGGGGAAAACTTTGTGCCATGCCTTGAGAGTCCAACGATTTCTCAGTCCCACTGACGATCGCTGCACCGATGACAGCACGCGACGCGAGTCGGTAATACCGATGATTCTTTTAACTCCGAAGTTAGTTGAATGATTTCTTTCCCGGTGAATTAAGAACATACGGGATGTGTGAGCTGGGGACGCCGATATATACTGAAAAAAAAAATCCTGGATGCCAACGTAGATCGGTGATGTTGTTGAATCGCATACAATTTTTGATTTTCTCAATCAAATTTTTTTCGCACAAGCTCGTATGTAGTTGAATGAACATCGCGCGTAGGCTGGACGTGTTCAGCCTCAACGGTGGTTGACATCCAAGGAAGTTTTTTCAGTGTTAGGAAAATTCAATCTAGTGAAACTGCACACCGAAAATATTGTAGTAAAATTAGTTTTCAAGTAAAAACGATTTTTTTTTTCCATGCAACTATTTTGTATATAAATCGGCTTTATGGTATGTATTATAAATTGGCATTGGTAACACCATAAAACAAAATTGAATAAATTATTAATTTTTAGTGTATTAAACCATTAAAAGACTATAAGAATTTCATAGTTTACAGATTTATTTTATTGCGAAAAAGTGACAAAATTTATTGTGAAATAGTTCAATAAGCATTTGCTGTTCTCACTTGATAGTTATTGCTGATACTATCAATTTATCTGACAATGAGTTTAGTGAAAGCGTAAAGTAAAATTCAATGAATTAATAGTATTTTATTTGTTTATAAATAATATTTTCTTTATTTATAAATAATATTTTCTTTATTTATAAATAATATTTTCTTTATTTATAAATAATATTTGTTTTATTTACAAATGAATATTATCTTTACAATTATATTCATACCGATCATGATACAGCGAGTACCCAATCTATGTCGGGTGTCCATCGTGTAAATAAAGGACGACGAAGTAGACGACCACCCATCTTATCTTGTATTTGCATTTCTCTCAAGTCAGTTGAGCCGCCATTGTGTGTCCAAGTATGGGGACGTGGTTCAGCTATTGACACTTTTACGATCGAACAAACATTTGATCGACTATAAAATGATTGCTAATCACTGTGTAGGGTGGCCAATAAATGTCTAATGTTTATAATGAAGAAAATATAAGCAAGGTTGTGGTTAGGTCTTGCCATTATGCTGAAGCGAAGATGGCGTCCTCCCTTTATCTCTCTGTCGGTCTGTCTGTCTGTCTCCCTCTCTGTCTATCTGTCTCTCTGTCTCTCTGTCTCTCTCTGTCTCTCTCTCTCTCTCTTCCTCTCTTTTACTTGCTAGTGGAAGCACTGGTCCGTGGAGATCCCCACAAGCGTGCAACAGGATGACCCTGACCACGTTCCGCCATAGCTAGCGGCGTTCGGTAATAATGCCACCCAACAGTCTCCCCTCTCACTGCGTCTTTTTACGAGACACGCGCGTAATATCATAGATCCATTGGTACCACTTGAACGAGACGAATCAGCCAAATAATATATAAAACATTTAAATGATCAACATTTTAATATTAACATTTGAAATATAATTTTGATAATAGCAATTATTAATTTTATAATAAGTCAATTTTATAATTTTTTTCAGTAATCCATCTGCAATTTACTTAACGTTTAATTAAATAATTAACATTGCGGCTACCTTAGATTTTTTTTTTAAATGAAACCGCCAATCGGCGGATCATGAAAGCCGAGGAATTCATAATAATAATTAATTATGATTATAATAATTTGTGGTCTGGATGGAGAGTTAACGAGCAACGGGAAAAGTGCACGTAAATCTTTGTAGAATCTTCCTTAGATTATTTTATGAAATTTCATATTTGATAGACAAAATTTACAGGAGGTATAAATATTTGATACTTTTCTACTTCCCATTGGTATTCGTACTTTGCATATACATGTTTATAGAAAGAAAAAAAACCAAGACGAATTAATTATTGCTTCATTTTCCAATGTCGAGTCGGAAAAATAAATGAAAAAAAAACAATTAAACGAGAATTATATAGCCCTCACGTAGTTTATTGCTGATGGGATACAAACATTTAACGTCCAATTATTTTACAAGTTTTCTCAAACTTTTTGATTTTATGGATAATAAATTAAATATGGGAAATTTCTGTGAGATACGGTGTAATTGAGCAATACGACATTCCTTTTATAACGACGAAAAAATTTATGTTATTTTATAATACATATTTATATGTGTGCTATTGTTAAAATAATTTAATTAATTATTCTATTTGCACATTATATTAATTAATTATGAATTATATTATGAAATTAATTATTTACTCATCAGTTCAAAAACCCTTTTTTTAAATGTTAAACTCCACAACGTAAAAACGAAGAAAAATATGTTTGTTGTTGTTATTCTGGTGTTTATTGCGCAGATTGTTGATATCGTGTCTGGTGCTTCGACAAGTTTTTGCGATGACCGATAAATTCCTCACTATCATGAACGTCCGCCAGCAGATGTCGATAAAAGCCGATACGTTCTTATAAATCATAAATGACGAACACTTCGTAGACCAGTCACTCGCCAAGTTTTAATTTGTCCATCTCGTATGTATTTAACAGAAAAAATAGAAAGAACCAAGCAGATTTTAAAGCATCTATTTTTTTAAATTATTTTTTGTCAGCCGTAAGGAGATAAGCCCGGAAATTCCAGAGGGTTAATAAATTCTCGCTGACTTCGACAATTGTGTTAGGTTAAATTGCCTCGCGAGATTCGTTGACCATGAAATTTTGAAAAACATAAATAAATAAATGTCACTTTGATCATGTTTTCTACATTAAAGTGATCACTACACAGCTGCGAAATTAGGAGGTAATTGTCACAATCGAGATATCACCAAGATCGCAAGAAAGATTCAAGATAAGTTTAGAAGGAAAAAAAAACTGGTCTCCTCTGTATGCCTTGGCACACACACACGCACATGTTGGCATGGCAGGTTTTTTGCTGGACGATAAAATATTTATTCATACTCGTCTCGCCAACAGCTAATTGCACGACTGTGTATGCATACATTAGCATCGAGAACGAAAGTGAAAGAAAAAAAATACCTATCTTGCGAAATAAAAGCACATACAAAGTATAAATGCAGCACTTCGATTGATACTTAGCTTAGTCAGTTTTCCTCCGACGAGAAAGCTAATAGTTTGACACGTGTTTTGCACAGCTCGATAATTAATTGTAAGAAACTCCAGGAGATTCGATCGGGAAAAATAAATGTTATATTTCTTTTTTGTTCTGTTTTCGAGGAGAGCAAACCGCAAATTAAGAGTTCTTCATTTATTTAATATATTTTTTTTTTATTGAAAAAAAATGATCATTTGACTTTTCAGTCGAATCTGTGAACGAAAAAAAAGCTCGCGTGTTTCGAGTCGATAGTTCGACCAGTCTCAGTGCGAACGAAGAAGGGAAAAAGAAGCAAGACAAAAATAAAAATGTCGGGGTTCGATAAAAAGGGGAATCTGTTCCTTAAGGAACGTCAGGGAATTAATATACACACACAAAATGAAGAAATAATCGATAACAAGTCGATAAATGATGGGTAAATCATTTCTGGAAGAAAAACAAAACAAATGTGTATTGGCGAATGATTGTGCAATAAAAATAATAATAATTTTTATTTTTAGTCTAAAGGACATGACGAATAATTTTGATAATTTGCTGATTGAGAATGACAAAAAAAAAGATTGGGACAGCGATAAAATCGAGAAGGATCCCATACCACGAATCAAAGATCGCGGTGATCGAATAGCGAGCAGTTTGCTCCTCGACACTGATGACCGCAGTGATGCCACTAGCCCGGAAAACGGGAATAAAAACGATGAAAAAAAAATACACGACGATGAGGAGAAGGAGGAGAAGGAGGAGCTCTCCTTGGATCTGGATGAACCCTCGCCCGAGGTGATGGAGTATGCGCGCCGCGAACTCGGTGAAACCGACGAGGTCAAGTGTCAGACGCTCCATGAGCTACGTGAGATGATATACGGTAATTATTAATCGTCCCCAGGGTATGTTTTCCCACTGACGTCGTCACGACGAGGTAAACAAATGAAAAATGTCATTTTGACAAAACACTAGACGAATCGAAATACATCGAGAAAAGATATAAACAAATTTTACTCGAATTTAAACAAATTTACATCGTTACAATCTTATCCTTTGATAACTCTATCGAAATGCAACTGCAGCAGAATTCAATTCTACTTTAACCTCTTATTATAATACAGCCCTACCATTCTACCAAACAACAACTTTATCAGTGTACAACATTTGCCAAAAACATTATTATTAAATAAACCATATTTATTTTATCATACGAGAGAGCTTTTTATATCTCTATCACGTAACAACTTTATCAGAATAAAGCTCTCTGGAAACATTTCCATTGCGTTAAAACTTTACCATTTGGAACTCTTACCAGCCCACACTTTTCCGACCGATAAATATATCTATTTATATAAACTGACAAATAGAGCTTTTTATATCTCTATGACGTAACAACTTTATCAGAATAAAGCTCTCTGGAAACATTTCGATCGCGTTAAAACTTTACCATTTGCAACTCTTACCAGCCCACACTTTTCCGACCGATAAATAGATAGATAAACTGTCAAATAGAGCTTTTTATATCTCTATCACGTGACAACTTTATCAGCATAAAAGCTCTATTGAAACATTTCCGTCGCGGTAAAACTTTACCATTTGCAACTCTACCAGCTAACACTTCTCCGGCCGATAAATAGATAGATAAACTAACAAATAGAGCTTTTTATATCTCTATCACGTGACAACTTTATCAGCATAAAAGCTCTATTGAAACATTTCCGTCGCGGTAAAACTTTACCATTTGCAACTCTACCAGCTAACACTTCTCCGGCCGATAAATAGATAGATAAACTAACAAATAGAGCTTTTTATATCTCTATCGCGTGACAACTTTATCAGAATAAAGCTCTCTGGAAACATTTCCGGCGCGTTAAAACTTTACCATTTGCAACTCTACCAGCTAACACTTCTCCGGCCGATAAATAGATAGATAAACTAACAAATAGAGCTTTTTATATCTTTATCACGTGACAACTTTATCAGCATAAAAGCTCTCTTAAAACATTTCCGTCGCGGTAAAACTTTACCATTTGTAACTCTACCCGCTAACACTTCTCCGACCGATAAATAGATAGATTAACTGTCAAATAGAGCTTTTTATATCTCTATCACGTGACAACTTTATCAGCATAAAAGCTCTATTGAAACATTTCCGTCGCGGTAAAACTTTACCATTTGCAACTCTACCAGCTAACACTTCTCCGACCGATAAATAGATAGATTAACTGACAAATAGAGCTTTTTATATCTCTATCACGTGACAACTTTATCAGCATAAAAGCTCTCTTGAAACATTTCCATTGCGTTAAAACTTTACCATTTGCAACTCTTACCAGCCCACACTTTTCCGACCGATAGATAGATAGATAAGCTGTTAAATAGAGCTTTTTATATCTCTATCACGTGACAACTTTATCAGAATAAAGCTCTCTGGAAACATTTCGATCGCGTTAAAACTTTACCATTTGCAACTCTTACCAGCCCACACTTTTCCGACCGATAAATATATCTATTTATATAAACTGACAAATAGAGCTTTTTATATCTCTATCACGTGACAACTTTATCAGCATAAAGCTCTCTTGAAACATTTCCATCGCGTTAAAACTTTACCATTTGCAACTCTACCAGCTAACACTTTTCCGGCCGATAAGTAGATAGATAAACTGTTAAATAGAGCTTTTTATATCTCTATCACGTGACAACTTTATCAGAATAAAGCTCTCTGGAAACATTTCCGGCGCGTTAAAACTTTACCATTTGCAACTCTACCAGCTAACACTTCTCCGGCCGATAAATAGATAGATAAACTAACAAATAGAGCTTTTTATATCTTTATCACGTGACAACTTTATCAGCATAAAAGCTCTCTTAAAACATTTCCGTCGCGTTAAAACTTTACCATTTGTAACTCTACCCGCCAACACTTCTCCGACCGATAAATAGATAGATTAACTGACAAATGGAGCTTTTTTATATCTCTATCGCGTGACAACTTTATCAGAATAAAGCTCTCTGGAAACATTTCCGGCGCGTTAAAACTTTACCATTTGCAACTCTTACCAGCCCACACTTTTCTGACCGATAAATAGATAGATAAACTGATAAATAGAGCTTCGGATAAAAGGAAACGGGAAAAGTGTACTCTATTTTAACTGTAAGTCCATTTTTCGACTGGTAATCTGGTAGAGTTGTGAAGTGGTACAGATGTTACTCATCAAAATTTTCATTATAACTCTAAAGTGATGGTAGAGATGATTCCGGCTTAGCTGTATTGTGATAGAGCTGCTGCGTGGTAAGGATGTTAGTGTTTTTTTACTCGATTGATCCATAATTCGCAGGATATGTTTCCGGAAAGCTGTATACTGGTAGAAATATTATTTAGTAGGGATGTTCATGCTTTTTCATATTTGGTAGAGTTTTCATGTTGTGTGTGTCGTAGATGATGAAGATATTTACGATAGACATTTTGATAGCGTTATATTTTGGTAAAGTTGTAAAATTTGTCAATAAATATATTTATAATAATAAAAATAAATATATTTTTCTAAGTGTAATAGGGAAATGAAAAAATTGTACATACTAATTTTGAGTTTGGGCAGAATGGCCTGAAAAAAATGGAATATTCAGTTAACAAAATGAGAATGACCCTTTATTTTATGCGAATTTAAAAAAAAAAAGGTAATTGAATTATTATTTTTTTTTTATGAATACAATGAAAAATGATTATTATTTGGTTTTGTTAATACAGAAAGGGGCGAATGTATTCCTCACAGGGCGGATGATGCATTTCTGATAAGATTCTTGAGAGCGAGGAATTTCAACGTCAATCGTGCTCATAGATTGGTGAGTCTTCCATTATGTCATACTATATATATGTGCTAGAAAAGCAATAAAATCGTGACCGGATAACCGCAAACACTTTCCTAATCAAAATTACGCGGACTGATAAATAATGATAATAAAAACGAGGAAAAATCGAGACGTAGAATGGAAATTCAATCACGACAGTGTAAGTACAACTGTGGCATGGTATCTTTGTCCACGTAATACGAGATATTTCAGCGGAATAGCATTTATAAGAGCCGGTTTGTCAGCAGGACGCTCTCCATGTACCCACTTCGAGAGCTGTACAATTGCGTAACAGTGCCAAGGCGAACCAATCGCTCAACAAAATTGTATGACTCGAGATTCTCGCGTATTATGACATACCTTAGCAGCTAGTATATATATATATAGTATAGTGTATACTACACTATACTATACACTATATACTATACTATAGACTATACACTATACTATACACTATACTATACACTATACTATACACTATACTATACACTATACTATACACTATACTATACACTATACTATACACTATACTATACACTATACTATACACTATACTATACACTATACTATACACTATACTATACACTATACTATACACTATACTATACACTATACTATACACTATACTATACACTATACTATACACTATACTATACACTATACTATACACTATACTATACACTATACTATACACTATACTATACACTATACTATACACTATACTATACACTATACTATACACTATACTATACACTATACTATACACTATACTATACACTATACTATACACTATACTATACACTATACTATACACTATACTATACACTATACTATACACTATACTATACACTATACTATACACTATACTATACACTATACTATACACTATACTATACACTATACTATACACTATACTATACACTATACTATACACTATACTATACACTATACTATACACTATACTATACACTATACTATACACTATACTATACACTATACTATACACTATACTATACACTATACTATACACTATACTATACACTATACTATACACTATACTATACACTATACTATACACTATACTATACACTATACTATACACTATACTATACACTATACTATACACTATACCATACACTATACTATACACTATACTATACACTATACTATACACTATACTATACACTATACTATACACTATACTATACACTATACTATACACTATAGTATATACTATAGTGCTATAGTAACTGATTGTCAGTGATCTGATACACACTGACGTATATGAGACTTTTTACGAAATTTCCGTTACGCAAAAAAAGACTGTTTCTAAGAATTCCGGAAAAAAATTAGTGATATGACTCTAACAGTTTTGCACAGTGTTAAGCTTATCCTGCTGTTAATAATGAAATACCATATGTATATTTTTCAAGGAAGAAAATTTGTAGTTTTTTGTGCGCTGAAACAGACCTAAGCATCAGCACCTACTAACAGTACCTGATACTTGATTGATACTTGAAGTACTGTAACCAATATTCAATATGTACATTCCCAATCAAAAGTTAGATCCCAAGAGAATTTTGAGTACTTCACGATACAATAAAATTCTGAAAAAAATTAACAACATATATTGAAGATACGATCATCGATTTTGAATAATAAAAATCTCGATAACAATAATCCAGACCAGTTATTAATAAATTAGTTTATAAATAATAATAATTCAACAAATTGACGATTGACAATATTTTTTTTTTTCTTGCAAAATGTAATCGCTGAGTTGTACTGCATACATATATACATCTGTTTTTTAAGAGTTTTTAAATTACCCCCTTTTCGAAAATTGTACGAAAAGTAGTTATGGCGACAATATATTCATTGTCCGCGTAACGAATATATTCTCGGCATAACTACTTTGTCAATCGTCAATTTGTTGAATAAAACGAATGAAAGTACTGTAGCGTCTTGTTTAAAAAATCTTTGAATCACGAAACGTGTGTAAAAAGTAAAGTTTCTCACACTAGGTCGTTAATGTTAATGACAAATATGTAGAATTTCTTTATTAACCCCAGAACGAAAAATTTGACGATAAAGTTACTTTTTAAGTGGTTGAAGTCGCATGGAATGTGTCAAATGAATTATTTAATTCATATAAATTTTTGTTAACAAAAATGCGTTCGATGTGAATGAAATAAATCTTATTTATGGCAAACAAACTTTTGTTAATCCAAAGAATATTTGTCACAGTAATTTTCCTCATATGGCGATTTTTTGATTTATTTACATGAGACGTTTTATTTTTGTCATTCCTTTTTTTTCGCTCCCAAAAAGTTAAGTTCTCCCAAAAGAGTGCGGCTTTTATCTTCCCGGCGTTGTTCACACAAGTTATATTTGGATCGATTTTGTTCCCCTTTTTCTCCGAATATCCGCGTGATTTGAAAACGTCAAGAACGATCGCTCTATTTCCCTAGAAGCTTTCACGATTTTATTCAGTGAATATAATTTCCGTTTGGGTTTTCACCGAAGGGAGACGAGAAAAATAAATCGCAAAGCCACTCAAACACTCGGTCAAGGGGTTTAGATCGAACGAAGGAGTGCGAGAGATAGAATAGAAGAATTGCGTCACGATATTCCGAATGTGATTTAGTGAGAAAGTGATGGACTGCAATTTTAATATTAAGTACAATTTTTTAAAATGCGCGTTTCAACAAATGGGACAGCGAAGAAATCGAACTGCTTGTTTACATGTAACCATAGATTACGATATTGCGAGATAAGAGCGAATTAATAAAAATAAGATTTTGTAAAATGTTGACAGGTAGTCAGGTATTATGACTTCAAGGAGCAACATCCGGACATTCATCAGGGTGTCAATCCACTTAAAATGAAGCATATAGGGGATGACGACGCCATGACAGTACCGGCATACAGAACCCAGTGTGGTCGTCGTATGATGATATACAGAATAGGAAATTGGGATCCAAAAAAATATGGAATTGAGGAACTTTTCAAGGCGACGGTGATCATATTAGAGTTGGGCATATTGGAGCCAAGGGCTCAGATTCTCGGCGGCGTCGTCATATTTGACCTCGAGGGAATTACTATGGCTCACGCATGGACCATAACACCTCAGGTATAATATAATACGAAAAAAATGGATTGAATAATTTTTTAACCCAAACGATCTAAGATTACTTGTAGCGTTCTGAAAACATCGCAGATAGGCTGAAAGAGTGCTGAATATTGATGCGATGACTACATTATTGTCACCAGTAAAACGCTTTAAAAAGCATCGAAAACGAGTGCAAGGCCTCAAAAATTTATTACAATTGACGATCGGAATCCCCTATACTAATTTGTAAATTCTTGTTTGTATTGTAGCTTAATTGAGCGATAGGTATTTTAAGGCTTAGAGGCATATTGAAAAAATGAGTACATAGTGGAATCTCAAATTGATGAAGATAGCAAAATTATGGCCAATTTAATAAATCATAAAAACTCGAGAGACCAGCCACTAAAATAACAATCCACAATTATTTCAAATTAAAAAAATAATAAATTCGATTGAATTTGATTTCACACATTTCAGAAATTTTATAATAAATGTAAAATAAATCAAAATATTTCAACATTATATTTTCTTCATTTGACGTTGAAATGCATATTTGGATGGAGTTGGAATTTTTTCGAAATTAAAAAAATCCAATCGATTGTACTTCCAGATCGCCACTATGGTAATGGCGTTGATGTCCTCGGCATTTCCGATGAAGACACACGCGATTCACATACTGCATCAGTCGTGGGTTTTCGACTTGATATTTGCAATGTTCAGGCCGCTGTTGGATGCAAATATGCAGGGACGTATATTTTTTCACGGTGATGACATGGAGAGTCTTCACAGACGCGTGGCACCAACGAGTTTGCCAAAAAAATACGGTGGTACCCGCGAGGAGCTACCGTACTACAAGTGGATCGATTCGTTGAGCCAAAAACCGAAAATCGTCAAGGAAATGTATCAGCTTGGCTACGTGGTATCTGACGAAATTCTTAAGACCATACAGGATATTATCTGATCCTCATATAAACGTCTCGGTCTATCAAGAATATTTATTATCTATATAACTGATGATAGATATTTGCGTCAGTAATTTTTTTTTTATCTTTATAATATCTCGTAAATATTTGTATTTTCTAATAATTCGGATTTCAAGTTGATACGATGTGTGAATAAAAATTTATTCACCCTTATCGAGGGATGATTTTTTATTTTTTATTTTCCTCTTTAGGACACAGTCTAATGTCGCAATCGCTTCACTGGCACCACTCCAATTATTATCACGAAGCACTTTAAAGCTCTCTTCGCTCTTACCTCTCTCCCTCTCTTCACCCTTCTCACCACCTTCGACACTGCTTGGATGTTTTAACGCCGAAACACTCGTTTCCTCCAGAAAACTACCGATAAAACGAAACCCAGACTGCACCACCAGTCGACGATACAGTAAACCTATCATTTTCTTCTTTGAATAAGCTTAAAACACCTCAAGAAGGTAACACTCAACATACAGAACTACATAGTATCTTTATATATCAAGTAAATTTCTTCAAAATACAGATGGGCATATCGTCCAAATAATTTTCCAACAAAATAACGATGGAAGCAAAATGTAAAATTTCAATTTCCTTTCCACAATAGTCATCGATAACTATCTTATCATTATGATACTCAACCATTCGTGAAGAGACTTTTATCCACAACTTATCATCAGATCGTCTATAACCTTTCATTTTCTTTTTTAAAACACCTCAAGGAGGTAACATTCAACATACAAAAGTACATAGTATCTTTATATATCAAGCAAATTTTTTAAAAATACAGATGGGCATATCGTCCAAATAATTTTGCAACAAAATAACGATGGAAGCAAAATGTAAAATTTCAATTTGCTTTCCACGATAGTCATCGATAACTATCTTATCATTATAATACTCAACCATTCGTGAAGAGACTTTTATCCACAACTTATCATCAGATCGTCTATAATCTTTCATTTTCTTTTTTAAAACACCTCAAGGAGGTAACATTCAACATATAAAAGTACATAGTATCTTTATATATCAAGCAAATTTTTTAAAAGTACAGATTGGTATATCGTCCAAATAATTTTCCAACAAAATAACGATGGAAGCAAAATGTAAAATTTCAATTTCCTTTCCACAATAGTCATCGATAACTATCTTATCATTATGATAATCAACCATTCGTGAAGACGCTTTTATCCACAATTTATCATCAGATCGTCCATTCAGGCACCTTTTTGATCAAAAAGTTACTTTTGGATTCTCAAGAAAGTGTCACCATCACAAAGCTCCACTCTCACCTCGAGGCGAAAATATACTTCCGTATGAAGCTCGTGCATGCTAGAATCGTCCATCACTGTTAACAACACAAGCAGCACGGGGATGAAAGGTCCGATTGAATGAACTAACGGAGGATTTGCAGGTGAGAGCAAAATGTTGAAAAGAAACAGGGGCACGATGGCAGGAAACGAAATAGAAACGAGAACGAAAAAGTGGGTGAGAAACAAAGAAGAACCATTGGCGTGTAGACGAGCGAAATGAAGAACGAAAAGAATAAACTCTGGTGACGAAAGGTGAAGAAAGCAATCTCATTCTCCGTCTCGGTTTTTTTTCCTCGCTTTCAAGCCTCCGACTGACTAGGAATAAAGGAGACAAAGTGGGCTGGCACATATTCCTCTCCGGGTCTTCGCCCCCGTTGTCATTAGGTCGCTAAGCGAACATGAGCGCCGTTCGAATGAAAAATCCTTGCAAAATGATAGTCTAATGAAACGACGACTAATGGGTTTTTTAGAACATGAATATTCGTGATAGAAGAATTGTCATTAATAACACGAAGAGAGAGATGTAATTTTGGTTTTTTTTCTCCGGATAATTATTCATAATCAGGGTTGTAAAATCATTTCTTTTTTACCGGTGATTGCTGGTACCCATTTTCTTCATCTCCTCCGGAAATTGCCTCATTTCTGTTGATTTTGGCTCTCCTTTTGGTGCTTCGACTGGGAAATCACCAGAGCCAGTTTCTACGTACCTTCGTCATCCTCGCCTTGGGTCACGATGTTTCCTGAGAGTAGCACTATGGGGAAGAGAGACAGGGAGAAAGAGAACGTGGTTGGTGGTGGTTTGTTATCGACCAGCGCGCGGGGTGGGTCGCTCTAACTCCGATGGCGCAAGCCTGGACGAACTGGCGAAGCTGGTCGAACCAGTGACAAGGGGCAATGAAGGGAAAGAGGGGTTACCAGAAGCTCTCGGTAGTGGGGAGAATCGTGCTTGGAGGAGAATATAAGCGAGCATGTAACGCGTGGCAGGGGTGGTTTATGGAAAGCGTTGGGAAAAATGACGGTGATGCTCGAGGATCGGGCGAAGAGAGAGAGGACGACAACGACGACGAGGAAGGGCTCTGCGAACAAGACGAGAACTGCTGGTAGTAACCCGGCCAGTCCCCCGCGCGCGGGCGGTGCACATCCAACATCGCACGGTGGCCCGTTGCATGTCGACAACATAACGAAATCTCGTTTGCATCGTATGTAACAAAAAAATAAACACGTTCCACGTTCGTTACAACAAAGCTTCAAGCATAAATAATCATCGTCTGAGATAATAAGGATCATCATCGTGAAAATATATCGACTGCATCGAACTAATTCCAGCGTGACAACGATTGGAAAGTTGGGAGGAAAACAAAGGCTATATCATAGGGATAGTTCGCGGTGCTGCCTTCAATTATTGCACCGGAGGAATCATGATCAAGGCTATCCGGAAGGAATGAATGACTGGTGAGATATACAACGAGGCAAAAAATATTATTCAAGCATTCGTTGTTGTTTTTTTTTGTTTGGAGTTCGTAAATGAGATAATAAGATTTAACCTTTGGGTGAAAATGTATCGGGTCAATAAGGGGTTTTAAGTGCACATTTGGGGAGAAACAACGAGATTTTCGTCGCGACAGTGTTTCCTTGCTGGTGACAATGAACTGTCAGGAATCTTCTTTGTGTGGCTGCACAGTTAATGGCTCAGGGTAGAGTCATGACAATGTCGACAGAAGCGAGAATGAAATGTCCTGCGTGAGACCACCCGAGTGACATTTGTTACAATGGGTCAATCAGTCACTTCGTCGGGATAGACATTGAACGCAAGATTTCATCGAACTTTGTCATTATCAACATTGGCACAATTGAATGGTAGCCAATGGGTGTATAATTTTGTGAAAATAGTGTGAATCATGTGACATCGAACAAGTGCTCGTCTGAGACAATTTTCATAGTCTATAAAATGAAAAGAAAATATATTACAATGGTGACAGAACACTGCGAAAGAAGAGCTTCAATCAACGATAATGTTTTACCAAGGTTTATTGTTCCAACAAAAGTTACAAATAAAATAACTATGTCAACTTTCCATAAAAATAAAAAATGTATCAATAGCGTCGAATGAGAGATAAAAAGAGCTTTGAAGAAAAAAAATATATTGGCATAACAAAAGAAGAAGAAGAAGAATATAAAAATTGCAGCCATGTCGCAACGTCCTGTACCACCGAACGAGGAGTCCTATCTTAAATCCGGACGTCCTTCGAATCTACTCAAGACGAGCTTTTCCAGTTCAAAACTGGAGAAACTCTATCGTGCTAACTCGTTGCAACAGAGACGTGGTGGACTTCACTGTTTTCTTCTGTCGGCAATATTGTTCGACATTTATACTTTGGCATCACCGGAACCAGAATTAACAGCTCGTGGAATAACCGCTGTTTTTCTTGGACTTAATCTTGGACTTTTGGCACTCGCCGAGAGCGGAACTCGAGCCAGAGATGCCCTCTGGTCGGCAATGCCACACGTGGCATGGCACATATCAACCGGACAACTTTTAGCCCAGCTGTTCTTCAAGTCTACCGAGGTAGTGCCCAGAGATGGCCTCGGATGGTTGCTTCTTTTGCTTTATTTACTATTCGCTACTCTACCACTGAGGCTACTCCACTGTGCCCTATTGGCACTTGGCACTGCTACGACTTATATCGTAGCTGTTGTTGGTCTCGCCAAGGTACCAACTCAGACACCTATAGAAGTTCTGGTGAGTTTTTTTTTTTTTTTTAATTTATTTTTCGTTTGTTTTCACACATTTAGGACTTTTTTTTTGTTATCAGAATCTATTGGGATATTACAAATGCCGTCATAACATCTGGAGAATAATATTTCACTGCCCTTTGCCAGCCGTGTGTAAAAATTACCAATAGATTCATTTTAATTTAATATTTATACAACAATTGTTCAATTTTTTTCTATTCATTGATTATTTTCTCATTAATATTATTTTGAATTCGACGATTATTATAAAAAGACTTTTGAGGGAAAAAATAATTGAAAAGATGATTCATTCGCTTCATTGAATGTGTGACGAATCGTTCAATCGCGCACGAGTACCGGAAAAATGTGTTATAATAAAGCAAGGTAACCGGAAGGGTCGGAAATTCACGAGAGGGTGACGGAAGCGAATTACATCGAGCCAACTCTCGCTACCCCCCGAACACGTGCACACGTTCGTTAGTTACACTCGAGTGGATTCTGGTGAATGGTAGTTTAAAATAGAGACCCTAGTTGTCACAGGGATGAAGAAGCAGAGTCGACGGTACAAGAGGCAAATACTGTGAGGCACAAGGACTACATTCACACAGATACACAGATACGTAGATATATGTAATACAGGGCATTTTATGGTCGACTATTTTCCGCCTACGGCAATACGATAGGTTTTTTTCTCGTCTCATCCCTATTTTTAGATTCTTTCATCGATAAGCCTACCATCCATCTACGACATTGTACGCTCTTTTTCTTACGTCATCACCGAGTAGAAATAATTTATAATTATTTTTAGAACAATTTTTTTATATTTACATTCTTTGCAATATTTTATTTTTTCCTATCTTGGATTAATTTTTTCTCAACAAATTCACATTTATTTCATCGACGTATTTCTATATAATTCATGGATATATTATAAAATTTACATATATATATATATATACTATATTTTTCTCAAATCAAAATGTATTTTTGAAAAAATATTTCCGTTTGTCTGAGTCTCGTTGATTCGTTTCTTGATAGATAATAACGGTGACACTGTCAGCGTGTGCTGCGGCGTTAGGTACGTCGAGCTACTCGCTCGCTGAGTTTCAGCAACGTCGAGCTTTTCTCGAGACACGACAGAGTCTCGAGGTGCAGCTTATAATTGAGGAACAAAGCGCCGAACAAGAACGTCTGTTGCTCAGCGTATTGCCCGAGCACGTGGCGGTCAAAATGCGACAAGATCTTGGTGCTTCGCTCGATACTCAATTCAAGAAGATTTACATGTCGAGGCATGAGAATGTATCGATACTTTATGCCGATATTGTCGGCTTTACAGCGATCTCATCGACCTACAGCGCCAGCGAACTCGTCAAGATACTCAATGAACTTTTCGCCCGTTTCGATCAACTTAGCGAACGGTAAATTGAGACAAAAATATGTTTTATCGATATTCGTATATTGCAAAAAAAAAAAAAAAAATGCTGGAACCCCTTCTTGGATTCGATTTAAAAAATTAGTCACGTTAATTTTTTATTTATTTAAATTATTTAGCAATATAGATTTTCAAAATAAAAATCGATGATGGGCCAAAAATAAATGTACAATCCACCCTATCCTTGAGTTGTTATGGACAAAGAACAGGGAAACAGAGTGAGGAAAAGAAACTCGTGGGTGTTCTCTTTATTACGCATGACACGCTATTCGTATGCGATGGGAGTTTACACTGTAGGAAACCTTCCCCTTTCCCCTTTGCCATTCGTACGCTCTCCACCGTTCATTCGTCCGCCTTCACCTTCCTTCGTGAGCGCCCCCTTTCGTCCTTTACGCTTCCTCTCTTTGTCTCTCTTTCTATCGATTTGACGAGAGTTTCTCGCTCACACGTTCTCCTCGTCGTGCCAAAGCTTGGGTTGTACTACTTGCTCCTCTGGGACACCAGAGTTTCCCGCTCGCTCTCTCTCTCTCTCTCTCTCTCTCTCTCTCCCTCTCTCTGTCTTCCTGTCTCTCTGAGTAAACTACATCTGCTATATATATTATCGTCAAAGTGCCTGCACTGCAACGACGTGGACGACATTGCGAAATGTTGACCAAGTTGCAGGTCCTCGTAGATGACGATATTACATAAAATATAGTATATAAAATTTTCTAGTCTGAGCAGACAATACCTTTTTCTACTTATTACCATTTTTCCGATCATCTTCTCGAAATCTTATTTGACTTTTTCTCCAATAAGAATATTTTCAGTTATGATTAATGTTTATAACACTCCATTTGACTAATTTAATTGAAATCCTTTTTTAAATATTCGCCTATCTTTGAATTTCCGTGCAACGAAAAAAGTAGTAAAGCCAGCTTAGATAGAAACGAATCAAATTTTTAATGCTGGCCTCAACTGACCTAAAAATAACGTTTCCTCTTATTACTCTTTCAGTTATGTTTTTCAGTACTCCTGAAATATTTAAACTGTTATAAAAACGAGCACTAATATTATTTTCGACAAAAATGTACGGAATACATATACTTTTTTTTTCAATGTCGGACCTCAAAATTATTTACCCACTTATTCTTCTAATGGTAGCTTTCTGACAATTTCGGTGTCTTCTAACAATAAGTTATGGGCAGCGTAGACCCTGCAGTCTTTTGCAGTGGACTCTGTAGAATGCAATTTTTTTTTTTTTTTAAGGACAAAGCTTCAAGGGGGATTTCAATTTTTGTCTAAACCTCCCCACAAGAGGGAGTTTTGACCAAAAATGGTAATACAGCAGAACCAATAAATGATGCAGTTGAAAAGTTAATGAAACTTAATATTGTGAAAAATAAAAATATCATAACAAAAAAATAGTATTGAAGGATTTATGCAAAAGTCTAAAAACTATCGCTTATTTACCTTCGAATCCTCAATTTTCATTTATGTCTCTATCTTGCTTTCTTATCGTTGCGATTCTTCCATCAATATAGTTCATCCACAAGATTAGAAAATTGGTCGAGATAGTTGGGTCATAAGTAAAAATGTAAAAATAATACATAGCTGGAAGGAAATTTGATTTTGATCCCATCTTTTACCCTCTTTATGATTACATAACAGAACCCTTATTTTTAACGTGATAAATTATAAATACAAGCTCAGAAGAAATGTGCAAGAGTTGTATCGTTTTTTACTATTGCAATAAATTAAGAGACATGTTCTTTCTGCATGTAAAGGCCGCATACCTTGAGTATGATTAAGTGGATTGGATAGTCGGATTCGTTTATAAACAATAGAAACATTTAATGTAGATAGGAATTTGCAAGGGATATTTACTATTTCTTCATATCTTACTTAGAATTCACGAAAACTCCCATATGGTCCTGGTCCCAAGCCCAAACTGCCTGATGGTCTCCCTTGCAAATATTTTTTTTTTTTCACTCTTAAAGTAACAACTAATTCCTGATAGTCATCAGAAAAATGAAATCAAGCTTCAACGTACAAAATTAAATTGGCCCCTAATTATCTTTTTCAACATGTCGTTCATCTCAGGTACGAACAGTTGCGAATAAAGATCCTGGGAGATTGTTACTACTGCATAAGTGGAGCGCCGGTTGAGAGGCCAGATCACGCTGTTCTTAGCGTTCACATGGGTCTGTCGATGGTTGACGCCATAAAATACGTGCAAGCAACGACAAACAGCCCTGTGGATATGAGAGTCGGCATTCACACGGGTGCTGTACTGGCCGGGGTACTGGGACAAAGGCAGTGGCAATTCGATGTTTACAGCAAGGATGTCGAGCTCGCTAATAAAATGGAGAGCAGTGGAATGGCAGGGTACAGTTCTTCTTTTTTTTTCGAATCGACAAATTATTATTATTGATAACAACACCGAAACGAATTCATATAAAAATTATTTTCTGCAAATATAATGAAATTTATATTTATATTTATCAACCAGTTGCAAAAATTGATAATTTTCTTTTTCTTTTTATGATGATTATAATCTTGATGTTTATTCCATTAAATTGATTAATTTATTGCAATCACGCAGGAGGGTGCACATCTCGAACGCCACACTGAGCTTTTTGAATGGTGAATTCGAGGTGGAACCAGCTGGTGGGGAAAAACGCGAGGAAGCATTGCAAAAAGCCGGTTTGGTCACATATTTCATCGTCAGGGCCTTAAAACCCTTTAAACCAGCTATTACGAAGAGTATCGCGTCACTAACGGCCGACGAAACGTCACACAATCGAATGACTATGGATCACATGGACGGCAGGACCAAGGAAGATTCCGAGGACTTTAAACTTCGATTAAGAAAGGAACTTGATAATCGGGGTGAGAACATTTGAACTCCAAATGGTTTTAAAGTTCTCAAAGTTTCGAAATTTTTTATAAATAATCTAATTATTTCCAACAGTTTATTTTAAAACATACTAAAAACTTTTAGGTAATTCTAAAATGTTCCTAAAAATTCGAAACATCTTCTGGAATATTCTTTAAAAAATCTAGAAGGCCTAAACATGTTCTGGAATATTTTTAAAAAATCTGGAAGGCCTAAACATGTTCTGGAATATTTTTAAAAAATCTGGAAGGCCTAAACATGTTCCGGAATATTTTTAAAAATTCCTATACAAGTTCTAAAACTGGTTAAATTTTTTTTTAGAGAATTCGGGTAGGAATTAAAAAATAATCGATGGGTATAAAAATCCTTAAAAGTTTTAATTCTCTCCTAAATGTTTTAAATAAATTTCCATGCACTTGTCAAAAAAAAAAAAAAACAAAAAACATTTATATCGCGTATTTCCGTGGATGCTCAGATGGTGGCGCGGAACTCCGAGGTCACGCTTCCTGGCTGACTCTACACTTCATGGATCCCAATGTCGAGGCTGCTTTTCACACTTGCGGCGAAGCTTTCTCACCTCTCTCGTTGCTCGGTGGTCCATTAGTTATGATTTCCGCAGCTCCGATCTGGAGGGTACAGCCTTGGGGGCCTTTTACCTGGGGCGGTGCTGGTGTCGTGACGCTCTTCGGTGTCGTTCTCGCAGGTGCAACCTGTCTCGGTAGTGCAGTGAGAGCGAGATGGCTCAGGAGGACTCTCGCATTGCTCATGATATCGTCTCTCAGTGTATTTATACTTCTCGACATGGTAAGAAGAACGCATAAATTTCGATCAATTTTCATGAATTTCTTTCATGAATAACATTTTCTTCATATAATCGTATTTTATTCATTTATATATTTTTTTACTCTTATATTTCACTTGATTCACTTGGAATTAATGAAAAATGGACTTGCCCTCTGTAAATTTGAATTAAATTTGACGGTTTTCTTTTTACAAATTGTTACGATTTGTGGATCGATGACATTTTTTTTTTAACCGATTTTATAAATAATACTTCTTGTTTTTGTTTCAGGGAAATTGTGCGATTGTCGAAGAGGCCAAAGCACCGACTAATACCTCGCTTAGTTGGTCACCAAGATGCCCATATCCATCCTATTATTCCTACATTGGTGTTTTGGCTCTCATCGTAATTTCGATGCCAGTTTACATAAATTACCTTGGAAAATCTATGCTAATGTTTATGCTAGCCGGTGCTCAGTGTGCGGTTAATATTATGATCCTCGGTCCGAGTCTCGATCGTGAGGATATTGCTTCCTATCCACCTGGGCCTGTGCCATTTCCATTGAAATACTCGCTATCGGCCGTTTTGCTCACCGTCGCAGCAACTCTCGTCGTTGTCGCGAGATATGTGAGTATATTTTAATGTTGTTATTATTATTATTATTATTTCTCCTGTGCCAATATGATTTTTATATTTTTCTTATACAGCATAAAAAATACAGTTCTTCATTTTTTTAATATACATACAATGCATTCGATGTATCACGCTCTAGATGAGCAATAAAAAAAGTATTTAAACGTTATTTACTGCAGAATTCGTTTGACCCTATGCGAATACTGCTCTAATAATATCACTTTTCTAATATCTCAAACTTTTTTAATATTACAATCAATATCAAATTTTTTCAAGCTAAAATTATTTTTAGAGTCGCTATAATGGCGCAGATTGTCTCACATATAGTATATATATATATATAGTATATATATATATATATCCTAGTATACAAATCAAGTGATTACGGTAATTGAACTTCGCCAAGAAGACTCATAATTCTGTCACGGAAACTTGGACAAAAATTGTTCCTCATGCGCTCGATATCAATTGGCACAAGAGACTATATATACATAGTTATCGCCTCCGGTCTGACTGTATGTACGTTGGGCAGAACAAAACGGAAATGGGAATGAGGGTACTTCGAGCTTTATTGGAGTTTGAATTTCTCAGCTGGTAGAGGGAGAGAGATATATATATATATATATATATATATATATATATAGAGGCAGAGAGAGTGAGATAGAGAATGGGACTGTGATTTGGATTTATATACTGAGAATTGAACGAGGGATCGCTACCTCGTGCCTTTGGACAATAACGAGGTACGACTCCTTTCAACGGGACATAATCGATAGCGTGTATGTACGGTGAACCGGATCCAATCCATGTGCATATATATATATATATAAATGTGTATAAATGTGTGTATATATATATATAAATGTATATATATGTATATGAATGTATATAGACCGTTATATATATATATATACGCGGTTGGTTCACCGTCCCTTTCTCTTTCGATCTCTCCCCTCTTTTTTTCGTTCTATCCGAAGCTGTCATGGAAAATTGAGTTTCGATTAATTTTCACTGGCAAACGAGTCGCGGCATACCAATTTCCTCGCTGCTCGCTGGCTGTCTGTAAAGCTCGTTGGTTCTTCTGATCTATATATCGCTACACGATTCATCGGAGGCTTTGAAATAGGGAGGGTGAGAATGAAATGGGGCAATTGGGTTGGGTGAAATAACGGAAAAATCCGTGAAAAGATAACGAAAAAAGTGGCCAATTTTACAAATGAAAAATGAACGTTGATTTATTTTTTCTTCTTCATTCTTCATATTTTTTTTATTGTTATTGTTTTTCAGGCGGAAAAAGCCCGACGAATTCTCTATCTTCGGGGCCGAGAAGTCGTTGCTCAGAGAGAAAGAGCATCCGACATGACGAGACGAAACGGTGCATTGATTTACAATATTTTGCCACCTCACGTTGCCGCCTATTTTCTCTCAACAGCCCGACACCACGATGATCTTTACAGTCAGAGTTACGCTGAGGTTGGCGTACTTTTTGCAAGCATGCCAAATTTTGCCGATTTTTACAGTGAGGACAGCATAAACAATCAGGGACTCGAATGCCTGAGATTTCTAAATGAGGTCATCTCAGACTTTGACGCGGTTAGTGAGAATCAAACGACACAATATCAAAATCATTAGAAATATTCATACTAAATATATATATATATATATATATATATATATATATATATATATATATGGATTAAAATTATTTAAATTTATGACAATTAAAATGGTTAAAATTGTAATTGATAAATTAATTTTTATTATTTGAATTATGACATAATGACACTTTTTTTTATCGCAGATTCTCGATCAGGAAAAATTCAAAAGTATCATTAAAATCAAAACAATAGGCTCGACGTATATGGCAGCGTCGGGTATAACAGAATTGAACGAGCCCGAAGATGGTCCACGATGGGGACATCTTTCGATATTGGTAGAATTTGCGCTTGAATTGAAAAAAGCTCTCTCTGGCATAAATGAGCAAAGCTTTAATCATTTTGTTCTGAAAATGGGTATAAATCACGGCCCGGTGACAGCCGGTGTTATAGGAGCGAGAAAACCGCATTACGATATCTGGGGGAATACTGTAAATGTCGCGTCACGAATGGAGAGCACAGGAAAAGTTGCTCATATACAGGTACGAAAATGTTTTTTCTTTTTTTTCTTTCTTTAAGTTCAATTAACAATTATTGATAAAAATTAGTCGAACCTTTTTCCATTCAAATTTTTCGGCAATACTTTTTTTTTGATCAACTGTTTGCCCATGTAATTGCAACAATTTTCAATTAGTCCAAGGTCTCCCAGACCTAGGGGAAAAAATCACTGATAAAATAATGCGAGCCCTTAAATGGTACAAAGCTGGCAATGGTAAGATGAAAAAATATGCATCGGTCGCTCACAGATTCGCGTATAGTGACAATCATCAGCAGTGTGCAGTTAGCAAAATATGCAAAATTGGATTGTCGTATCTGAGGATTGACAATCTTCATTCTCTTCGATATTCAATTTTTATGGCTAGACGTTGAGTGTTATATCATTCGAAATCCACGAGACTTTTTATATTATTGCTAATACACTAAAAGTTATGCATTTTATTTTTAATGTGCAAATTTTTCATTTTCCTTGAGTCAAAATTTATATCGACTTTGATGGATTTATTTGGAAAATTGTAGAATCTGCACATATTTATATTTTACGAAAGTCTTGCAGACAGTTTTTTCTACAACTTCGAACAAACAGTCGAAAGGAATTTTGATTCTGCCCAAAATTACAGGCACCAAATGAACCCGGGTCTGGGAGACCCAAGATGTGTTATTTAACGTAGCAAAAAAATATTTGGGCCAAAGTATAAGATCTACAATTAATATTTTTTCTTTGTTTTATAAGTGAGATTTTTTTTTGTATTTTAAGGTCACAGACGAAACTCGCAAAATCCTAGAACCCTTCGGTTTTGGCTTCGAGCAACGTGGTCTGGTGTTCGTCAAGGGAAAGGGTCAACTGCTCACACACTATTTGGTCGCCAAGGACGGTGTCTCGTTAGATCTCGACAGCGATATTCCCGTCGAGCCAACTCATCCTATTATCTATCAGTAAGGGCACTGAGAGTGCAAAAAACAAACGAAAAATATAAACCGAAACGGACAAAAAGCTTGAAAAACTTTTGCCCTCTGAAATGGTGAGAAAAAATTCAGTATTTTAGAATTTTCGAGATTCAAATTTTCGACATAAAGATATAGATATATGTATGTAAATATATATATATATATCTATATATATATATATCGTCGTGAGAAAACCATTTTCAGAGAAAAGAAAAAACGCCAAGCAACTTCGTTTAAAGTAGAAAAAAAAAAGGATAAAAAACGGAGCCAAGATTGAAAGCTTTTTCCATAATCTACGTGGATTAAAAAAAAAACCCTTTGCTCGCGTCCGGCTTCCAAGTCTAAAAATAATCAACAAACGAGGTGAAAAATGGTGTCGGCCTCGACCCTCTCGTCTTCTTTCTCACTGAGAACAGAATGGCTATGAAAAAATAATAATAAACCCCAAGAGACTGGGAAGATAATGGAAAAAAAAATAGCACCGATGGAAAAAAAGAAATTTGCAAAAAACAAAAATTATTTTATTGCCATTTTTACCATTAGCTTCATGATCGACGAAATATAACGAAGTTATAGGATAAAAGGGGAAAAAAAAATATTGTTAACCCTCTTCATGCTGATATCCAACGATTTCCGGGCAGGGTCATATCGCGTATCTGAAATAAATAATTCACAAATATATACGAGAGTGAAGTAAAATAAAGGAATGGAAATTTGATGGTCGTTGAGGGCTAATTGTAAGTGACGAAGGGTGAAACCAACGCGATCAATAATACACAGGATCGTTATCGCATCTGTTAATCTCGCGCACACTCGCCATGCCGAAAAATTCATAGCTCGATATTTTGTCCCCTCGCGCAAAAATAAAAGGGGAAAAAAAAACCATCACACTGATTGTGAGAAAAGTGATTTCATGCAAATAATCGTAATCAACGAGAAAAAAAAAAATCACAAATATTTTCGTGATTTAATCGCCACTGAGGTCAAGGTTAGAGTTTTACGTCAAAAGGGAAGGGATAATCGAAATAACATAAAAGCAAAGAGGGAAAAGTTTGCTGTTTACGAAAAAGTTTACGAAAAGCTAGCTGAACGATGAAAATTAATGGACAAAAAAAAATGCTTGGCCGTCTGATGCGGGAACAGAAAAAATATACGGGACATTTTCGTTGGCCTTGAATTGACTCCCTATTTATCGGGTTCCCTATTTATGGGGAGAACTTCGTATAGGTGTAGGGCCGAATTTTAATGAAAAAAAATACTGTGACTGTGAATTCCTGAATTTCTTAAAATAATTATTTACCTCATTATTGTCAGTCTAAAATATGGATTGGCGACACAAAAATTCTCACTATTAGATTTTAATTGCGAAAATGTGTCTTTGTTCAAATGAGCGATTAGCTGTTTCAGATAAATTCTGATGACTCGAAAAAAAAACTGTGAAAAGTGTATTTTTTTTTAGCCCAAAGTTAATTATTTATAAAAATATTGTTTAAAATCATGAAACTGACAATATATTGTCAGTTAAATATCTACATTCATTTTCCGTTAATGCAGCAGCAAAGAATGATAAAAATTAGATCTAAAGTCTTACTTTTTATACTTGCGAATACTTATTGAAAGAGTTAATTTGGAATGAGAAGAAAAAGGCAATAATTTTACCAAATCTTCGGTTGATCTCGATCGACCTCTACGAAAAATTCAATGATAAAAGAATGCATGAGGTTAAAAAAAATACTCATTTTCGTTAGACTTTTTTTGGGAAATCGTATTACATACCGATTTAAAAAAAAACACACACACACACATTTGTGGTTAATTCCTCTGGTGGCCATTTTAGTTTCGTCACTTCAAATCGTGATGAAAATTTCAGGAAATAGGCAGACACTGTATTTTAAATACCAATTAATTTGGGATATAGATCCCAAATTATAAAAGGATCTTTACACAATGAGAAATGAAGTTAATTCTAGACGAGGGTCAAAATAATCGGTAACCACCGATCAAAGATAGTTCTATCTCTCATGGAGTATTTCGTATTCCTAGCCCAATTTATAGTATATACATCAATCTCATCGCACAGATATTGATAATTCGTCAACTAATTTTACGAGGAAACAAAAAAAAAAACGATCAAAGAGATGCATTAAAAAAAAAGCCCAGGCACATTCTAATCGAGGCATTTTCATGTGTTTTCTTCGTCACGAAAAAAAATGTTTCATGCGTTCGAAAAAAATTATATAAATATTATTATGTTGTATCCAGAGAGAAAAAAAAATGTATCGTTTAAGTGTCACTCTCCGGTTTTTTTACGGGGCGGGCTCCTCGTTGATATTATTTATTTTTTTATGCGAATGAGACGATTCTCGTCCGAGTTGAACTAAAATTAATGCCTTTTTTTTACGCTTCTGAAACAAGAAAAAGGGTTAAAGAGATGACGAATGAAGAAAAAAAAAAAAAAACAAAAGTGAGTTCAAAGGTGCACGGCCTAAGTGCGAGCTCTCGGCTCGAAGTAACGAGGTTCGCGCGTCAAAGCAATCGAAATGAACATTAAACATATACAGTACGAACAAAGCAAAAAAAAAATTGTACGAAAAAAAAAACTTGTCAATACATCGAGGCATGTTTTTTTTCGCGAAAAAAAACGAAATGAAAAAAGACACAAAATAATATAATAGATGTTAATGAAAAAACAAAAAATAAAAAAATAACGAAATCTACACACATCACGAATAAAAACGTATAATTTTACGATCCTGAAAAACTTCGTCATATGTTAATGTGTAGAATATACTATGTACCTTTCATTGAGACTACCCAGTGGAAAAGGAAGAATAATGGAGAAAGTGGTTAGAGATGGTCTCGAATAACATCATTGTAATTTTTATTATTCGAATAAAAAAGGTCCAGATTGAAGAAAGAAAGGAAAATTTCAAACTGATTAGAGAAAAATTCACTCCGAGAAATCTAAGGAAAACGAGGGCGCGCGCGTCTTTATCTTGTAAAATTAGCAATAAACTGATTTTGTCGTGTACATAAATTAAACTAATCGACATATTAAACAATGACGAAAAGAAAGAAAAACAAACATATAAAAATGAAAATGTGTATGTAGTAGGTGGATGACTAACGGAGTAAAAAAAATAATTAAAAATGCGCGTAATATAAATAAATAAAAAATTGTTCTCTATCTCAAAGAAGGGAAAAAAATTGCGCATATGACGCGGAATTGTATATGTATACTACGAGACAAAAAATATCACTGTAGATATATTAGCACTAGGTGTGTGAAAATGAAAAATTATAAAAATAAAAAGCAACAAACAGAACAGAAGTAAGAAAAGAAAAACTGAATTCGCGAGGGAACATGCTGTAACTTAATTTTAAAAGAGTAATATCGTGAGGAATGAAATAGAATTATAATTATACGGAATGATCGATTCTTCTGATGGTATGTCGAATAAACGATATGTGACAAGAAAGTAGTTCTTTGATCTTTCGAACAAAAAAGTCCCGATTAATCCAACGAAAATATTCTCAATTGAGAAATGAATCGATAGGACGGTGAAGGTATTCGTACCATTGACTAATGATTTTACTAATGATTTTACTAATGATTTTACTAATGATTTTACTAATGATTTTACTAATGATTTTACTAATGATTTTACTAATGATTTTACTAATGATTTTACTAATGATTTTACTAATGATTTTACTAATGATTTTACTAATGATTTTACTAATGATTTTACTAATGATTTTACTAATGATTTTACTAATGATTTTACTAATGATTTTACTAATGATTTTACTAATGATTTTACTAATGATTTTACTAATGATTTTACTAATGATTTTACTAATGATTTTACTAATGATTTTACTAATAATTTTACTAATGATTTTACTAATGATTTTACTAATGATTTTACTAATGATTTTACTAATGATTTTACTAATGATTTTACTAATGATTTTACTAATGATTTTACTAATGATTTTACTAATGATTTTACCAGTCATTTTACTAATGGCCGTCAGGTTGGTTTCAATTCGATCATTCCATTTATATACTTTTCAAATGAAGAAAAATAGACTCATATTGGTCACAAATACAGCAATCCAAGACAGATTATATTTTGAGCAAAACGGCGAAAGCGTAAACTCCGTCTAACGAATCCCCAGACTAGTCCCTACATATGAGTTCGAAATTGTTACTAGCATAAGCATTTCGGGGGAACCAATACGGTTAATTGTTTCCGCTTAACTCACGTTTTTTTTCCAATTCATCCTTTCAAACTTTCGATTTTTGGAACTGATATGCTCCAAAATATTCGGGGGGAAAAATGTCTTGATAAAAAAAAAATCTTTTATTTTTTTTTCCCTACCATTTTTACAGGCTCGTATCTCATTAACCATCAAGTTTAGGCTATATAAATAACAGTACTTTTTATTGCAGAATTTCATGCTCTTTCAGATTGAGGAAAAAAAATACCATTTCATTTAAAAAAACCAAGTTGACCTTTACCTGACCTTAGCGGCTACCATCATAAAAAAATCAATACCGTCATATTCTTTCTCCTTTTGGACCCTAAATATTTTGTATAAAACTTTTTTTTGTATCTCACTTAATTTCGGAGATATCGGCCTGGGGTGATTAAAATGGACCACCCTGTATAATTGATTGTAGTAATCTCTGTCGAACACTTCTGAACACACTGGGGAGTGGGTAGGTCGACTTCCCTTCTTTACGTGAGAGGGCTCATCACTGATCTCTGTATAAAAGTGATTTAGGGGCTCTTTGTAAGACAAAGAGTTGAGGAGAAAAACGATTCTACAGATCACAACAATAGCCAGAGTCGATTACTAATAACCATGTTGACCATACCGATCGTTCTGTGCACAGAACGTGCCCTTTGCCTTGGTAAGTCAACTAACATGATTAATACTCAATACGATGAGAATTCTGCATCATATATATCTGTTTTTATTTCAAAATATTGGTTTTTTCTTTGTTAATAATGCTCGCCGAGTAAGAAGAAGTGCAAGTAAGAAGAGGATTTAAATTGTACTTGAAAATATAAAAACATAATATTTACGGTAAATTTTTTACTTTGCAGCATAGTTGGTATTATTTCGATTTAGATCGCTTGGTAATGATTAGTTATTTTACTGCTGTAATCCTTTGAATACCATTTTCGAAAATAACGTTGAGTCGAGGAACAACCCAACAGAGTATAATTGATATATATGTATATGGGAAATATCAATTCGAGATGTATACTTTTTTCGGTTAATTTATCATGTATTATTATCATTGAATTATTTACATCGCGACATATTCATAACTGTGATATAACTATGTCGTTTTTGTTTTCCTTTGATTATAATATAAATTCGTTGCTCCGTAAAAAGCATGATAGGAGTAACGGGACATTGTAATATTTAAATCTCACGTTATTTACATGATTATTTTTTTCATGAGTGCAACAATCGCAGTCATCATCGTCACAAGATATACATATACATGTTTTGTTTTTTTTTTACCATAGAAAAATTAAGAGTACTTGCACTCTTTATTCACACTTTTTTAAATAAAATTTCTGTTACACTTTCGTTAAGGAAGATAAACTGGAAGATTTTTCTTTGTTATTTTTTTCTTTTCATTTCCACGGCCGAGAGATTTGAAAAAATCAGTAGCCAACTTTTCTGAGAAGCCCATTGAGAGAACTATTGAGCGCGCAATGGGGAAAAAATTACAAAAAAGAAACACGAACAAAAAACTTTAACCTCGACAGCAAATGTTTAGTATTCACGCTATTTTCGTACTTGATTTTCTTGATTATATTTAAAAATTCGGGAGGCGATCGATTAGAACGCTCACCCGACGATTGTCATCGACAAGAATATACAACGTATACATATAAAGCACTTTGATAGTTTTTTTTTTCAGCCACAGTTGTTCATTTTTTCTTGTGTTATTTTTTTTCTTTTTTTGGAGCGAAGTTAGCAGGTTATCTTATTATTTATGTGTATCATTATTATCAGTATATGTAAAACAGGATGGTTGCGTTGATTAATGTTCGCAAACAACGGAATAATAATAATTGAAAATCGTTCGAAATTGTAAGAATTTGATTATTAAAAAATATTTTAAGATTCGTTTAAAATTGTTTTTTTTTTTAATTGGAGAGTTAAAAGTATGAAAATGACGATTCCACGAACGTCATTTGATCATTAACTGGCGCCTTCACCTGAAATTCATTTTTTTTTCCTTTATTTCCCGTCCATATCCTGTCCCATTTAAAGGTCGCTTTGCGACTCGTTAACTAACAATTTACCTCATTTGCTCGTTTCTTTCTTATCATACACACCCACTTACACGAGAAATTGTGTACATTGAGATATTTATGAATTTACATCGACTTTACGAATAAGATCCTGTCGATTTGTCGTTTTCTCTTTCTATATATATATATATAATTTAAATGTCCTTTACAGCAAAGTTGAGATTCTCCACTGATGAGTTTTTCTTCCCTTCATTACTCCTTTTCTCCGTGTTTTTTTAAATCCTTAAAGATTCATTCACCCCGGGCTGAGATTGAAAATATCACTGGTATCCGAACTAGCAGAATCGTCGTCATGACGTCTCACGTTCTCGTACGATTCCTGCTGACGTCCGGGCACCAGAAGCCATCCTCACGTTCTCACGAATTTGTAAACGACGCCAAAAACGAGTACGCTAACAAGCATCAAAACGAGTGCAGTCACGACTTTTGCAAATGCATTAAGACCACTCTCGGAATGTTGCTGGGGTCGTCGAGTTGGTATGCTCTGTTTTGAGGCAAGACCACGTGCCAAAGCTGGAAAGGCAAGGCTCTGGGTAAAAGTTAATTTGTGAAGAGACTCGGAGAACGAGTAAGGTCCGACCGAGCCACGTGCAGCTGCTCGTAACAAAGCGTACTCCAGATCCAAGGCGTCGAATACGCTGTATCTTTAATCAAAATTCAACAAAATTTCGTATTAAAAAAAAATCATGATTCATCCTTTTATTATTTTACTAGCTCTATTGATATTTATTTTCTATATTGGATCATCCACCCCCCCCCCCCCCCCCTTCAACTTTTTACGATTCGATCTCTGTTTTCCTGGTTTCCGTTTAAATCATGTTGTTTTAATTAATCTTTTAATTTGATTAGTTGGATCCATCAATTATACTTGTATGTGTGCATACATAAAATACAAACAATTATTCACTGAAAATCTGAAAATGAAGCTGTCCTTTCCCAAGCTAATAATTAACATTTTTTGTTACTCTTAGGAAGTCCTCTGTAACCTAAAGTATATTTTTCCTTCTATAGCAGTCAAGAATTTACAGAAATTATTTTAATTAGATCCTAAGCGCGGAGAACTCTTCATAGTCTGAAGGGAAACTCAACAAACAGCGTATATTCACTGATTAGTAAGGAAAAAATTATCACCATTTTTGGGCCAGCGAAAGTTTTGGACACGGAGTGTGCGAGCGAAATAATTCTTTCTGTGATATCGTAGAAGATAAATAAAACGATTCAGCTATAACAGAGGCTTCTCGTTAACCTTTAGAAATAGCTATTCTCGTCAATATTTAGAGCTAAACGTTCTCTTCCACTTTGGGGTAAACTCTTTGCGTTCACCCAGCCGAAACTTTGTGGTTATCTCTAGAATTAAAACTTTGCATTTATCCGTGAAATAAAGATGAAGCGTTCATCACGTTCGGTTCGAAACTTTGACTTCACCCCTCTGTGGTTTATCAGCCCCTTTTCTTTTCATCAGACTAACTCTTTTTGTTTGTTTTTTGGGAAAACTACACTTTTATCTCTGACATTGACACTTTGTCTTTATCACTAACATTGTCAATAAATTGCTTTATATATCACTAGAATTGACTCTCCTTTTTTCATCGTTTATTATTATTCTATTTCAGCTTCATTTATAATTCTTGTGATCATTCAAGTCTTCGTCTTTAATCCTGTCACAAATTCCCTTCACCTTTGCGTGCAGCTTTTTCTGATTATTGCTTGCTTAGTCAGTTCGGAACTTTGACCTCACCCCTCTGTGGTTTATCAGCCCCTTTTCTTTTCATCAGACTAACTCTTTTTGTTTGTTTTTTGGGAAAACTACACTTTTATCTCTGACATTGACACTTTGTCTTTATCACTAACATTGTCAATAAATTGCTTTATATATCACTAGAATTGACTCTCCTTTTTTCATCGTTTATTATTATTCTATTTCAGCTTCATTTATAATTCTTGTGATCATTCAAGTCTTCGTCTTTAATCCTGTCACAAATTCCCTTCACCTTTGCGTGCAGCTTTTTCTGATTATTGCTTGCTTAGTCAGTTCGGAACTTTGACCTCACCCCTCTGTGGTTTATCAGCCCCTTTTCTTTTCATCAGACTAACTCTTTTTGTTTATTTTTTGGGAAAACTACACTTTTATCCCTGACATTGACACTTTGTCTTTATCACTAACATTGTCAATAAATTGCTTTATATATCACTAGAATTGACTCTCCTTTTTTCATCGTTTATTATTATTCTATTTCAGCTTCATTTATAATTCTTGTGATCATTCAAGTCTTCGTCTTTAATCCTGTCACAAATTCCCTTCACCTTTGCGTGCAGCTTTTTCTGATTATTGCTTGCTTAGTCAGTTCGGAACTTTGACCTCACCCCTCTGTGATTTATCAGCCCTTTTCTTTTCATCAGACTAACTCTTTTTGTTTATATTTTGGGAAAACTGTACTTTTATCCCTGACATTGACACTTTGTCTTTATCACTAACATTGTCAATAAATTGCTTTATATATCACTAGAATTGACTCTCCTTTTTTCATCGTTTATTATTATTATATTTCAGCTTCATTTATAATTCTTGTGATCATTCAAGTCTTCGTCTTTAATCCTGTCACAAATTCCCTTCACCTTTGCGTGCAGCTTTTTCTGATTATTGCTTGCTTAGTCAGTTCGGAACTTTGACCTCACCCCTCTGTGATTTATCAGCCCTTTTCTTTTCATCAGACTAACTCTGTTTGTTTATTTTTTGGGAAAACTACACTTTTATCTCTGACATTGACACTTTGTCTTTATCACTTACATTGTCAATAAATTGCTTTATATATCACTACAATTGACTCTCCTTTTTTCATCGTTTATTATTATTCTATTTCAGCTTCATTTATAATTCTTGTTGTCATTCAAGTCTTCGTCTTTAATCCTGCCACAAATTCCCTTCACCTTTGCGTGCAGCTTTTTCTGATTATTGCTTGCTTAGTCAGTTCGGAACTTTGACCTCACCCCTCTGTGATTTATCAGCCCTTTTCTTTTCATCAGACTAACTCTTTTTGTTTATTTTTTGGGAAAACTACACTTTTATCCCTGACATTGACACTTTGTCTTTATCACTTACATTGTCAATAAATTGCTTTATATATCACTACAATTGACTCTCCTTTTTTCATCGTTTATTATTATTCTATTTCAGCTTCATTTATAAGTCTTGTTATCATTCAAGTCTTCGTCTTTAATCCTGTCACAAATTCCCTTCACCTTTGCGTTCATCTTCTTTTCATTATTGCTTGAATAAAAAAAAATCTTTTGCGGCTATTATTTCGTACCTGCTACTTCGTCTCCGGTCGTGTGACGAGTGCAACGAGGCCATTGTGGAACTCGGCATTGAGCGTAGGCTGCTGGTCGTCGAGCTCGATGGACTTGGCGGTGCTGGAGGTTGTTCCTCGTCGATTGACGCTCTGTCGGGCGAGGGTGGTGTTCTCGTGCCACCATGGTGGCTGTGATGATTGTGATGCAAATGATGAAGATGAAGACGAGCATGATCCGGATGGAGAAGACTCGGTCTTCGTGAATTCTGCGGACTCGTACATGGACTTATGCTGCACGCAGCACCGCAAGGAGATGGCGACGCCTTTTTTCAGATCCATCATCAATTTCAAGAGAATAAAACAACAATAGTTCATTTTGCGGATTTTCGTTATTCATTTTTTTCATCATTCAGAGAACATTTAAAGATATTCATTACAGAAGATGAAATACGTCGTCATCTAGGAATAATTTTAAATAATACATGTACGTAGTTAATTTTTTTCTTTTCGGGTAAAATATTATTTCTAATGGATTCTTCAGTGTTATGATTTTACCTGGATAGACTCGATTCCACTGTCGTTGACGCTATCTTGAGTACAATCTGGAAATATGAAGGCCTGACCATCTGCTTCGCCTCTTGGAGAGTCGCTTGGCCATACCTGAAGTAACGGAAGACCGCTACGGGGTTCACTCGCAACGACGTCCGCCGAAACAACGATCACGTTTGTCGGTTGATTATTAACATTCGTATTGCCGTTACTGTTGTTATTATTGTTGCTGATGATGCTGTTATTTGTTGTTGTCGTTGTACCGAGGCACAGCCGGCTCAGCTCTCTCAGTGGCTTCTGCGAAACACGCTATAATGCTTTGGACACACACATACAAACGCTGGATCGCGTCATCCGCGAGATCCTGTGATGAGATTTGTGTCGTATAAAATGAAGATATAGGGTAAAGACACCAGTAATCGGAGACATTAAAATCGGTACCAGTAGTCGGACAAAACGTGTTAAATGATCTATGTATCTTCTATTATCGTCTATTATCTTCTATTATCTGCTATTATCTTCTATTATATATAAACGAAAATACCACTGACTCACTCATCACGAAATCTCAGGAACTATAAGGCCTATGAACTTCAAATTTGGTTAGCAGTTTTATTTTATAATATAGAGACTCACTAAGAAGGGATTTTTCAAAATTCAACCCCTGGAGGGATAAAAAGGGGTAAAAAGGGGGGTACCGAAGCACAGCCGGTTCAGCTATCTCAGTAGCTTCTGCGAAACACGCTATAATGCTTTGGACACACACATACAAACGCTGGATCGCGTCATCAGCGAGATCCTGTGATGAGATTTGTGTCGTATAAAATGAAGATATAGGGTAAAGGCACCAGTAATCGGAGACATTAAAATCGGTACCAGTAGTCGGACAAAACGTGTTAAATGATCTATGTATCTTCTATTATCTTCTATTATACATAAGCGAAAATACCACTGACTCACTCATCACGAAATCTCAGGAACTATAAGGCCTATGAACTTGAAATTTGGTTAGCAGTTTTATTTTGTAATATGGAGACTCACTAAGAAGGGATTTTTCAAAATTCAACCCCTGGAGGGATAAAAAGGGGTAAAAAGGGGGTACCGAAGCACAGCCGGTTCAGCTATCTCAGTAGCTTCTGCGAAACACGCTATAATGCTTTGGACACACACATACAAACGCTGTGCTTAGTTGGACAAAACGTGTTAAATGATCTATGTATCTTCTATTATCTTCTATTATATATAAGCGAAAATACCACTGACTCACTCATCACGAAATCTCAGGAACTATAAGGCCTATGAGCTTGAAATTTGGTTAGCAGTTTTATTTTATAATATAGAGACTCACCAAGAAGGGATTTTTCAAAATTCAACCCCTAGAGGAATAAAAAGGGGTAAAAAGGGGGGTACCGAAGCACAGCCGGCTCAGCTATCTCAGTGGCTTCTGCGAAACACGCTATAATGCTGTGGACACACACATACAAACGCTGTACGTAGTCGGATAAAACGTGTTAAATCACGAAATCTCAGGAACTATAAGGCCTATGAACTTGAAATTTGGTTAGCAGTTTTATTTTATAATATGGAGACTCACCAAGAAGGGATTTTTCAAAATTCAACCCCTAGAGGAATAAAAAGGGGTAAAAAGAGGAGGGGTGGGGGTTACACTGATTCAACACGTGCGAAGCCGTAAGCAACAGCTGGTATCTATATATTACGCGAAAACAAAGAAGTGGCCGACTATTGGACCTGTCCCACTATACAGATGCCTTTACCTTATCCCTGGGGTCGCATTGAGTATACGAAAAAAAGTAATATACGAAAATTAAAATTCAATAAAAATTGAGATACCTAAAAAAATTGTGCAAAGTACATAAATAAATGTTCTTATTGCTTTATTGGAATATTAATAACTGTATCATCATAGAAATAGCAAATAAATAAAAATTAATCAACCGAACTGATTGATTTGCTTGCTGTAAATGTTAAAAATTGACGACTTTAAACATAAATAAACGTATAAAAAATGTAAATTAAATAAACGGTGTGAAAACTTCAACGACGAGTGATAATTGGAAGATAAGTGCTGGTGGCAATTGCTGAAAAAATATAGCAGTAACTTTTATAACTCTCACTGTAGGGTGACTGAGAAAGAGAGAAAGAGAGAGATGCCGAAAAACGCGAAGGAAAATATGCAACGAAAGAGAAAAAATCGAATGAGTAATGATCAAAACTCCTCTATACCTCCCTGGAGCTGCTGTACAAACTTTAGATTATATTATATACCGTATATATTTGACGTGGTGAGATGGAAAAATATATTATCAATATCTTTGATAGGAGAAACCTTTTTTAAGATAGATAAAAACATTTTCAAACACATTGATATAATTTTTTTAAGTCTTTTAATTTTTTTTCATTTATAAAATAAAATATCAAATGAACCTAAAATTCCATCAGAAAACATAACTCGTTAAATATAATTTTCCGGGGGGCGGGACGTTTACCCACCTACCCCTGCGAAGAATAGCACTTGGCTCTATTTTTTAGAGACATAGGTCTATGTGAATATATGTCTAAACAGTCTGATAGACTATCGCGCCTACCCTCGAACGTGACCTCGTTGCAAGGCTACCTATCGCAGCATTGAACCTCCCCTGCTTAGTTTATCGATCTTTTTTCAACTTCGCAAAGTCACCACAGTTGTCAGTTTAACTCCTGATTTTGCTTCTTTCTGTAACCAACAAGTCTTGGTCGACGATCGAATTAATTGTCAGTGTATGATATTTTCATGTTTTTCAACGTCTTCAAAAATTGCTGCGACATTTTACGTTTGGTGTAATATATACCATATATATATGTGTATGGCTCATTCTACCATTAACTACTGAAGTTCAAAAAAACTTCTGGTTGTACCAATAAATACTATAGAAATATTTGATGATTGACTAAATTTTTTAAAAAACAATCTTAAATTTTTAAAATAATAAAAAAAATTAGCCTTTAATTTAAATAGGCTCTCCTGGCCATTTCACTCTATAAATTTCAGCATTTACAGAAAAATATGCTGTTGTTCACTAGGAAACAGTAAAATTGATTTTTACCTTGAGGAATTTTATACCAAACCATTTTTTTGAATACCATTTGAACCATTTTTTTAGAATGGTTTTAAGAGTTAAAAATATGGTCACAGCAAAATGATCATTTTTGCCAGAGAATTCGGAGTTTTTATGTCCTAATTCAGAGGTTTGAATTTTTCTTGAGTGGCCGATAGAACCGAAAAAATATATCTTAACCCGTGTCTTGTTCCATATGCATATTATTAAATAATTCTTTTCGAAGAAGACAATAGAGCTAAAGAGTTGAAACTTGGCGAATAAACTCTTTTTTAACAACTAAAATATGAAAACAGCGGTTCAGTGGTTAATGGTCGAATGGCCCATATATACGTCACTACCGGAATTTGGCGGAATTCCAAAGTCATCTGGAAGACCCGCAAGCCTGAGGCAAAAATGTAAATTCGGTACTTTCCAACCAACGAAGACCGTACGTGCTGGACTCACAAACACGCACAAAAATGAGCTTACTCATTAATGAGTTCCAGCACGTACTCTAATATATTATACTGTTTTTCAAGAATTCGCTCGGTAAATTTTGACTTGTCAAATATGAGACGTTCCAGACCAAGTCGTCAGGTTCGGGCCCCGGCACGATATAAGTTCTTTTTGGTATGTTTAGGGCGATACTAGAGATAACATTTCCGACAAATTTTTGCATTTCTTTTTCAAAGCACTTAAATCGCTATAAATGAAAAATGATCTTATTTAACCAAGAAGTAAGCAGGTAGGACAAACAAGAAACAAAAAATCAAAAATATTTGTTGAAAATTATCAATATATTTGTTGTTCTACATGTAACAAATGATTTTTTAATCAACACTCAGAGAAAATGTTTAATTGAATCAACTATATTTTCTTTGAATCTCTGCCTAAGCGACCTACTTTCTTGCATGCCTGTGACATCAATTTGAGAAAAGATATGGATCATTCAGGAATTTTGAAACCTCTGATTACCATAATGATGCTTTATCACTCTTATTCGTTGAATTCACCACTCAACATAATTCACATGTTCATTTCACATGTTCAGGAATTTTGAAACCTCTGATTACCATAATAATGCTTTATCACTCTTATTCATTGAATTCACCACTCAACATAATTCACATGTTCATTTTTTATTTCGCACACTTCGTTTCCATTGGGGCAATGAAAAAGTTCCTAAATATTTGAATTTCAATCGGAGATAGAAACTGATACGAAGTTTATGAAGGAAATCTTTGTTTTCGTGTAGGTCAATGAATATTGCACCTGGAGATCGGGGCAAAAATTGTGTGGAACTTTTAAGCAACGTTGAAACATACTTGAGTTTGGAGGAAATACACACCGGTCGGCTGGAAAATGGGTTCCGTTCATATAGAATAACTCATATATATATATATATATATATATATATATATGAATATAGTATATAGTATATATGTGTATATATATATATAGTCCTGTATGCAGTGGGCTCTGTGCCTGTTCGTGGTTTTGGGCAACAAGTGATCCTTTGAAACTTTATCAACTGGCACACGTCTGAATAATCAATGACATCAACGAGCATCAAACATGAAACAATATCTAAGTTTCTCTCGCTCCGTAAATTCAATATGGATTATACGAAAGTATCATAAAAGCTTTTAACAAATCCAAATCCAATGAATGTGAGTGTTTTTACATTAACAGCCGAGGTGTTAAAATTACGACAACATTTAATTATCAAGTCACGGCATGTAAATAGTCCGTGAAAAACAATCCAAAACAAGTAAACTTTACGTGCTCCAGCGATGATAATCGGATATCTCGCTGGGATAATGAGGGTCAACATAATTTTAACTTTATTTAATTTACTGAGTGTCGAGATTCTGCCACGTTTCTCGATTCGGAATGCAAAATGGATGCAATTTTTAATATTGGCCAACTGAGGACAATTTTTACAAAGTAATTTCTTCGCGCAAATATACCATTTTCTTTATTTGTCACATTCAACGTCTCATCATTGCGAATTGGCAGCATTTTTTGTTTTCATAGTCTGGTTTTTTTTTTTTTCTGTACATATTTGTCGTTGTCGTGCCGGGCTAAAAAAGAACAAGAAAAATAAAGACACGACACGGAACAGACGCAAAATGGAAATTTAGGACACCAAGTTTAAATTATTCAGAACAGAGAGACCGCGTACGGAATTGCATCTATTCAGATGCAAATTGGCAGTCGTTCTTTTTTTAAATTCGAGCACCTGAAAAATATTGATTTTCCCAATTGATTCGGATCCCCGAGAGCCCAGAGTGATAAGCTACGCTTAAAAAATGAATTATATGTATAATACACAAAATGGCAGTCGTTCTTTTTTTAAATTCGAGCACCTGAAAAATATTGATTTTCCCAATTGATTCGGATCCCCGAGAGCCCAGAGTGATAAGCTACGCTTAAAAAATGAATTATATGTATAATATAAAAATTGGCAGTCGTTTTTTTTTAATTCGAGCGCCTGAAAAATGTTGATTTCCCCAATTGTTTTGGATCCCCGAGACCCCAAAGTGATAAGCTACGGTTAAAAAATGAATTATATGTATAATATACAAATTGGCAGTCATTTTTTTTTAAATTCGAGCGCCTGAAAAATGTTGATTTCCCCAATTGTTTTGGATCCCCGAGAGCCCAGAGTGATAAGCTGCGCTTAAAAAATGAATTATATGTATAATATACAAAATGGCAGTCGTTTTTTTTTTAAATTCGAGCACCTGAAAAATATTGATTTTCCCAATTGATTCGGATCCCCGAGACCCCAGAGTGCTAAGCTACGCTTAAAAAATGAATTATATGTATAATATACAAAATGGCAGTCGTTCTTTTTTTAAATTCGAGCACCTGAAAAATATTGATTTCCCCAATTGTTTTGGATCCGCGAGACCCCAGAGTGATAAGCTATGCTTAAAAAAAGAATGATATGTATAATATAAAAATTGGCAGTCATTTTTTTTTTTTAATACGAGCGCCTGAAAAATGTTGATTTCCCCAATTGTTTTGGATCCCCGAGACCCCAGAGTGATAAGCTACGCTTAAAAAATGAATTATATGTATAATATACAAATTGGCAGTCATGTTTTTTTTTTAATTAGAGCGCCTGAAAAATGTTGATTTCCCCACTGGTTTTGGATCCCCGAGACCCCAGAGTGATAAGCTACGCTTAAAAAACGAATTATATGTATAATATCACACGTTCTATATGATATGCTTTGATATTTGGTATGTGCGCTAACGAGGTTTCATTCGATTTATTCTGAAGTTTATTCGAATGAAACAGAATTCGTTGAAGTAACATTTATTTAAAAATAAATTAATTAATTTTGTTTTAGTGCACAGGATTATATATGATAAACTATGTTTTGGAATTTTATCCGAGCGAGTACAAAGATACTGTACACTTTATTACACCTGAGTGAAATTTGCAATATTTATATGCGTTTCCTTGTACATTATTGATGCAACAAAAAAGACGACGATGACGATTCCGATTGCGCGTTCAATAGAGTGATGGGCACTTCCCCAATAGAAAGCAAAGACCTTGGCCCTGATATCGCAATGAGAAATTCTGTGGATTCTCTCTTATACAGTTCACCAGATAAAAGCTATGTATGGACCATTCCAGGCCAAGCCAACAGGGCCGTGACCCTAATTATTTTTATTTTATTCTTCCTTTCAGCATGCGTTGGTGAACAACACAAAAAAACTCCACGTCGGTTTTTTATCTGACAAAAAAAGCGTACGGGCATTATTAATGAAATATTTAATGAATACTATTATAAGTTATCGATTTTTCTGAAATTAATTAAATTTTTTCACTAAAAAACAAATATTTTCTGACTTTCCAGTGATGAGCGTGATGGTTCTCATATAACTAAGATAAAAGCTTTCGCATTTTTCCACTATTTTATATCATAACAATGATTTTTATTCCAAAAAAAGAATCAGCATCTAAATAATACGTATTCAATCAATCGAAAATTCAAAATAAATCGATTTCGATCCTCGTTCTTAATGTAGAATGAAAATCATTTCGTAAAATAACGAAATAAAAATAAATATACATTTTTTGTATAATTTATACGAAAATTTTGTCCATCTTCGCAGGGTACCAAAAATGTTATTTTTTTTTCTAAGAATTTAATTGAAAAATTTATAACGATCAATAACGTCTAAACGTGCTTATTTGAAACTTCATTGATGACGGCTGAACCAATTTTTTTGGAAAACCTTATAATTGGTGTGAAACATTTTTTGTGCTCCATTACAATATAATAAAAAAAATCATATTTGCCACAGGACATATCTCAAACTTTTTCACAGTAAATGAGGACTAATTTTTTGTGTAACCGAAAATTTATTTCAGAAAATCATTATACTCTAGTGAGCAAAAATTAATGTATTTAAAAAAAAAAATGGATGTCTTTTGGATCTGAAACATGCAGAAAAAGGAATATAGCTACATCTTTAAACAGACGCAGATATATATATATATATAAAAGCGCCAAGAAATTGCATAATTCAAAATAAGTTTTATACATCTGAAAAATTAATTTTCCTCTACAATATTACACTTGCACATAAATGTTTGGCTGCTACTCATGCGTTTTCTACTTTTTGACGTAAAACTTGTAGATTTTGTGAGGAAAGTATGAAGCACTTTTGAAAAATCAGAAAAAAAAATCACATGGATGTTGCTGTATGTGTGCATAAGCATAGCCGAGTCAATTAACATGGGTTCTTAACGATATTAATTTATACTCCATACATAAATAAAATAATCTTCCAAACATTTTTATTTTTATTTGGAAACGTTTTGTTTCTCTTCAATCGTTCTCGCCAAAGATAATGTTTGCCAAATCAGCAAATTGTAGATAAATATTGAATGATAAAAAATAAAGCTTGTCCTCTATGAGGAAACAAATATGAATTGTTTGATGTTGTATTATTCACTTTGGAATATATATTTTAACTTCTCTATACACACTTCTCTCTGGACATTTGAACTAAAGTGCTAACAAGCTTAGTCAGCATTTACGAAAATAATACGTTCAGATGTATAACGACTCGGGAGTAGCTGAAATATATATACACACACACACACACACACACACACATAGATATATATATATATATATATATATTTTTTTTTTTTTTTTTTTTTTTTTTCCACGTGGAAACACAGAATGTATATAGCTCTTTCCATAATGTAGCTGGAAATATTTTTATGCACAAGCACGTCAATTCTTTCTCGTCTCATAAAGGTTGCCATGCAATAAGTGACCCTCGAATAATACGTTTCCTGCGAACCTATATGAACGATAAATTCTATAATTAAATATCCTAAAGAGAACGGGGTCGCGCAAGACTGAGCATATGAACACATATTGTGGTTAAGCTGGAAAAAAATTAAATGAGAAAAAAGCTGCTTGAACGGCACCTTCATCATTTTATTTTGTCTGTGTGTGTGTATGTGTGTATATATATACATTTTTTGAACTACGTATATAAATATATTGGAAGATTCTAGCTGACGAAAAAGGGGTTGAGCCATTGTTCCACCTTCCATGACCCGCTTTGAAAAAGGAATTTTCATAGGGCACATTCTAACGAGCGATGTGTTCGCCTCTGTGTCAAGGCAATTTGAATCTTTGATACCTCGAAGAAAAATGAGAAAATGCAGAGATCTAAGAATGAAAATGTCGAATTACACATGAAAAGGGTGAAAGTCTTTTGTTTTTTCTTGGTACTTCGCCGGTATTTGTTTTTTACCACTTTTGAGCTGTGCAACAAGTGCCAACATTCTTTTCGGAATATTATTATTAAAGAGATCGAAGAAGTCTTTGAAATGTAGTCCTTTGCTAGTACAGCTAGTACAGCTAGTTAAAAGTGTACTATAGCTTTTTAACTATTTTGTTTATATATTGTTTAAAAATATTCGACGTAGCCACATAATTATATTTATCGTTCAGTTGCTTGATTAATGAAGAAATTCTATTTGCTCAAATGTTAAAGCCATTTTTCGAAAGCAAATAATTTTAATTATTCATTAGTAAGTATTGTCACAAATGTCGTATGCTTTCGATGACCAAAGTAATTTATCATTTGTCAAAATGGAACCAATATTCTACTAATTATAATTTTTTTTTAAGTGGCATGAATTAATATATACGTCGTTATTAATATGTTTTTTTTTTTGTACCAACGAGCATATTTTACAATCTAGGCAATATCGTCATTATACAATTCGTACTTATTTTACAATTTGTATTAATAATTTTTCGAAATAAATGTATACGTACTTTTGACCAGCCCATATATTATACACATGTAGTCAAGATAATAAAAAGAAAATATATAAAAAATTTGTTAATTAATATGATCGAATGAAAAAAAAAAAAGATAAAATTTTATAATTACATTTAAAAATTTAGAATTTTATAAAATCGATATGTCTTCAAGGAGAAATTTGGTCCAAGGGGCGATTAATTGAGTGAAAAATTAATCAGGAAATTAAGAAAGTGTCGTCCTCAACCCAATTTTCCCGATAATTGGCTCGCCATGAAAAAAAATAACCAATTGACTCGTCGAGGAGATGGTAAGATCGAAGTCCCTTCATTTTTTCAAGGATCTGCGCGCTAACAATTTTACGTATCCATGCCAGACCGTGACCTCAAACGGTCCGCTTTGAGGATTTTAATGGAAATTCATAGATATGAGAATGTCGGAATGAGGCAAGCTAGTCAGGAGTGGCAAAGAGGGGAACGGAATGAACAAGAATTGCACAGAGTGCATTAGCGAGAGAGTTTAGCGAGGACGAAACGGATAACAATCCTTAGCGAGAAGGATACACAAGATGGTTGAAATCCTGAAATACTGAGAGTACTATATTCTAGATAACAGAATTCTCGTGGTATTCACACAAATACCGAAGGATGCACAATCTGACCAACACACATATATGTATTCCAGTTGCTTTTTATGTCGCTTTACACAACAAAATTTTCGGTCCTTACAAAAAATCGTACAAAAAAAAATGGGCCTTTCATCGCCAAACACAAAATTTTAAAAAATTAAAAATTTCCAATTCATTATTTTTCCCTTATAGGTAAAAAAATGATCTAATTTTCTTTTAACAATTTTAATTGAATTAAAATAAATCATATTTTGTGTACATAAAAATTGATAAACACTTGACACAAATTTCGATGATTCTTATCCAGTTTTGCCAACAAATTACAAGTATTGAATGCCAGAATGCCGGAAGAGTACCCCTGGAGCCGGCCTGACGAAACGGATACTTTTATCGTCCTTTCTTTCTCTCTCCTTTCTTTATATTCGTCGTCTATCGTCTTCGTTCGCTGTATTATCGATCGATGAGAGCGATTTATGGTCACGAGGACCTCCACCGTATACGAGTCACGCGACTCTTGTCTGCACGCTATAACTTATATAAAGGGCATTTCGTGTATACTCGGTCACTGAAGTTTCTGACCGTGACCCTGGGGGATTTGATCAATGCATCTGTGCATGTGTGACAAGTCCAATTTTTTTATCTTGAATTTTGTTTTTTTTTTCATTTTTATTTTTTCAGAAAATTATCAGGCTGCTATCTATCGATCGCGGCTTACGTCTCAAAGGGAAATATATCGATTGAAAAAATGAAACTTCGTATTCATTAATTTTTTTTTTTTCAATCCATGTACGAGCTAATATAGCGAATTCATTTTTGGGCTGTCACGTACCTATAATCGTATAATATACTTTACTCGCGACCAAGTTAAAACTTAAAATAATATACTTTTCCTACAATATACACTTATTGCACCGCACTTATATTATACCAGCTGCTGTCCCCGGCTTCGCACACATTGAATCAGTGTAAAGACATTTGACCCCTTTTTACCCCCTTAAGAATTAAATTTCGAAAAATTCTTTCTTAGTCGATACCTACGTCATAGAAGAAATATACTCCGTAAAAATTTCATGTTTCTAGGGCCAGCAATTTCGATGAATCAATCAGTCAGGACATGATATTTTATATATAGAGATTAGGTAGACGAGACTTGACACAGGATTCTCGTAAATCGGAATAAAATGAAATTAAAATAAATAAAAGAAGAGAATTCTACAAGTGATAATATTTTTTTTATTTTCAACCCTGCCTACCGCAGACAGTTTCACTTCGAATACCGCACCGGGGAAAAGCGCTCGTCCAATCGCGTGAGGATAAGATATATATAGCACGCGAGACTCGTGACCCTTTCGGGTCTTGGAATTTTCAAAGCGCCGGATCTCTCCTCTATCTAACCCCGATACTCCAATCTGCACTTTTTCACCATTAATCTCAAAATGAGTACTTTCAAGTTTTCGTGAATGAAAAGAAAAGTATTGAATAATCACTTAAATTAAATAAATAAATAAAATTTCATCGTCACACTCACACAAAAAGTTAGTGATAAAATAAACTGCAAAAGTGCAAATGTGCATCTGACACATCAGCAGTATCATAACTGTGAAAATAAAAAAAATCTTGTTTGAGATGAATTAAAGTTGAATGAAAATAAAATTAGTTGCAATTGTTCGATGTTTTATCATATTTAAACGAAACGAAAAAATGTATAACATTTTTTTGCCCACCTGCATTTCTCCGACGTAGGGAGATTCATGGCAGACATCGACACTGTTATAACCGATAAAAAAAAACGTGA
>OY769907.1:6943770-7131270 GCA_963669185.1 Dyspetes luteomarginatus
AATCAAGACGATTAAATATACATACGTATGTGAAATAACGAGACGATCGGAACGAGGAGAAGCAATTTTGGTCTATTGATCATCGATGCGCGTACATATTTTCACACCACTAGCCACTATATGGCACAACTTCAGCAATGCACTCAGAAGCCTCCCCCCAGCCTCATCTATTCACGTACATGACTATTACTTTTGAGTCAAAAGAGTGTCAAATGAAAAAAACCTGCAACGTAAAACTTGCTATTTGCTTCCTCTGAATTTAACCCATTCACAAAGCACCTTCTATACCAGCATGTATACCTTTTCCAATTTCAGAATTCTCACAGAGGACATTTTATAAACGGGTGGGAATTACGAAGAAGCAATATGCAAATTTCAAATAACAAGTTTTTGGCTCGCATTTCAACAAGACATTTGTTTGAGGTTGATAATTGTATAAACTCTTCAAACTACTAGAATATCGTTTTTTATAATCCGACACTGATTGAGTTCTAAACTATTAGCCATAACTCCCCTAAGGGTTAAATTCGCATAAATCGTTGCACTTCGAGGCTTATTCCAGCTTTAAAAAATTTCTCCAATATCAATTTAAACAAATTTCTCCAGGTCTAAAATTTGATTAAATTTGAATAAATAAACTGAAAAATTGGATACAAAAGTTGAACTTTATTTATAATTAGATCTGAACAATTAAAGTTGTAAAATTTGAATTGGTATTTTAGTTTATTTTTTTTTCTTTAGAGTTTTTCAATTTTTTGTTTGTACTAATAGATTATTGTTTAAAATTAAACACACTTTCTCGAATAGTGGAAAAATAAATTGTTTAAAGTTATTAAAAGAAAGAGAATAAAATTGCTTTTCTGTTCCTCGTCGTGGAAAACCCTCCAGCGGATAACGTGTTACGTGATCAAAATTGAAAGTCCCCTCGGGGGATGACTTTAAATTTCATCCCGAGAGTGCACGTCTCCTGTTTCAGCAAATTAAACGAGAGACCTATCATCGCACTGGTGAATAATCGATAATCCTGAATCCATCGAGAACCTTCGATCGATTGGGGGGTCACATTCAGTTTTTAGAAATTAACTTGTTCGTGAATTAACATGACATTTTTTTAAATACAATCTTTGTTAATATTAGATCAACATTTTTTATGAAGGAGCCTTAGGGGATACCTTAAACATTGTATTGACTCGATATTTGTGAGTATAGATCGGTTAAGGTTTCCCTCTTTATTGTGTGCATTACTTTCATTTGATGGTCAATTTTCTGACATAGATCGATTATTCGTACATCGTGCAAGAAGAGTCTGACCAGATTGTCGTCACGGCCTGGAGAATATGCAATGTCACCCTCCTCCTATATTTACTTGTATCTCTCTCTCCCATGAGTATCTTTCAAGCAAAATCGATCTTCCTCGATGTTCTCGGACCTAATTCTCGAACGTGCCCTAATGTTTTTCGTATACGACTCTTCGTTACAAAAGTCTCGCACGGAATGCAATTCTCAATATGGTGCATGAGATAAGACTTGTCGTATTCCCGAAACTCAATGCACCTTCAAGAAAAATTCGATAGGATCGGGTGGGGGCTAAATGGTCGTTTTACCTCGCCTTAGGATCAGGAAAATAATAGAAGAGCTTACAAAATAATAACAAGTCGCGAGCGTAAAAAAAAATCGATATGGAATATGAAAATTAAATAAAAAATTGCTTCGAGATGGACGTCATTCTCAGAGTTCAAGTCAACGAACGCATTGTTTGGGTTTTTCATGAATTAACATGACATTTTTTTAAATACAATCTTTGTTAATATTAGATCAACATTTTTTATGAAGGAGCCTTAGGGGATACCTTAAACATTGTATTGACTCGATATTTGTGAGTATAGAGCGGTTAAGATTTCCCTCTTTATTGTGTGCATTACTTTCATTTGATGGTCAATTTTCTGACATTGATCGATTATTCGTACATCGTGCAAGAAGAGTCTGACCAGATTTCCGTCACGGCCTGGAGAATATGGAATATCACCCTCTTCCTATATTTACATGTATCTCTCTCTCTCTCCCATGAGTATCTTTCAAGCAAAATCGATCTTCCTCGATGTTCTCGTACCTAATTCTCGAACGTGCCCTAATGCTTTTCGTATGCGACTCTTCGTTACAAAAGTCTCGCACGGAATGCAATTCTCAATATGGTCCATGAGATTAAGACTTGTCGTATTCCCGAAACTCAATGCACCTTCAAGAAAAATTCGATAGTATCGGGTGGGGGCTAAATGGTCGTTTTACCTCGCCTTAAGCAAAAGTTTTGACGAGAAATTAATCCAACGGATCAGGAAAATAATAGAAGAGCTTACAAAATAATAACAAGTCGCGAGCGCAAAAAAAAATCGAGATGGAATATGAAAATTAAATAAAAAATTGCGTCGAGATGGACGTCATTCTCAGAGTTCAAGTCAACGAACACATTGTTTTTGGAGATTATATTTTACCTCTATTTTCAAGCAGCTTTCTTGTAAATCCATCAAAATAATTAAATAAATGTCCTTTATTTTTATTAGTATAATAATAATAATTATTATTATTATCTTAAGGTTCTAGTATATTTTTATTACCATAATTTAACAATCTATTATTATTATTTTTTTATTAAAATCATATAATTTATCTTCTGTATGCAATTGCTCGATTAACCTTTATAGTCTCCGACCCATAAAGAAATTGCCATAAGATACCGTAGAGCGGTTTCCGCGGTTTGGATGAGGCTCACGTGCATCTGCGCATATACCGGAAGCGCGTCTCTCTCGTCATCTCTCGCCTTGCACCCTGACATTTTCCCACGATAACGCAAAACGCGCTGCTGGGTTATATAAGCTATATATAGTATATTATAGTATCTATAAATCTATGCCTATGTACATACCATATAGTACATGCCTATATAAATAGTATATATATATATATATATATATATTGTATGTATACGTATATATATATATATATAATATAGACCAAGTGCGGCAAAAGCTGCTATAGAGATTGGCAGTGTGGTGACCGTGACCGATGAGCTCGACGGTTTACGAAAATCATCCCCTTTTCGTTGCTGCTTTTTCTACTAGCTTTTTCTCCCCACCTCATTCTTTGCTTCTCTCTTCGAGCAAGAACGTACACTCTGCTCTTCGAGTAATGAAAGTTTTCTCGGTTTTCCCTCGCTCAATATTTCTCCACCCGTACTTTTGGACCATTTATAACACACACACACACACACACATATATATTTATATATACGTGACGTACTTGAAACGCACCGACACCTCATATTCCTTGTGTATACACAGCGCTTAATTCTCTCGCCACCGTCAGACTCACCTCAAAGCACCAATAACCGAGTGGCAAAATTGCTTCAAACCCACTGCATATATACATATATCATCCTATATTATAAAAATATCTAAGCCACTGCCATGTTCAAAAATTGGAGTGTCTATATATAGCGGGTTCGTCGTGAGAACTCTCTATCCATTATACTCAATGCGCTGTGTGCGCTTGTATTGTATACTCGCGAGTTAAAATTTTACACGACTTTTAAATGGCCGTTTAAGGCCATTTAAAAGTTTCACATAAACACTTACATGGGGTGGTGGTTTGTGGGCGAAACGCACCGAATGCCATGCACCCCCCAGTATATATAACATATGAACCTAAATTCGGGTCATATTTGTATAATAATTTAAAGCAACTCATATGCCATTTGTGAACGAAATAAATTAAATTTCCTCTACACTTTTCCAAGCATTTACATTTTTTAAAAAATTTACGCCTTAAATATAGTCGTACCCAGTCGTATACGAATTTATGCATAACAATGAAATCCACTAACTGTCAACATCATAAGACTGGAAATTAAAATTAATTAATGAAAAAAATTGAAAGTAAGATCGATCTAGAAAAATTGCACATCTCCCGACACCCCTCTACGCGAATATGGTTGAAAAATTACTAGCGTTAACAAGACGATTAAAACTAAAGCGTGGACAGTTTAACATCGCTATACTTTTTCATAATTCCCATACACTTTCCATGCACGTTTGCCTGTATAAATATTATATACGTACATATATATGTTATAAGGGTAAGCGATATCTGAAGAACATAGAGATAATGAGTAAAAGGGCCCAATGACGCACGAGGTCTCGAACATTAAAAATGCATTGCATGTGTCGGCCTTTACGACACGTACGGATGAAAAAGATGGTGGGTTCAGTAAAACTGGCGGGATTAAGAGAACGAGAGAAAGCGAGAAAGAGAGTACCCAGTAGAGTGAGAATGGTCAAGGGCGAGATCACGGGAAAAAGTGGCGGTGAAGTTTAAGTGGAGGAAGGGAATGAAAGAGAGAGAGAGAGGAGCGTGTACTCGAGCTGCGGAAATAATTTACTATCGAACGAGGACATGGACGGCGTATATATGTATAAGGCATTCCAAAAGAAATCCTCCAGTCCAAAAACCTTCAGAATCTTTACAAACTTGATGAAAAGTTAGTGTTAGTTGGTAAAAGAGTGTCTGATTTTCTCTTACATTTTTATTTGAAGATCCTCATAAGTTAACAATCGATGTGACCAATTCAAAAACCGGAACTCTCCGAGCATCAAGTATAACTCGAAAATTATTCATTGTATGAAAAAAAAAGAATACAATTTTTTTGCAAACTTTCAATAATTAATAGTTTTCGAGTCATTGAAACTTTTGAATAGTTCCGGTTTGCAAATTTCTTAAAATCGGAAAAAAATCACACGAATTCTTGTAAACTAACACAAAGTTTTCACCAAAAGTTTGGAAAGATTCTGAGAAGGTCAACGTTTCGAGGCTGATTTCTTGTGGAACACCAAATATACTATTGTGTTGCGTGTGTGTATATGTGTGAGTGTGGGTTAAAATTCTCCAGAGATGAGACTAGAGTGGAGAGGAATAGGGTAAGAGGGGATGTAATGGTATTGAATGCAGCGAGATGCAACAGATAATAATATATAGATGAGGCATTCTACAGCACTTTAACGTGGTCGAAAAAATGGCTATATATATGATAATTTTTTTTTTCAATATCTAATTTTTAACTGCATATTTTATAATTCAAATATCCGTGGGGTGGGTTTGAAACTATGCAGGACTTTTGCAATCATATCACTTCATTTTTCGACCTTTCTTTATAGACATATATATTTTTTTTAATTTAGCTGAAATTATGCGAAGTATTCTTCACATATATATATATATATACGTGTATAGGAAATTTATGATAACGTGAAGTTTTCAGAGCCCTCCAATTTCCGAATATATGCATTACAGACGTTAAAAATCTTGGAAAAGGTAAGGTAAGGTAATTAATGTTGTGATAATAAAAACTGTGTTTGTACTACTACTGTTGTGATAATAAAATATCACAACTAATGTTGTGATAATAAAAAAAAATTATTGAAGAAAGAAATATATAATTAAATAACTGCTGATAAGAAAAATTTTTAGAATCCAAATATCTCCGTAAATTCTCTTTTGCGAGGGTCAAAAATTGGGGTGGAATTACATAGAATAACCCATAGTCACGTGACGCAAATATTAACGAAACTTTATATCGCTGTGAATCGATACAGACGCGAGATGCCTGACGTGATATACCATATACGATTTCCTGTCAGAAAAGGAAAAAACGCTCATCGAACTTGGGGGCTTGGGGTTGGAGAAAAAAGGTGCCGACCCTTTCCCAATCCTGTACATTAACCGCAAACTTTTTTTTCTCTCCTCAACTGTTCATCATCCGGCCAAAGAATGCGAAGATCAATAATAATATATACGTGCCCCTGGCTACCCACGCACATCTGTTATCACTTGAAGCGTAAATGTCATCTTATATCTCATCTCGCGTTCTGATAAAAATTTCTTGTGCTTATCATACATTGTGCAGTGATCGAGCGATCATCGCATTTTCCATACTTCATCTCTGCACGAGTTTCTGTTAAACTTCTAGCCTTTTTCCGCTTTCACCGATTTATTCTCAAATAAATAAAAAATTATTTTATCGTTACTAATTAACGAAAATGGAGATATTTTTTCTTGCATCCGTTGAATAAAAAAAATTGTTCGTAAAGATAACGATAAACATATTCTTGATCTTTGGTTAATTTATTCGCTTGATTTTCCATACGTCATTTTCGGGGCCTAAAAAGGGAGGCTCAGGCAAAATAGGAACTGTAAAAATTCACTGATATCTAAAAAATGGTTCTTTCGATCCATTACATGCGAGTCGATCCTCGTGATAAAAATATATTCTTATGTCCGAGCGAAACAAGAACTCGTATATTTTGTGTTGAGGCAGATATATCGGGTACAATTATTATTTTTCATCGCGATATGTACATATATCTTATCGCCACAGTCTAAACTGTTAGTTTTTACTTCTATTGTTATCATGAAAGAATGTCCGTTGATCAGCTGTTATCTTCGAGCTGTATCAATTATCATGAAATGTCGTGCATATTTGTGTCACATATCGATATTCCACTCTTATTCTATGTATATATAAAGGAACGGATGGAAATGAGTGTGTTTTCCTTCACAAAATAAATTTCATCAACCGGAGCAACTGAAATTGCCAAAGAATGATTGAATGAAATCTTACATATATGACCAAATGGTGGTTAATTATTATTAAATTTTGCCCCATTTTGTATCAAATACTGTTTTTATACCATCGACGTGTATCACCAATAAAAATTTCATTTTTTTTTTCTAACAGACAATTATTATGTGATGTTGAAAATTTTACAATATTATTTCCACAGTTACCGCAATTTGGTGTGGACTCCCCTGTATCGATACGGTTGGTGAAATTTCATCAACCGAAGCAACTGAAATTGCCAAAGAGTGATTGAATGAAATCTTACATATATGACCAAATGGTGGTTAATTATTATTAAATTTTGCCCCATTTTGTATCAAATACTGTTTTTATACCATCGACGTGTATCACCAATAAAAATTTCATTTTTTTTTTCTAACAGACAATTATTATGTGATGTTGAAAATTTTACAATATTATTTCCACAGTTACCCAATTTCGCGTGGACTCCCCTGTATCGATACGGTTGGTGAAATTTCATCAACCGGAGCAACTGAAATTGCCAAAGAGTGATTGAATGAAATCTTACATATATGACCAAATAGTGGTTAATTATTATTAAATTTTGCCCCATTTTGTATCAAATACTGTTTTTATACCATCGACGTGTATCACCAATAAAAATTTCATTTTTTTTTTTTTTTCTAACAGACAATTATTATGTGATGTTGAAAATTTTACAATATTATTTCCACAGTTACCGCAATTTGGTGTGGACTCCCCTGTATCGATACGGTTGGTGAAATTTCATCAACCGGAGCAACTGAAATTGCCAAAGAGTGATTGAATGAAATCTTACATATATGACCAAATGGTGGTTAATTATTATTAAATTTTGCCCCATTTTGTATCAAATACTGTTTTTATACCATCGACGTGTATCACCAATAAAAAATTCATTTTTTTTTTCTAACAGACAATTATTATGTGATGTTGAAAATTTGACAACATTATTTCCACAGTTACCCAATTTCGCGTGGACTCCCCTGTATCGATACGGTTGGTGAAATTTCATCAACCGGAGCAACTGAAATTGCCAAAGAGTGATTGAATGAAATCTTACATATATGACCAAATGGTGGTTAATTATTATTAAATTTTGCCCCATTTTGTATCAAATACTGTTTTTATACCATCGACATGTATCACCAATAAAAAATTCATTTTTTTTTTCTAACAGACAATTATTATGTGATGTTGAAAATTTGACAACATTATTTCCACAGTTACCCCAATTTCGCGTGGACTCCCCTGTATCGATAACTGACAATTATCGTAATGGGAAGAGAAAAAAAAATCCCAAATCGTCGATCGATAATTTACCACGCGATCCTAGTTGAATCGACGATCGCAAAAATCGATCTGTGTAAAGTGTCGATCTACGTTGAAACGATTTCCAAGAGATGGAGCCTTCGGTACAATCACAAATTCCACCTGTATTATACTCGTCAGGTGGAATTTCTTTCTCGCTGTTTGTATGTGCTGGCCACGTTGGCCCCGGGCAGGGAAAGCTCCGGCTCCTTCTCTTTGACATAAACGCGCTTATAGCCAGAGAGAATCGAAAGGGCGGGGGAAACTCCCGTATCTGCATACATAACTACATTACCATGTATACGTGTATGCTTATTCTTCTTCCTTTCTTCTCCTTTCACCTGGTGGGCATATGTCAAGCGGTGGCCACGAAACACCAGGAGGAATAAAGATTCTTCGATTTTATCTGTCGGTCTTTCTCTTGTCGAGAAAAAAATATATTTCAAAAAATCACGAATCTTCATTTAAAAAAAATATATATGTAATAAATCTTGGTAATGAAATGACATAAATAAAAAATAGCAAATGCCCTTCATCTCTTAAAACTTGGAGATATACACACACACATATATATATATATATGTGTGTGTTTCGGCGGGCAGATTGATCAGAAGTCTGGGCTAATATAATTTGGATTTGGAAATCGACTTGTGTACGTTTTAGTCTCTCGATCCCCAGCCAGAGGACTCTCACCAAAATGCCAAGCCCTTCTCTCGTTCTCACATTTTGACATTTAAAGATAAGTTGATGAAAAAAAAAGAAACTTCGAAAAAAGAGATATGTGCTGGAAAAATGTATGCAAATAAAATTGTTTCAAATGAAATATGATTTATTTAATTTATAAATTTATATACATTCACGTTGAATCGATCTTTTCGAGCTACTTCGTAATTCGTAAATGTCGCTGGTCCGCTCGTCACGAATGATCTTCATTGTTGTGTTGCGTTACGTTATATGTTACGTGCTTTTTAGCCTTTAGCCTTCTCGGATCGATCTTTCTACGTGCTGTTATTGTTGGCGAAAGATCAGGAATAATCGAAAGTCATATCTCACGCCCAGACTCTTTTCTCCTCGCATATAGGAGATAAAAGTAATGTTATACGTATATATATATATAGCTTGAAGATGCATCCCAGAATTGTGGAAATAATAATTTGAAATACGTAATAATAAATCGACGAAAAATATATGTAACTCGTGTGTTCCACGTAAAAACTCCATGGATGTAAAATTTAATTAATTGTTGAACAAAAAATATTCGATTTTCAGCAGATCTGCGTTCTGAATAATAATAATAATAATAATAATAACAATGCTAAGAATAATAATCACGATAAATTGTGCCAATAATCATAATTATGTTAATAAAGTGATGTCACATTAACCGCAGTTCTCCTCATAATAAATACAGTGTGAGAAGTAAAAAAGAGAAATGAGAGAGAGATACGAGTTTGAAAATTAAATGAACAAAAAAAACCCCAATACGTAACGAGCCCGTGTGTGTCTATGCATCTGAGTCAAAACTCGTGCGTAAGCCAGGTGACGTGCACATTTCACATGGACACGCGTGTGGACCCATGAACGATATAATTTTTTTTTTCCAATTCGCTCTGAACCGTCAGAGTGCATAACGGAGATGTAAAGGGCAGCAGACGGTATATAATAAAATTATCATAAATCGTCATGATTATAAGCACGCGCCGGGGACTCCCTGTAATCCAAGGGAAAGAAATTAATCTTCAAAAAATCATTATTACTCTTCATGAAACTTTTATTCAAACCAGAGTGCGAGAATTAAAGAGTCCAAATGAAAATGTTGAGTGTTAAAAATTCACGACGAAAAAGATGATAAAAACCATTTTTTTAAATAGAAAAAATAAATATAGAAAAATGATATTTCCTTGTATATATATGCGTATATACTTGATCTATTTGAACTCTTCTCTAAATTTCTCTATATAACTTTTCTACATGAAATAATGAGTTGAAGGTTGCGAGACTTGGAAACTCTGTAATGAACAGACATTTTTTTTTGATTTTTTAAATGTGACAAAAATCATCATCCAAGCGATTGCATGCACAATAACGATCAAGTGCATCCTATTGCTTTAGGCAAAGGTGCAGCAGAGATAACTCTAGCATAAATTATATTATATACATACATATATATATATATAAAAGTATCTTGTATATATAGATAGAGAGCGCGAAGGAAAGGCTGAGAAAAGATGAGAGTAAAATGAGTAGGGCGCGCTAGGAAGAGTCCCAACGGGGGCTGCAATCGGTGATCCAACGTCATACTTGTGCGAAGGTGGTGGTGGCAATATAAGGCCCGGTGAGTGGCGCGCCTCAGCCAGTCCGTAAGCGGTACCTACGATCCAAGGTCCGCGCGCCCCACCATATATCCCTATATATATAACTATATGTATATATATAGATATATTTAAATACATATACTATATATATACATATATATTTAGCCATACAGGAGATAGTGTCATCAAGGATATATATACACACATATATATATATACATATATACATAAAGTAAATATCCCACCGCCGGCAATTTCTCACATTTCTTCTCTCGCTTTTTGCCTGTCGCGGTCTCCAATGACATCGTCTCCATAGAAGATGCGAATCGCACAGATCCAATGTAAAAAACATTTTTTAATAATTTTATCGCAAGAATAAATTTTATTCGATTAATTTAAAAAAAAATATTTTTCATTAATTTTGAAATACGTGAAAAAGTACGATACATACATATATATATATATATATATATATACCCTAAGCGCGTGGTCAAGTCCCCGGAAGTGTCTCGCGTATGTGTAACGATCGCACGAGAGTCACAGAACTCAGATATAACGTAGAAAAGCGAAACAGTGCTAGAAAGAGAATAGAAAACAAACAAAAAAAGGAGTATCAAAGACAAGACTGTGTGGAATAGCGATTTTTCACCCTCCCCACCCCCTCGCGTCCCACTCCAAGCCCCGCAAACGCCCCCCCACCTTGAGGCCTCGTACGCGCGGCCCAGAGGCCCCACTCGAGCGACCGCCCGAGCCACTCGATAAAAGAGCGAAGATTGGAGACTGCGAAAGGGTAAGAGGAAGAGACTGTGCTCGGGAATAGACACATTTGTTTTTTGACACCGCGACAAACAATATTGCAGCGAATAGTTTCTTTATTATTTTAATTTCTTTTTCTCACGATTAATTTGTTTAATTTATTTTAATTAGAAAAACGCACGAATACATATAACATAATTATTTCGTGATCAAAGATAGTTTCATACTCAAACGACGTCAAAACGACGTGGCGAGGATGAGATCCTCGCTTTTGCTGCTAATATTAGCAGCGATCGCTCTTACTGGTGAGTAAAATTTTTATAAAACTTTTTTTTAATTAATTTTTTTTTTTTTTTTTTTTTTTTCGTTGATAAGAATGAATCTCATTGCACGAAAATAATAAAGAATGTCCGACTAAATTAGTAGAATAACTAACCAATAATTCATGAATCAACCCATCAATCGATCTGTAACTATTAATTATCAGGCTGAAATGATTTTAACAGTTACTCGTGATTGTAGATGAAAATGAAATGGTGTCAATGCGGTTTAAAATGTAATAACATAAATAAAAATAATAATAATAATAATAATAATAATAATAATAATAATAATAATCACGAGGGAAAAAAGGAAAAAGTAAAAGTTGGCACGAGCAGTTGCACTCAAACAAGTTATAAAGAAAAATTATTGTAGCTATGCGAGAAACTATCTAAAACGTTGAGAATAATTGGGTTACAAGCAAAAAAATCTTAGCATAACAAATTGAAGAAAAATCTTTCAAACTTTTATCGTCCGACATAATATGTTTAAAATTCCTTTTTGTTCGAATACCATCGAGATCGTATTCTAGATGCATAAACTTTATATAGTGGCTTTTGGGTGCAGTCGATAGTCGGGAAGTGAATTCGATCGGAAACTAGTCAGACGTGAGAGCTGCGCCAAGGGCGGAGGGAGGGTGGAAAGGGACAACGAGAAGTACTCCGGGCTGTCTGACTAGTGCCGCGCAGTTACTACTTTGCGTTATATCGATTCTTTCTCTTTCTCTCTCGCATCGAGCGATTTACCTCGAGAAACCCGGAAGTAACCAACGTGTTTTTCGAAACTCGCTTTATTTTATTTATCTTCGTGGACTTTGATATCTTGAAGAAAGTCGGTTATTTATGTGTATCGAAGAAAGTCAGACCGCGAAGTGGATAAGCCCCAAGGCAATTTTTTTTTTTCTTTTCTCATCCAACATCATCATTTTACACTTATGTGTATGAGAATATAGATTCGATTCGATACATACATACGTACATATCGCACATGGGAACCAAATATATTCCGAAATAAATCAAATTTGGCTTCAAATTTTATGCTAAATATATGGAATATATTTAATATATATTTGACATATAGAACGTATTATATATTTTGCATGTATATTTGCCGCAATATATATTTGACATATATATGTCGTTTTAAATATTAATAAATAATTTTTTGCCACTTTTACATTCAATCTACTTTTCATATATTTCACAAATAAACAATGATACCACGGCTGAAGCCAAACCTCATCCGGCATTAAATGATTTATCGTGAGAGTGCAAGTGGAATTCTGCTGACACCTCGGTCCGACAATTATGGCTGCATGCAGCAGAATACTGACACTATCAGGATAAATCCCCCAATCACTGATGTGATTAGGCTTAAGCCGAGAGACAATTATGGGACAATATACACAATCAATTATTTATTATTGTACCTGATTATCGCCTCGCATATGCAAATACATATATATATATATATATATATATATATATATATGCGTGGTAAAGTTTGTACGAGACGAAAAAAATGTATAAAATCAAAAAGAAATTCACAGTACGTGTCAGTACCACGCACGGTGTACAGGCACGGGAGGACAGAAAGAATGTTGCATAAGAGATTAGAACGTGAAAGCCCATGGCCGGGTGCGTGTTTCTCGATTCGAGCCGTTGCCAATGCACAAACCGCCGTCGCTTTGCCTCGCGTTGTTGGTCCCCGGACAGCTGACGTCATTGGGTCTAGCCCCCGGGCATCGTACGACGGATCGGTGCTCTTGGTGGGAGAACAACTTTCCCCATCGTCGAATTCTCCCCCCCCCCTCCCCTCGCCCCGCCGCCACTGCCTCCTCGTCGCATGACACGCGGCTCTCTCGCGACCGGCTTGTACGGAAATAAAAAAAAACAAAAAAATCACGATACGAAGACCGCGGCCGAGGCCGACCACATGTGACTTTATCCACTAGCGTTCGATGAAAATAAAAAAAAAAATTGAGGAAATAAATGTTTATTAGCAAAATATGATTTCCCGATGATAATTCTCACTCAGTTGTCATTCACGCGATATAATCCCAAATGATGAATGAAATTTTAATCCACCGATGGGTAAACTTTTTTCGATCGCCGAATTGTGATATATATCAGTAAAAAAAGACTAACAGGACGAAATTATTGTAATGCTTTGAAAATATCTCGACACTCTAAAATTTATATTGAAGAAAGAGCGCGAGAAAGAGATGATAAAAAAAAAAAAAAACGACAAATCCTCGATTTACAGCGGGCGCATCGAGTCGCGTTAAGCGTCAAGAAGAGCCCAAGAAGGAGGAAAGTTTCGAGAACGAGATATGCAAGGACAAGGACGCGGGCGAGTGGTTTCGTCTTGTAGCCGGTGAGGGTGACAATTGTCGCGATGTTATCCAGTGCACAAGCTCGGGTCTTCAAGCTATAAGATGTCCGGCCGGTTTGTACTTTGACATCGAGAAGCAGACTTGCGACTGGAAGGGTTCGGTAAATAATTGCAAGCTCAAGAACAAGGAGAGAAAAGTAACTCCGCTCATCTACACGGAAGAGCCACTTTGTCAGGATGGTCAATTGGCCTGCGGTGATGGCAGTTGTATCGAGAGAGGTCTCTTCTGCAATGGCGAGAAGGACTGCGGTGACGGTTCCGACGAGAATCTTTGCGGTAATTAATAATAATTTCATCCAAGGAGATTGGAATATTTTATGCCTCGAAAGAAAATGACAAAATTGACGCCATTTTGTACATTATACTTTGAATCGCAGACATGGACAACGATCCCAACAGGGCACCACCCTGCGATCCAGCCGTGTGCGTTCTCCCAGATTGTTTCTGCTCGGAGGATGGTACCGCGATACCCGGTGACCTTCCATATCAGGAAGTACCACAGATGATAACGATAACCTTTGATGATGCGATCAACAATAATAACATTGGCCTCTACAAGGAAATCTTCAATGGACAACGCAAAAATCCAAATGGTTGTGACATCAAGGCAACATATTTCGTCTCTCACAAGTACACGAATTACTCCGCGATGCAGGAGATGCATAGAAAAGGACACGAGATTGCTGTTCACTCGATCTCGTAAGAAATATTTTTATTTTACTGTAAATCATTACGAGAATCTTTGCGGGAGTGAAAAGTGATTTTTGTTTTTTTTTTGGATGGGGAAATGTATATTTTTTTTTTACCGTTACATGTCATTTTTTAATTAAGGCACAACGATGATGAACGTTTCTGGTCGGACGCAACTGTCGATGATTGGGCCAAAGAAATGGCTGGTATGAGAATAATAGCTGAGAAATATGCGAATCTCACGGACAACAGCGTCGTTGGTGTACGTGCTCCTTATCTTCGTGTCGGTGGTAACAATCAATTCACCATGATGGAGGAACAAGCTTTTCTTTATGACTCGACCATCACTGCTGCACTGAACAATCCACCACTATGGCCTTACACCATGTACTTCAGGATGCCTCATCGTTGTCACGGAAATCTTCAACACTGCCCAACCAGGTAGGAACCTCTTTTTTTTTTCTTAATATCATTGCATTGAACGACAACTTTGGTTGGAAAATTTTCTAGGGGAGAAAAATTTCTTGCCATCTTTCTAGAGAAAAATCACTCGATCGCCAACTTTCTAAAGAAAAAATTAATTCCATTGGTAAATTGTTAGTTGATAAAGTTTCTTCTTCTTGCTCTTCGCATTTTTTCCAGGTCCCACGCAGTCTGGGAAATGGTGATGAATGAATTAGATCGTCGCGAGGATCCTCAGAACGACGAATATCTTCCAGGCTGCGCAATGGTCGACTCGTGCAGCAACATACTGACCGGTGATCAATTTTACGATTTTCTCAATCACAATTTCGATCGGCATTACGATCAGAATCGCGCTCCTCTCGGTCTCTACTTCCACGCTGCTTGGCTCAAGAACAATCCTGAGTTTTTGGACGCTTTTCTCTATTGGATCGACGAGATACTCTCCAAGCACAATGACGTTTATTTCGTAACAATGACACAGGTCATACAATGGATACAAAATCCACGAACTGTCACGGAATCAAAGAACTTTGAGCCATGGAGGGAGAAGTGCGTTGTCGAGGGTACTCAAGCCTGTTGGGTACCGCACACGTGTAAATTGACCTCGAAAGAGGTGCCCGGGGAAACGATCAACCTTCAAACTTGCGTTCGTTGTCCCAATAATTATCCCTGGTTGAACGATCCCACTGGTGATGGTTTCTTCTAGAAAATATCTAGGTGACAAAAAAAAAAAACAAAGTAACTAAAAAAATTCAATGATCCCTATACAAAAATCAACAAAGACATCCCATTGAGAAGAAAAAAATTAATAGAAAGAAAGAAAAAATAAATGAAAATACTCTACCCTTGCCCAGCCTAATCGATCATACGAAGCCATCTCGAATTCGTCCTCGGTAAATCGCTCATACGAGACATTTTATGTGACGAAAAACATAAAAAATTAAAAAAAATAAAATATCGAGAAATATAAAAACGTGACGAGAATGACCTTTGTCGAGTTGGACGCCTCTGACGGCTTGAGATGAAAAAATAAATAAATTAATAAATAAATAGCGATTTCGACGCGAGACAAAAAGTGAGAAAGGGAGAGATGGAAAGAGAGAATTGTGAGACGCAACGATAATTATAAATATGTTTGTAGCAATGGTGGCATCGCTCGGCCACACGTGAGTGAGAATCGACGTGTAATATAGATGAGACTTTTTTTTAATTATTATTTTTAAACTGTTTTTGTTTTTTTTCATTTTCTTTATTTTTTCGTGTGTGCCCATCATTGAAACTCTCCTTCCGAGTCTCTCCCACGAAACGTCGAATCGTACAATTCTTCCTTGAATAAAAAATTGTTCTCTCTCAGCGAACCGCCAAAACTCCCCGGGAAAAACGGCGGTTATCCTTGCCTACGATGTTTTTTTTGCCAAGGATATAAAAAACCGGCGAAACCCACCAAACTACATAAATATATGCTTTATATATACACGAAAATGAGAAATATATATATATATATATATATGTATATATATATATACATATATATATATATATGTGTACGTTACACGTGAACTGTACGAGATGTATGTATATTTGATGCAAGTGATATTTTTATATTACGCTCACGATGACGGAGACAAAAAAACAACGATAAAGAAGAAAATGAGACAATGACAAATCATGAAGAATCAACGAAAAAAAAACGAGTGAGAGAATAAAACGCGTAAATGGAAAATGAATTGTACAATTAAAAAAAATAAAGAAAATAAAGAAAAGAAATTTGGAAAAAAAACATACTCCATTCGACTATTTCATTCTTTAAGCCCTGAAAATCCTTTTTTTTTTTAGATCCTATTCTCAATGGTTGGGAAGTGTTTTTGATAATAGCTTCAATTTTTATTCGTTTTGAATTCAAGTCATTGACGTGTCAATAATAAAGTGATATTATTGGCTCGCAAGTATTAGAGATGTGAATTATTATTTTTATTGTTGTTGTCATCATTATTATTAATTACAAAAAATATTGGGTCAAATTATCACTCGCTTTCGTTGCCTCAATAATCATTCGGTGATTATTGTGAAAATGTGTGAACAGCAGCAGAACACTTGCAGCTGAATTGTTGAGCCCATGGAAGCCTGAAGAAAAGCCCATCACGAGGATAATTGAACAGAACGGTGGCTCGAGCAACAAAACAATGAAATTTTAAGTAGTAATATATATTGTACACTCGACGTGTATTATAATGACACAAGGAAGAAGAAGTGAAGTGGGACGAGCAGGGGAGGCAGACCGGTGAGTCGTGAAAATTTCAAACCGGCTTGGCAATCCAACGCGCCCCTTTCACTACGTCTTCGATGTCTCGATGTCTCTCGTTGTGGCTCTGGTTATATTATAGTTCTGTTATAACGTGTACGTGTGGGTGTTATAGCAATGGCTATATTCGATTTCGAACCAGTCGAAACCGCAAAAAAAATGAATATATATATATATATATATATATATAGTATATAAAAGAAAGTGAAAAAAGAGGATAACATCGAGCCACCATCTTTCGACATTTTTTTACCTGTAAATAAGATCAAGGCCGTCGAAGGAGAAGTGAATTTTTGCACGAATAAAAAATGAGGTTAAGGAAGTCTGGATGAAACTTTTGTAAAAAATCGTCATCACTTTTCTTAATTCGTATATATATATATATATATATATTTATGCACGAGCCTCACGCGGTTTGTCAAATTCATATTTTTCCACAACAATAATTGAATAATTATTTTAACTTTTCACACAATATTGTCAATTTAAAAAATATCATACAGTCATTAAAAGTACTTAAGCCATCTATTAATTTGTTTTTTTTTTCATAAATTAATTTCCTCGTAATTAACGATTTTTACAAAGTTTTTTTTTAATTTTTAATTTAAAAAAATTCTTCATACGCATGACGAGACAAAGTGGGCAATGATAAATTTCACAGGTCACGAGAGTCACGAGAAATCGCAAAGAAGCGTAAGAGTCCTCCGACGACAAGGAGATGCGACTGTGCGTTACGCAAGTTCATGTATATAGACTCGTAATCGTGTAGTTACAGTGTCGAGCGCTAGAGGAGAGTACATCGTCTCGCGTGTCTCTTGAACCGGAGTTCTTTACCTCATCTCTTCATCTCGTAGTAGTATTTTTTCCTCTTGGCCTCTCTATGTACCGTTATTTCTTCGCATACGCTCTATTGCAGAATAATTCAAGAACGGTTATAAAGCTACAAATAGGATACTGAGAATTTATTGCGGGGGTACATAAATGTTTTTCCATTTAAAAATATTATTATTATTATTATTATTATTATTATTATTATTATTATTATTATCATTATTATTTTTATTATTATTATTATTATTATTATTGACGCTGTTATTATCATTTGTGATAGTGTTCCGTTATTTTCCGAGTCTCATTACTTCGCACCTCGTGCAATGACGAGGACACATGCAGAGTCTCGTTGGAAGCAGAGAAGTATTAGCGGTAAAGAGAAAAGAAAAAAAAAATGTCGAAAGCCTCGTCAAATGCCAACCGGCCAGAGGGAGAGAGGTAAGATTGCATTCCAATGTAGATATACATATGTGTGTATTCCTCTCTCTCTCTCTCTCTATCTCTCTCATTCACTTACTTTTACTCTTTCTCGATTTCTCAGTGTACAATATGGACTGGAAGATGCTTACGTTGGTCAGACACGTTTTTATAACGTAGCATATCTCCATGCCGATATAGGAGATCAAATATCATTCGCGAGAGGCAAAATCGTTGTGCTCATCATAATACGAATGCAGAAATTTCGAAAAAGTTAATTTGATAAAAAAAATTTACGACGTATTTTACAATTTACTTGTTGAGAAAAATGATATTTTATTCGAAAGACATGAGAAAATCACGTAATTCTGATATACTACGAGGTAAAATAAATAAATCAGGATACTGCGAATTATATATACGCGATATTGTAAAACAGCTAATAGAAATCGCCTGGCATTTCCGCCATTGCAAATGCATTATAAATGGTTGGATGTTGCGATTGCGGTGGATAGAATCGACCGTCAATTTATTCAACAACGACTCTTTTTTTTTTTTCCCCCCTCCATTCTTGACCGACGAGAGAGAGACAATGGGCCACTTTGCAAATATTTCACAAGACTTTTGTATTCCGGTCGCAATTGCAACCGAACGAGAATTCCCCTGTCTCGTTTCCCAATTTGGAAATTTCTCTCAGGTAAATATGTGTATGCGTCTGATATAGTCAAAAAAGTCGGAGCTTTTCATACACGAGCGTATATCATTTATTGATTTATTCAGTTCTATATGATGAATTTCTTTATTTTATTATCTTCTTCGTCTATAATTTGAAGATTATAATTAATCATTCATTCAATACATATATTCATCGCGTTAAACATAAAAAAAGAAAATCCGAGATAAACGAGTGTATGCGGATAAAGTATCAAGATGAGTCGAGATCCAGAGGATAATGAACGTACAATTGCCTGCGGACCGAACGTACGTTTACCTGCGAATCGCCGAGCTTGCTGTGGGGCTCGTAGAGCATCCAGTAAGTAGATATCTCCGAGAGAATTAATCCGTATGGTGTGTTATACCGGTAACGATATACAGCGTTGAACTACACCTTAAAATCTCGGATAAGCGAAAGTAGTGAAAGCTGGATTCTTGATGGTATGGATGCTGCTCTTGCTCGCTCCTCATCTGGTGAATATTATACCGCGACGAGAGCCACGAGACACCCGACAAGGCCGCCTTCCCTAGGCATAATATCTCTTTTGGCTTCGCGACCGAGATTTTTTCGTATCGTTTAGTCTCATCTCTTCAGTGCGAAGAAAAAAAAATAAGGCACAGATTCATTTTTATATTCAGCATGCGAAGCATTCCAGACCAAATCGGCAGTCCGACAATCCTCACCGGCTGGGATTTGGTACCCAATTTTTTACATGGTTGTTACAATCCTTAAGGAACATGAAGATTTTTGTAGATTTTTTACCAGCCCCCTAACAATAATATATATAACGATTTAAATAACGATTTAAAACAAAAGCTGCAGGGAAAAAATGGTTAGACACAATTTAAAAATATTTAAAAAATTATAAACACCTTTCGTTAGACATCGGAATAAATAAATAAAACGCCAGAGTGAACCGGCCACTGGGATGCCAGATATCCGTTATTTATCCCGTATCTAAAATCTTATTTACATTTTGGTATTTCTTACACAATACAAATAAGCTTCTAAAATAATAATAACTTAAAAAAACAATTATATTATACCGATATTATACCGATACAAATAAATAAGACAATTTGTTAAATGATTTGATGGACATTTAAGTGAGGAGGTAGACATTTTTTTCGAAATAATCATTTTGTTTGTCAAGAAATTACGCTGTTCGGTATTATCCCGTTTTTATCTAGTAAAATATAATTTATGGAACTGGAATCGGCTCTCATTTTTTCATTGTCCCGACCAGCACCTAATGAGCGTGCGGTATTGTCGAGAGAGCAGGATCGAAAGCCCTCAAAACTCCGCTGTTTGATAACTTTTGTATATCTACTGCGGCAAATAAGAAAATGGAAGCGGCTCAAGCACGATGCGATGAAATGTGCGCACAGTGAAATTGACTTCAACTATACTGGGTCAGTGGGTGACGGAAGGTAACGAGACTGAGCAACCAGCCAACCGAACAAAAACGTGCAACCAAGTAAAACGAGCCCCCCAAGACGAGAGATAATGACAAATTAATATTATTAAAAAACAAAATTTATTAGAATTCAATATAATCAATTTTGATGATCTATAAACAAATTTACTTTTAATAAATTGCAATTGCAATCATTGATAACTAATACAATTTTGTTTAAACATGCTATTTTATTTACGCAAAGTTTGATCAATTTAAAGTCAATTTATTAAAATAGAATTCGTTTCGTATACGAGTAGATGACGTTCGTTCTTGTTTGATTGTGAAAACAAATCATACTTTTCTATTCTCCATTATCGATATAATGATTTGGCATATAATTATGAGCAACGTTGCATGAAATATGGAGTGATGCATTACCTCTCGCAAAGTGCTTCGTATAACCGATTGGTTTACTGGCGATGGAGATTTTATTCACTCAGCCGGAACAAACGTGTAACTCAGGTAGCTAAACTGGCACGATGTAATAATTAGCTACTGGCTTTCCTGAACTTCCATACATACATATAAAATTTATACAAAATTCAAACAGGGAAGTTGGCAATTTTTATTATATACTTTAATATTATTCCACTTCAATTGAACAAAATTAAATTAAATGAAATAAAATCTATACTTGATGTGGTTCATGATTAATGGAAGATCTATTTGTAAATATAAATGTGAAAATAAATCGTTTTTGAAGAAAATTAATTTTCCAGTATGATTTAAAGTGAGTTGCCTACTATACAGCCATAGTCTGATACGTGTATGTATCTATACCTGAATTTTGTATTAGGCGTTGAAACATACACTATAAAAATACATGTGTATTTTAAAGGGGGAATTAATTGCCCCTAATTAATTGCATTAATTAATGCAATTAATTTTTACGGTTATTAATGCTTATATTAATAAAAAATATGCTGGCTAAAAACTTCATTTGACTAGAACCGTTATTTACAATATCAATTTGACATTTTATTATTTTTTCCATAATTAAAGAAGATCTGTAATACATGTAATTGTCATTTTTTTACAACTTCTATCTTTGATTTTAACTATCTAAATATTGGTAAATGTCATTTTGGAGGGGAGTCCCTCAATACAGACCATGTTTTGTAAGCCGATCTTTGAAAAGTAATATCTGAAAAACTATATGATAAATTTCATTCAAACTTTGGATAACGAAAGATCTGATGATACTTTCTAACATATTTCAAATTTTGATTCGTACCTTGGAATGTTTTTCATTGACCCAATCTCGGCTAAAATTTTATTTAAAAAGGTTATTCTCAGTATGTTTTATTAATTTTCAATTACCGTTGAATATTCGTGGGAAAGCGAAACGATCTCGACGGGTTTCTCGCGATTTGGCCTCGAATTGAAAAGGCCTGCGTATGCCAAGCAAAAGCTATACTAAGTTTGCATATATATATATACATTATACAGTATATTTCATGTGTGTAAAAAGATAAATTAACGTTAAGCGAGAAAATTCATTACCTTGAAGAGTTTCTCGACGCGTGTACGGCGAGTTTACTTGAAGGCGAGGGAGAGGCTTGATAATTAGATTCGATATTGAATAACGTTGTTTGCGTTCACGGTCCCTCAACGTCTGCATTTTCTTTCACTTTAACTTATGTTTTTTTTTTTTCTTACCCATCATGATGATCGTACTACGAGAGATGAGATTTTATTCATTAATAGACACGCAGTTTCACCTTCTTTCCATTATGTATAATATAAAATGTACATGTAGTTGACCGTAATTTCTCCTTATCGCCTGAACTAATATCTCACATAGGAACAAAACTCTCTGGCAATACTGAATTTCTCCTATCATATCCATCAAATTATGGTAGAGATCAGTATATAGTATATATATATATATATATATATATATATATATATATATATATATATATATATATATATATGTTCAACTCTCTATATTTGTCCGGGCTTATTTTCTATTGGAAACTTGGTCAGCTACAAGGAGGCTCACTGATCTAATCGATGTCTCGTGATGCCTTAATAAAAAAATTGGGCACTGAAAAAAAACAACTCCATATGAAGTACGGGCTCCCCCTTCCCGCTCAGCTTGTCAGTCATTTTTTTTTTAACTTGGCTGATCCAGCTCGGATGATTTGGCGGATCAGGGCCACATTCGCGAAAGAATAAAAACGCTCATGTGTTTCGGATCCATTCGCCCGATCTCGCACTAATTTCATTGTGTTGGCACGCTTGGTCAGAGTCTGATTCCAGGCTGATTACATTTCTTTTCGTGATGATGCAAACCCTTCAAGCGTTAAAAAAAAATACAAAAATGTCGACGAAAAATGGCTGAAAAACGACAATGACCTTTTCAACATTTTTCTTTTTTCTAAATATATTTTTCAATATTTTTTTTGTCATCTGTGTAAAATGAATTTCATCAACAAAAGAAAATGATGAATTGAAGTGTGAATTTTTCGTGAAAACAGCAAAACATTTTGTTGAGTCAGCTATACGCCAGAAATAGAGGTAGTTGAACGCGGTGTGTCGTGAAGCGCATTCTTGCCTGCATTGTTGTTCGCGAGATAGGCGAGGGATATACATGTAATAAAGAAAGAAAGACAGAAATACCGGTCTCGCAATTTGGACCACACCTAGAGAGAGAGAGAGAGAGAGAGAGAGAGAGAGAGAGAGGGATGTTGACAACGCTTGCATCGACGCCCCCATGAGAAATTCCATCAGCCATTATCTTCGATTCGATCGCTGTTCAGAAAGAATCGATCGTAATCAATAAATTGAAAATTTAATTTATTATTTTTTTTGCTTTAAACACGTATTTTATTAATTTTTCTTCGAATTAGGCACGATACGAAGACTCGCACGATGCAACTGATAGGTCATTTTTTAGCTCCTTTAAATAGATAAGTATTGCAGAAAATGCACTTGTAAGTGCCGAAAAAGTACTCGCGTATACGCGAGTACTTTTTCGGCACTTACAAGTTAAAATGTTATTATATATAATAACATTTTTTGAGGCATAAGAAGTGGTTTAAGAAAAGATGCATCTGTGAAGAAGATTCGATGATAGTTAAATAATTAAATAATTTATTTGCTTAGTTTATTAATCGTGCAATTAATGAATCATTCAAGATTTATTAGTTCCATTTTTCATTTATAGTATTTTACGATAGGAATATTTTACTCTGTATTATTTTATTGAGCTGTAAATCTTGAAAATTCACTTTATTACTGAAGAAAGTTGTGAAGGTTTCGCTCGAACCACCGCGGATGCAAATTTTAAAAGTACTTCGAAATGTCCAGCAGGAGATTCGGATGTCCCGTCGACTCCTCGCTGAACGCTCGCCGTTAAAATTCTTATTCGCTCCATGACAACCAATATTTTTCGAATGTTCCGATTCTTCAGTCTGCGTTCAACAACCAAGAAACTCAGACGTTTTATTCAAGTCTCCATTTAACAATTAAAAAGCTCAGAAATGTCTATTGAACAACTCGGAGACTCACAAGTCAAGCTTCAAGCTTCGACTAGCTAAAACATAAATCCGTCATCTATACAATATTCCATTTCTATGCACGCCCTTTAGTGATTTATCTTCACTGTTAACTCGTGAGGAGGACTCAGCAGAATTAGGCTCATCATTTGTCATATGGCCTCTTATATCAAAAGTTTTGCAGAAATTTATGGTCAATTCAGACCTAACAAGGTACAAGAAATTGACATTAAAATGGCAGCTGAGAGTTCATAATTATAGAACATAAAGTGAATTCACATTTGTTACCGAAAAGTTCGCAAACGTATTGGATACTTCCTGAATCATAAAAATATTGAATACTTCCTGAATCATAAAAATAATTTGAAAAAAACAAAAATCATAAAGTGTCATGTAGTTTAATGATTTATCTTTATACTGTTAAATACTGATGAGGAGAACTCAGCAGAATTAAGCTTGTCCTTGGGTAGCTCTACGGTCTGTTCTGAAAATTTAGTTATGTCACAAATTGTTCATAACTATATTGGACATTTCTTATCCAGTAATAAACATGAAAATTGCGCTATTCTATATTAGTTAAAGTTTTGATTTTTAATTCTCGTCAGGAAAGTCACATCCTTCCTTATATCATGCGTTTTGCAGAAATTTGTGGACAATTCAGATGTAACAAGGTACAAGAAGTTGGCATTAAAATGGCAGCGGAGAAATCATTTATTAGATACTTTCAATGGTTAGTAATTATAGAAAATAAAGTGAATTCACATTTCTTACCGAAAAGTTCACACATGTTTCCTTCCTGAATCATAAAAATAATTTGAAAAAAAAAAAATCATAAAGTGTCATGTAGTTTAATGATTTATCTTTATACTGTTAAATACTCATGAGGAGAACTCAGCAGAATTAGGCTTGTCCTTGGGCAGCTCAATGGTCTGTTCTGAAAATTTAGTTATGTCAGAAATTGTTCATAACTATATTGGACATTTCTTATCCAGTAATAAACATGAAAATTGCGCTATTCTATATTAGTTAAAGTTTTGATTTTTAATTCTCGTCAGGAAAGTCACATCCTTCCTTATATCATGCGTTTTGCAGAAATTTGTGGACAATTCAGATGTAACAAGGTACAAGAAGTTGGCATTAAAATGGCAGCAGAGAAATCATTTATTAGATACTTTCAATGGTTAGTAATTATAGAAAATAAAGTGAATTCACATTTCTTACCGAAAAGTTCACACATGTTTCCTTCCTGAATCATAAAAATAATTTGAAAAAAAAAAAATCATAAAGTGTCATGTAGTTTAATGATTTATCTTTATACTGTTAAATACTGATGAGGAGAACTCAGCAGAATTAAGCTTGTCCTTGGGTAGCTCTACGGTCTGTTCTGAAAATTTAGTTATGTCACAAATTGTTCATAACTATATTGGACATTTCTTATCCAGTAATAAACATGAAAATTGCGCTATTCTATATTAGTTAAAGTTTTGATTTTTAATTCTCGTCAGGAAAGTCACATCCTTCCTTATATCATGCGTTTTGTAGAAATTTGTGGACAATTCAGATGTAACAAGGTACAAGAAGTTGGCATTAAAATGGCAGCGGAGAAATCATTTATTAGATACTTTCAATGGTTAGTAATTATAGAAAATAAAGTGAATTCACATTTCTTACCGAAAAGTTCACACATGTATCCTTCCTGAAGCATAAAAACAATTAAAAAAAAAAAAAAAAAAATGATAAAGTGAGAGTACTCTGAGGAGCTTTGGCAATGAGATAATAAAATCAATGATATCGACTTCCTCGTGAGTTCTTCCTGGTGAGAGCAAAAGCCATACAGAATATGTCTTGCGGCTATACTTTGTCCTTCGAGCGAAACAAGGACGAGGTGTCTCTTGCACCGAGAACCCATATCGGCTTCGTTACACTTCGCCTCATTGATCGTAAAGCCAAGACCATTTCGTTCTTATCATTGTACACATACATCAAAGAAGAAGAAAGCATAAGGTAAAAAAATCATTTAAAAAATTGAAAAAATTAGATGAACAAAAAAAAACGATAAATTTAAATAAATCAAAAAAACGAAAAAAATCAGTACAAATTTTTGAGTTTGCATGTAAAAATTTTATATGTTAATTGAACAAGCAGCAATATATTATACCTTTTGGAATTTTATCAGCTTTTGCCACTTCAATGACTATAATTATTATCTTCTGCCAAGTAAAATAATAATAATTGACAAGGATAATAATGCTATCAATTTTAATCTCTGAAAAATGTTGAGGTACTTCAATCATGTTTTATTGTAATACCAAAGTATGGACGTTTTGATTGCCTCATTGGTTCTTTTTAAAAAATCCCTGATAGCTTCAGGGACAAAACGGAGAGTCTGGCGCTGTTCTGCCTCTCGGCTCTCTCAATCGGTTCTGTTACGTGACATGTACAACGCGTTTGACAGTGAAAGTTAACCAGGAGGAGCCTGCGGGCTCTGCTCCTGTATGCGTGTATTTGTGCGCGCGCCTACTTGGATCCCGTCGAGTTTCCTTTACAAAAACTCCTTCTCGCCTCTCGGTCCACGAGAATTCCATCTCGATTGATGCGCTCTCTCGGTGCGACTGCACGAATGTACGCATACAAAAGAAAATTTGCATATACAAGATGATATATTCTCGTCAAATGACAGCGCATCGTTTATACATTGTGTCCTGTAGGCGTGCCAACTTATTTTCATGAGAAATTTATGCAAATTAATCGAATATTTACGTTTAGTGACTGAATAAATAATTTACGGTGATATTAAATAAATTTATATCTCTTACTTTCGACGTTTCTTTTAAGAAACGTTTTTTCGAATTTCCCTAATTCTAGTGAATTTCTGATCAGCGAGAAAAAATATATCCTGGAAGAAATTTCAATAATCCTAACGTTTTTGTAACATATCGTGAAAAAAAAAAATAGTTTGTTAAAATGAGTGCCCATTTGCTTTGGAATCGTAGATGCTTTGAAATGCCAATTAATTGTTAAGCTACCATTTCTTCTTCATTTTTTACAAGTTTTTCAAAGTGGATCGTTGAATTTTGAAAATAATTCATATCTTTTCAACTTTAAATTCGATGATTCTTAGAGTGCTTTCATGGCTACAAAAATTAAAATATTGGAAGGAAAAAGGACACTATCAAAGTCTACACATATTCAAAATTCAATGGAAAAAAAAAAAAATTGTGCAAATCGACTGTATGCGTCAATAAAATTATAACGACATCACCGTTTTTTCAGTATTTTCAATTTTTGAGAGTAATCAAAAATAACTTTTCCTTTACTTTCATCCTATACCTCATTCGATCAGAATGAATTTTTCTCAAAAACTCATAATTTTTAACAATCAAAGAATAAAATTATTATCAACGTTAAATCGTCCAATTATTCAAACGGTACCTATAATTCATTGGGCCATGATATTTTAACCAATTTATTTTTTTACACATTTGACAAGTGTGAGACTGACGTTTTATGCAGATGAGACAACAAAAATCGTTTACTCGACCGATTTTATTTGTCAGGGACAAGGCCGAGTACCGGAAGCTTCTCGTGGGCAAAAAAAAATGTCCGGAGGCCAACATTTAACCACTGGCTATTTTACTCGACCTCCATGGTGTAACGAACATTCTTATTATTATTTTTTTTCGGTGCTCACGAGTATTTTTCCCTCGTTCCATATACTTTTGCTCATCTATCCTCGACGTCAATCACTTCACAAGGGAATATTGCACACTTTAGGTAGCAGTTGAGACATTTTTTTCAAGATTTTTTTCAAGTACCCCGAGTGCACTTTGATGTCTGACAGCATACGCGCCGTAACTACTTGCAAAGTAAGAAAACCGAGACAACAGAGCAGGCCAATCTGCCGTATAGCTATAGCGAAAAAGGAAAGAAGGAAGGAAGCGCAGAAGGATGGATATTGAGAGAAAAGCTTCAGTCTTACATCTCGGAAATTCGCGGTGAGGGACATTTTGTAATGAATTTCGGTTTGTCAACGTCGACCTACATTTTCATTTCTTGAATCGAGCCGGTTACTGCTTTCCGCGGTCGTCGTGTAATTGGGTTTCTCTCATGCTGGTTATACCGATGAAAGTGTTTCTGCATTGCTCTCGCTCGTCAGGGCCAAGGTCGAATGAGTTTGCTTATTGGTTTTAATTTCAGAGCTCTATTTTTATGATTATCATTTAATAATAATAATAATAAAACATACACGTGACAAATATAAAAAAAAAAAGTTCATCGAAATCTCAACTGCTCACAAAACTTAAGTACAAGATAGCTCTATTTTATCATGTTTTTTGGTCAATCGATTGAAAAATAACAATAATAATAATATTTTACGTTAAAAAAATGTTCTGGAACAAAATTAATTGAATGTAATAAAAAAAAAACGTTGCTCTACATTTGGCAAAATATAATTAATGTGCCATTTAATGACAATAAAAGGACAATCTCAATTAAGTTTATGATTTTCTAATTTTTTTTTTTTTAATCGCAATCCTGGCTATATATAAGAATTTCCCAATCGAGCCCCTCCAATGTACCCGGAAGTAATATCGCATGGATTCAATAACATGATAAATGTGTAATGATAACTATAAAATATATCTTCGTCAAAGCAGAGATTTCTTCGTTATGGTCCATACGAAGGCGCGGATGGTCACCGCGATTCATTTATCTCGTCCGGTGCACACGCGACCCTGCATCGGCGCGAGAATAACCCGAGCTGTAGCGGGTGAAAGTGAACGAGAGCCACAAGGTCGCCAACAGCAAACTCGCTACTTGTTCTCCTGTTTCATTTTTATTTATTTTATTTTATTTTCTCATCGTATTCAATTTACATATTTATTAGCTATATTTATACGAAAATGACTTGAGTTTCGGTGAGGAAATAATAAATTCCATGAAAACTCACGTAAACTTCTCCACGACATTAACTATAATTCGTATTAATAAAAAGCCATAATTCCATACACATAGGCTGACCTTCGAAAAATTCCACAAAAATTTCATACCGCTACAGTTTTGTAGATTTTTTTTTCCTTTCCTGTTGTAAACAATTAACTATAAAAATTCGATAATCCTAATCGGTTTAAGGAAAAAATGTACCAAAATCAAAATTGACAACAGTTGCATAAATTCGTGAAATAAAAAGTATGATAAATCGATGCGAAAGTTTATTTTTTTTTGTTGCAATTCTCGTTTATCAATTGTTTACCAATTGTTTTATTGAATTCACTTGGCAGCGTCTGCGATTATACTCGGATAAAACATGTACCTACACGTATCTGCTGATTTCAACTCTCACCGTGAGTTTCTTACTTTCCCCTGCATCGACTCGTTTTTTCTTTGTTTATTTATTTTTTTTATTTTTTTTATTTTTTCATTCTCTCTCTTTTTCCTACCCGCACAAACTTCGATCTCTCGTCGTGCAAACGTAATGCAGGTAATTAAGGAACGAAATTCCACTCGAGTGCAATATCCCTCTGTATGTACAAAACATTATAAGCTCGTCGTCTCGGTGTTTATTGTCGATTGAATAACTTGGAGCATTAAAATTACTTTCGCCACGCTTATGAACACGATTTGAAGTAGAAAAAAAAAATATAACTCAATATTTTTTATCTCGATTCTTTTTATTTGCGAGAGCAAGTAAGATATATATATATATATAGTATTATTATGCAAACAATCATTATATATTGCTAATATATTTATTTATTGGTTCGAAAACAGGAAAGACACTGCGAAGCGTCGACAATTTCTGAATTAACTTTGTCACGTTTCAACTTCCAATTCGTAGAGCTCACAGCAGGATGCAGCCATATATGTACGTGTAAAAATGTACACCTAACGGTATATAATGATATAATTATGCGCATGCATTCAACCTACTCGGATGATGGACTCGCTATACAGTGGGAAGTTTTGCCATGTTACGGAACACTTTCATATACCTTATGTTAGATATTTTAATGAAAAAATAATGTCGTGAGCTAATGTGAGCCTTATGTTGGACATGTTAATGAAAAAATAATGTGAGCCAAAAAAAATAATGTGAGCTAAAAAAAATAAGGTGAGCTAAAAATTATCGAAAAAACAACAACAAAAAAATATATACATTGATTTTGAACTTATTGTATGATGATAGACAAAATGATTGTTGAAGAAGCTTCACATTCTAGACATTTTGAGAAGAATGGAGAAACGTTATTTTAATGAAAAACTAATGTGGCCTAAAAAAAATAATGTGAGCTAAAAATTATGGAAAAAAAAAAATGTGTACATTGATTTTAAACTTATTGTATGGCGATAGACAAAATGATTGTTGAAGAAGCTTCACATTCTAGAGATTTTGGGAAAAATTGAGAAATGTTAAATAGAGCCGTTGAAAATTTTTAACAAAATTTTTAACAAATAATTTTTTATCTCAATTGGAAAATATAAAACTAAAGTTTGCATGAAATCTATAAGGCATGAAAATTCAAGTAACCGCAAAGGAAAAAAATGACCAAACAAACGAAAGAGACCTCTCCCAAAATGAAAGAATCGTAAGAGAAGTCAATGACTTCCTGCGAGCTACGTGTCTAGAGTCCAGATGTCATTTTCTCATGCGACATTCGTTACAAAATATAAGTCTTTTGGTATATTCGTCGCGGTTTTATTGACACTTCAAGCCTCAACTATCGAGGTCAACTCCTGTTGTTCACCCCAATTGCCATCTCTACGGAGAATTTGAACGAGAGAGAAAGACGAAAGCCAACAAAAAATATATATGATTCCGTTCACGTAGCGGAAGAGACAAACACATGCGTATTATGCGTGAGTTTGTTGGCTTGGTACACCTCAGAGACGAGGGGGGAGGGACGATATGAGGTACAAGAAGTCTCTCTTGCGAGCATAATTTTTACCTTGACCGTGCCCCAAGAGAGGGTCATTGTCCACCTTGTATCCTCTCTGGTCGATAGCCAAAAGATGGCCGCTACTTTCGAGGCTCTCGAATCATTTCTATGCAGACTGTATAATAATTTATCATGTTGATACGGTATACCAATCCGAAAGTATTCACAAACTCTCTACAATGAGGAGTCACTCGATTCTGCACGCATTGCCAGCTATTAGGGTAATCGAAATGAGAGTAGGTGAAACGTTGACACAAATCATCGTCAGGACTTTTTTCTTCTCTCCTTCCTTTCTCGAATAAATTGAGCGGAACGATCGTGGATCATCCGTTAAATTCTCGTTGAAATACTCGAAACAGTTCCAATTCCATATTGTAATAAATAAACCTTGATCGAGGTTGACCTCAATGAGTTTGAGATAATTATTTGAGAATGGAAATCTTTACTTTTAAGTCCGTCACTGCAAATTGGAAGAAATTGAGGTTGTACTCTGCAACTTTAAATCAATCGAAACCTTAATCGTTGTTACGGTCGTCTGGTTTACGGCCGTTTGACATGATTTATAAATAATTAAAGTATTGACATTTAGACGCTTTATGTACAGCATATACTGTAATACGGATCGGTGAACCATCTTAATTTTACGACAATGTTTTGTGACATTTTTATTATGTCATCCATACGATTAGTTTTTTATATGATTGACTATACTCTACAGTGGTCGGAGATTTTTAAAGACCTTCAACTCATCCTGTACCTGCCACACATTGAATGAATTAAATTTTTAACCGGAATATTTCGACATAACTGTACGATAAAAAAAAAAACAGCAAAGTTTAGAGACACTCTGCACTTCGAAAAATCGAATACTAAAGTCGAAAGTAGATGCTCACTATTATTAAATATAGGTTGCCCATACGGATCGAAGTTTATTAATGGCCGGTCTTCAACAGCTGACACAAATCTGCATTATAACCTCAAAATTTTTTAACACGTTTTTCTCGAAGATGCTTGAATAGAATTCACTGAATGGTTTGTCCACTATGTGTGCCATGATTCTTCATTGATTGCGAACAATTTTTTAACTTTTTGTTCACTACTCTATGAGAAAACTGTTTGGAAAAATGTGAGATGGTAGCACAATCATTTTGAAACAATCATTAGGATAAATGTAACAATGGTCAAAAGAAAATCAAAAAAAGTAATTTGATAAAAATGAAAATTTGTATCTCGTAGGTTTTGGGGTTACCAGTTTTGAATTCAAGGTAAAAAAAAAAAAAAGTTGCACTGAGCAAAGTCAACCGGTTCCTCGAACTTCTTCTTATTCCATACAAACTCATGGATATACGAAATTCCTGTAAAATTCCATTTCGAAACGTAATTATGATTTTCGTGCAAAACATTTCTTCGTTAATACTTATTTCTTTTAAATCGAGTCAAACATTTCAATTGACCGAGCAATAAATCGTACAACTCGCATACCATTTTAATGGAAGGCTTCTTGTAAAATGAAGACATTTGAATAAATTCGTAGTGCCTTTATAGTACAAGGTGCCTTTCTCTTTTTTTTTCTTTTCTCACTTTTGCGCCTGTGCACGATTCTCTTGGAATCAAATGGGAAAAAAAAGAGGAGAAAAGGACGTGAGTAGAAAAGCCTGTTTAGTATTCAGAGGTAACTGGACGACGTTTCTTTGCCTTGGTGGATCTCTCCCGATTGGTCTCGGTTCATGGGCGGCTCGAATAACCCAAGTGCATCTAATATGTAGATATATCCCATAAAGTAGGTACGCATATATCTGTATATCCACTTTAAGAGCCCGAAGGAATGAGAATGAGCTTAACGACGATCTACACACGTGTCGGAGGCTGCAACGATAGCGAGTCGAAGTAAAAGCTATACAAAAGGACAAAAGAAGAAGAAGAAGAAGAAGAAGAAGAAGAAGAAGAAGAAGAAGAAAAAGATTGAAAACGAAACGAGGCACAGAAGGAGAAAGGCACACACTGAGACGGAGATGCAAAAGTTGGTGTGTAGTGACAAATCGAGGTGGGAATAAGGAGAAGTGTAGGTCAGTGTGCTACCATGAGGACAGGCGCCTGGCAGTCGAAGGCATTTTAAAAGCCGGTTTTCAATTGACATTTATACAGAACTTGCTGGATGAAAAAGCGAATAAACGAAGCCTCAAGTAATCCTAAACATATTTTTTTTGTTCCTTTTATTCCTATCTTCTTTTTCTTCCATTTTCCCTCTCTCTACAGCCCTTTTATTTCTTCCATAGCGAGAATATTCTATAGGGATGATATCATCACCGAATGAATCTTGAATGGATCAGATCAACAACTACACGCACATATCTCGCACGATCTACGTAATTAATAATATATTAGGCAAACGAGGAGAAAATACAAGAAAACGAAAGGTTTCCGATGTTTCTTTAAATTCGCCGAAATCATTTTGAGAGTTAACGAATTAAAATTCAATTTTATAGCATTGACGTCACTCGTGGTAAGAAAAAAAATCACACAGGCACGTGCCTTTTCCTTTCTTCATAAATTTCGACAAACACGATCTCCGCTCTCTCCTCGCATATACCGAGAATTCTAATGTAATATATTATTGCCGAACTATTGCCAATTAATTGAGTAATAAACAAAATAATTGGTGTGTGATTGCTCAACTTATGACTGACCAAAAGTTGTCTGTACAGAAAAAAGGAACACGATTAGTAAATGTATTACCAAAGAAACAAAAAAAAATACATCTATATATATATATAAAACGGTTGGCTCACTCATCAATTATCAATAATTACGCAGGTACGAATTTCAGGACAAATTTAGCTTATGGATAAAAAAAAATGTATACGATCTTGGCCGATGTATGAACTTTGTGCCTGAAAAGTTTCGCAAAGTAACTCACATAACGTCTCTTAACGGAGATATATACGTAGTGAAAATAACGTAAATCTTATACATATAAAGTGAAACTTCCAATAAGTCAATAAATTCGGCCTGACCAATTTCCTTAAATTCAATTTCTCTTCACTTCCCAGTTTAGTCAGATTAATGCTTGGAGTCAATAAAATTAGGGTGGGTGGATTTGTTTTTTACTTGCCACATTCATAAAAAAATGAGAAAAAAAAAACTTTGAATCTAATGGTGGAATCCAAGATCGTGAAGTATTAGTCGCAGAACGGCACATGAGTATGTAAAGTGAGGAAAATGTTACATTTTCTCCCGCTTGTTCTAGAGAAATTAACATATTAAGGTGAACCATAAACGAGGCAAAGAGCCAGTAGTTAAAAAAAAAAGTTAAGATGATTATTTTCATTAAAAAATTCATCTTTTTCTTCTACTTTGTCGGTGCGTGCATGTGAATTAAAATCGATATCCTTGGACAGCGTACATATCAGCCATTAATCAGTAAAGTCTCAAGGGGAAATTTTTAACTCATAGAAAATTTAAACTTAACTCTAACTTATAAAAAATGAATAAAATTCTTGTGAAACACTTCTGTGACATCGAAAATTAATACCACAGCTTTTTCTCAACTGAGAAACTTACATTTGTTTTCTATGTTTTAGTACAACATGAACACACGATAAAATTTATCAAATTTATGTATATGACTCTGATCTTCGAGCTTACTTCTCTGATGATATTTAGTGTAGTAAATATTGAAAAATAATTTACCAGATAAAAATAACAATCGAATCTCCTTAATTTTTAGTTAATAATACTTTGATCAATTGCACGTTGATTATAAAAATTAATTGTTAATTCATAATCGATAATATATATGTCACTCTTGGATATTTTTCTCGAATCTCTTTGTCAATGATGACGGTCGACAGCGCTCATCAAGACACATTGTCATTATTATTCAACGAACCGATGATCGGTTGTCCGTGCTCGAGGGTCGGCACTCTTGGATACGTTAATCATCGGGGACAGGTAAAAATCGCGATTGCCAGTTGTTAAAAGACATTGCGGGTGCAGTGAATCTCTTTGGCATGACCTGTCGACCTATGCCGGAGTCACGAAGCAAAACGCGAGTTGATCTTTCAGCGAACGAAAGGGAAAAATTCTTTTCATGAAGAATCTTGAGTATAAATAAATGTATATATATATATATGTACAATAGGGAAAGGACAATCGCCGACTAGGAGCCACTGTTGGTAACCCAGGAGGCGGTCTCTCCACTCGACTTGCATGATGACTGTTGATGACCTCGACAATATTTAACAAGAATATCGAATACACAGATGTATAAAAAAAATGTTTTAAACATTTTATTTTTCCCTTATCCTCGACCGAATTGGATTTCTTTTTTCATTTTGAGGCCAATAAAATGAATGTTAAGTTCCATGAAAAATGCGATATACGTAGTCCTAGATCGAACAAATGGCAGACGTTGAAAGATACGCAGAGAAACTGAATTTCTAATCACGAAAGTTATGTGAAAAAGAAAATGTATACTGGGATATTGAGGAAAAAAATTCGAGAGGCTATGACAGTCTCGAAATCTCACAGAAATAAATGCCACATGTACGACCCACTCGAAAGTCGTAATCGGATAATCTTTTTCTTAGCCCACATTTTTATATCAATTCAGAAAAATCTTTGTCTAATATATTTTTTTGCCATTAAAACAAAATTGCGTGGCCACCAAGTCGTAATAACATCCCTAAAAAGTGTTAAGAAAAAAAAACTATAACGAATCTCTGTAAATGGTAATGTAAAACAGCAGCATAAAGAATTGAAAAAAAAAAAAAACACGTGTCTCGTATGACTCGAACACTTGTTTTTCAATCTGTATCCGCGACTTTCCCATAAATGCCAAACGAAACGTCGAAAGAATTGAAAAAAAAAAACCTTTCGTCGCAGTGACTTATTCCAGGCCTCGAATTACATATTAGCAACGATCGAGTTGCGGAACACCTGAGAGCCTGTACCTCGAAGAATGAGCAATAAGATTCTCGAAAGATCACTGACAAATCTATCTCGTTCGACTATAAAAGGTAGTAATGGTGAACGTGAAATTAAACAAAGCTTCATTCAAATATTGATAAAAAAAAAAAGAATTACATTACTTCAGAATTTCTTCGAAATGCACCTCCACTTGGCAATTAATCAACTAACTCACTATTTGATTAATAATTTTCTATACATTCTCAAAATTTGCATTGCATTGTAATAAATTTCATCATTTTACTAATAGAACAATCTCAGATTTTTTATAAACAAACTAATAATACATACGTTTTATAACGTCTTTATAATATCTCGAGAACCACGAGTGGTCTCAATTTTTTTTGCTGAAACTCGCATCCCCAATGAAAAAAAAAATGAGAAATTCATTAAGCGAAAAAAAATAATTTTTCCCATAGTGATTATTTGATCTTCATTGTACACGGGAACGTAAAATGGACGATAGCATCTGAAACAACTCTCTACTTGATTGATATCTGCAATAAAAGCTCATAACTTCACCCACAAGAGAAAGGAATGATGAAATTTCACTACTAGCAGATCCAATGAAATATAACCTTTCAATTCATTTTTTTTTTGTGATTGAAAAATAATAACCGAATTATTTGTTAGTGTCGTTAAAATATTCCACGGATCTGCTTATGAGAGGCAGAAATTCGTCATTTGTCGACAATTTTTTTAAACCAGACAACAATTTTTTTTCTTCTTTCATTCAAATAATCTGGTGACAAATAACAGATTCATGACATTTCTGGATGTACTGGTGTCCAATTTTGCTTTTTCTAAATATCATGTTAGTGAACGAAAGAAAGGTCTTGAATTAAAAAGAAAAACTGCAAATTCAAATATGAACATTGCTTTCTCGTAATTTCTCCCATCCATGAAGCTCCCTCTATGAGCAAATACTTTTGATAATTAGAGAAAGTTTTGTAAATTAGATGCAAATTGCGAGGAAACAATGTAAACATTTTCATTTGCAAATTTTTTCACATTCATTTTAGCTGGATAATTTAAGGTTTGTTTAAATTTGATCGTTCAAATTTCCCAAACAATTTAAATTCCATATAATCAAAACTCTTAGGTCAAACTTCGGTAAACCCCGTATAAACTAATGTGAAACGTATTTGCCAAGAATGTTATATACTCTTTATAAAGTCCCCTCAAAGTTTCCTCAAACTCATCAGCAGAGGTGACAGAATGGACACAAATTTTTTGAAAAATTAAAAATGTCATAAAATCTATACACTTTGATCAATTCTCTTCAAAGTCAATATCAAGCATTAATTTTAACGGTTGTTCATTTTGGTAGAAAGTTTCAACCTGATAACTCGAAAATTGCTCGAGTTCGAGCTTAGAGATACATTTAAAAATATTTTAAAATTTCTATAAAATCTTAATTCCTCCTTAAATATCAACGAACATCGTAGGTAACAAAGATATGCCACCACGTTAGATCTGGGTAAAAGTTCAACTTCATAGTTCAAACCGTTCTCGAGTTATAGAAGTTCAAGCCTTGTCAATAGCCCAATAGTACACACATACGTACACCCGGAATTTTATCTATACTGGAACACTCTCTACGATGACATCTCATAATTGTAATCGAAAAAGAAAGGAGTGATGAAATTTCACCACACAAAATTAAATAACGTTTCAACTTACTTTATTTTTGATCAATTTAATGAATTTATTTAATAATTAACTAATCGAGAATCGGCAATTAAATAAATAAGAGTGTTATAAAATCTTTGAAATATTTCGGTGACCTGTTGGATCGCCGAAATTCATTTTTCAGATAAGCCTCATGTTCTTCAGCAAAAAAGAACTCCTACAGGAAAAAAAAAAAAAAAAAAAATTGTCTCACATCGCGGTTATTCGATCTCGATTCGAGACGAAAATGTAAAATCTGCGAAAAAATCTAAAACGATGTAGAATCGTCGTTGTTTAATGGTGGCAGCACCATCCGGAAGGTGAAAGTCCTCCATGAAAGAAGAAGGGAAGGAGTGGAGGTGCACATATAGAGGGGCGAGAGGGCGCGGCTTGTCCAGACGTTTTCTGTCCCGCCGACGACGACGATCATGTCGACGAAGTTCATATTCCTACTGGGATGCATTTATCTCCTTGCCGGTGAGTACTAATAAAATTATATCGCGTTTATTTAAAAAAATATTAAATAATAATTATAATAATATTTAATATTACAAAATTTACAATACATTTATTCAAAAATTATCGAGTAATTCAACTGATTGCAACACCCGTCGATCCCAAATTAAATTTACCCGAACCAGATTAACCGGAGGTATTTTTTCAATTATGAAAATTACAAAATCACAACAATCCTTGCCCCGAGTAATTAAATAATAATAATAATAGCGATAATAATAACGAGATAAAAGCATTTATTGCCGCTGTCACTTATCTTTTACTTTTACTCAAAATTCGATCATTTAGAAACTGTTAAAACTAAATGGATTTATATGTATTTTTCTTCAATTTTATACGATTGACTTGCATCGAAATAAAATATCATTCGAACAAAAACAGTTTCTGGATTATTGGATGCAAGATAAAAGTGATACTATAAGAAGTAAGAGTGGCCAACTCACGTTTACGGAAACCACGTAAATTATTTTAAATTATTTGCGAAATATACACATATATATATACAATATGGGTGTATATATAAAACGAGCAAGTGTTACTATATCAAGCAATGGAAAGGCCTTCTGTCGAACCTACTTTGGAGAACAACTCCGTTGCTTTCCCCCGTATATAAACGACGTGGTTGGTTGTACATTTTGCCATGACATTTTCAAGACTTTCTACTTCTATGGTAGAGTTCGGTGACCCCGTTGCCGCAGTCGCACGGCCACCGTGGTCGCCACACAGACGAGGTAAACGCGTCATAATAAGACAGCATTTTTTTTTTCGCAATACACAAATGAGATAAGTAACAATAAAAAGACAAAAAAAAAAAAAAAAAAAAGGTTAAAAAAAAGACGATTCGGCAACGATGTCGCGATCGATACCTGAATTTTTGCCATATGTTTTTTCAAAACGTCTTGTGCATTATTTTTTTTTTTTTATAGTCATAAAGGTAAGAGGGCAAGATGACGAGGGTGGCGATGGTCTCGAAGCGAATCCCGAAGAATTATGCGAGGACCGACCCGGGGACGAGTACTTTCGGTTGAACACGGAGGGTGACTGTCGTGATGTAGTAAGGTAAAGACACTACGAAGACCAACAATTTAATGTACAATAATAATAATAATAATAATAATAAATTTCGAAAGAAAGGAAGCATTTTTTTTTCTTTTTCGTTCATTAACAGCTGCGCTAAATTCGTGTATCGGTAGCACTGAGTTATCCTGCCTGAAAAACATCGAGTTTTGTGATAAATCGTTAATCAGGCTCGTTGAAATTATTTAAAAATTAAATACCTACAGATTATAATTTTTATACTTGAATTCATTTTATCCCGTTTTTAGACCTCATTGTTGACGAAGAAAAAATTGTGTTTCGATTAGGGTAATATAGAACGATATTTAATATATGTACATAATTATCCACATAAAAAATTGTGATTTTCATGGTTTTTTTTATTTGTACTAATCTTTTGATTTAAAAAAAAAACTCACGACGTCACGTTGTAGTCAGTGAAATATTTTCGATCTGATAGAGAAGCAAAAGAAAAAAAGTCTGACTTTTGACCCTTCAGGAAGCGAAAAATAATAATAAAAAAGAACCGATTTGAAATAATCATAAGTTTTCTCCCATTTTACCGATTTCAACGTATTATTTGGTGTTTTTAAAATAACATGGATGCAGTTTAAAAATGAAAAAGATGGATCAGTGAATATTTTTGGTCATCAAAGCACTTTGAACTTTGAATGTCACTGATGCGTCGAAGGGATGTTCGAGGAGTAAACACATTGATGATCTTGCTTTAAAAATTTGTGGAAATTAAAAAAAAAAAAAAATGTGACGTCCGCCGAAAAAAAAAACGATATTTGAAACGAATAAAATGAGCATAAAGTGAATTCGCAGCTGCGAAGCCACTTCTTTTCACTTTGTTTACTCTTCGTTAGAAATCCATGAGTCATTTTCTCGGAAATAAAAAAAAATTCCATCGAAGACCCTCGAAACCGGTTTTTTATTTTTATTTATTTTTCTGTGGGTCGTCTTTCGTAGCATGATTTGTAGCGTGATGGACACTTGTCGATTTCATCTATTATATCGATATACAGATTTAGGTGGCATGTATAGAAGTGTGTATATATTTTTTTTATATGAAGTGATCGACTATTCAAATGAGATGAATTTTTTAGTTTTTTTAATACATTTTCTTTCTCCTGTGTAATTGTGCGTCGCAAGGTCATCGGGTTGTTTTGAATAAATTCTAAATATGGAACTAAGATAAAACTCTTTAAAAAAACTTCCGTAAACTTTTTGAAATCCGAATGAATGAGCCTTGAAGGAGAATATTTAAGTAGTTTCGATTTACTTTTTTTTTTCGATCTTTTGGAATCTTTAAATCGACGATTTTCATGATATTCTTATCTCAATGATTTATCGAATATTACGACGAGGAAAATTAAAGAAAAAATAAATTATTTGACACGACGAAAATTTAGGTGTGACAAAGCAACGGAAATCGGTGTAACAAGATTGGCAACTGTAAGATGTCCGACCGGTCTTGCCTTCGACATCGAGAGGCAAACTTGCGACTGGAAGACCAACGTGAAGAATTGCGATCAGCTCGAGAGTAAGATATTGTGAAAAATTTCATTAGTCAAGACTCAAGTCCCTACGTTTTTGACCCCGCAGGTGTACAAGGTCAGGCCTGAAGCAAATAACGTGCCCGAGTGGATTGGCCTTTGATTTGGACAAACAGACCTGTGACTGGAAGGGCAAGGTCACCAACTGTGACAAGCTCGAGAGTAAGTGACGCCAGAGGGGAAAGTGAGCCGGGTCACATTTTCCGTCTTTCCTCGATAATTTATTAATCATCATTTTTATTTTTTATTTTTTTAATATATATATATTTTTTTTAACATTTTGACGAGAGTCGAGGAACGACGGATTACCGGCCCGGTCGTAGACTCGCGCCGTAGCACGCAACAGACGCACACTAATATTTAAAAAAAAAATCTTCATTTCTTATTAATAATTTCTTTGTATCTTTCTATTTGGCTATTTGATTGAGAGCGAGAGCAATGGACAATTATTCGATCGATTTTTTTTTAATATCGATAAATGAAAATTGATAAATAACTAATCTCGAACGAAAAATTCATCGATCTGTACTAAAAATTTGAGTGGTCAACGATTTATATCTTTTTTGCATATAAAAAAAGAAATTATCTCTATATATAGCATGGAAATAGAGAAGAAAAAAAAAAAAGGAAAATCTAAACGTAAAAGAAAGTCTAGATGGGAATTGTGTTACGAGGCCATAAACTGCCGTGCCGGAAGATTTAACTGACGAAAGATTAATGGAGGCCACTTGACTTTTTTCTCACTAAAAACTAGCTCTACTAATCAGCCTGGCTGAAACGCGGCACGTTTATCCTTCGCAAAGCATTTTATCCTTCGCTTTCACGCGCACTTTTCTACTATTTTTAATAACCAGCAATATATAAAGTTATGATTTACGAGGTATACGTCGAATCTGACATACATTATGAAAAATACATTTTTTTTCCGATACTATTGCAAATTAATTAATTATCAATTATAAATTAATTATCGATATATCAAATTTTATGAGAAAACTTGCATAAGTAATTATTGCAATCGATAAATCGATTGATCGAATAATTAATTGATCGATTAAAGAATTTATTTCAATAGTTCGTTCGGAGTTCATTTCGAACGTAAGAATAAAAAATATGAAATTCTTTCTATGTAAAGCAACGTTACAGTTCTAACGTTCTGGAACGATGCTCGTGTCGATCATTGATCCTTTCTAATCTCGAGCTTACGTGATCAGCCAATTACTCGTGAGTCTAAGTTGCATGTCTTGACTTTTCTCTTTTTCGTTAGTTTTTTTTTTTTTGTACTACTTGTAAATATTTTCAAGACATTTCTCGCTTGGCTTCATTTTATTTGGCTATTTCCTTTTTTTTTCTAATGCTTCGTAAAATTTTTAATCAAAATCCTTTTGCTCTCTCACTTTTTTTTTCACCCTCCTTTCGTGGCACACTAAAACGATAAAATAGCGCAAATTTTCTTTCTCAAACTCATTCAATATCGTTTAATTGAGACTGAAAGAAAAAAAAAAAAAACCTACTACTTGTCAAAATCGTTCATGGTCAAGTCGATCTTTAACTATTTTGTATACCCTCACTTTTTTTCCTCACTATTCTCAACACGCAAAGATAAACCACCATTTTGGGTGGATTGCGTCTATATTTTTTTTTCTGTTTTTTTCTTCATTAAATAATTTTATTACTGTTTTTACAATAATATACTCTTCATTGCTACCTCTCGCTGGTTCGCTATTTATATACTCTATATATGTGTCTGCAACATGAAAATTAACGAAAATTATGAAAAAGAACGTGAAAAGAGCCAAGGCAAAATAATTAATTGAGCCTGTCTTGTCGCATTCTTTCTCCTAAAAGGCGTGCGTCGCCGTGAGCCAACGTTTAAAAAAAAACAATCAAAAGTACCCGAAATCCGCGCGTCACTGATCTCCTGTTTATAAATTATATTTGTCTTTTTTTTTTTTTTTGTTGTTTGATTGGAATAAAAAAAATATATGAAAATGGTCCGATAATTCTTCAATTATAAAATGTAGAAAAACTTATACATATATTCTTCGACTAAAGACCTGACGAACGAAACACACAAAATAATATAAAATAATATTTGTTTTTATCAATGGAAAAATCAATACGAAAACACGTAAAACATGCACGTGAGACAAAATTTACAAAATTATACAATTGTGTGGTCATCATGTATTTTTCCCTGCCCTCCTTCGCTCGCGTAGTGCACAAAAAGGGGGACAAAAGCGTATGGAGTCGGGCCTTGGATACAACAGCCAATATTTGAAGTAAAAGAGAAAAGAAACAAAAAACAATGTAGAATTTGTGGCGAGGAAAAAAAAATATAGAAAAATTTCCTTTCGAAGCTCGAGCTTCGAGGCTTGGTAAGAACATTGATGTTAAATCATTCTTTGCGCTCGTCTCGCGCGTTTAAATTTTTTCAGAACCACGCAAAGTTCTGCCCAAGCTGAAGACAGACGAGCCCATTTGCGACGAGGGTAAATTGTCCTGTGGCAATGGCGAGTGCATCGAGAAGGAATTATTTTGCAATGGTAAACCCGATTGCAAAGACGAATCCGACGAAAACGCTTGCAGTAAGTGTTAATCTTGTGTAAAAAAAAAAAAAAAAAAAATTATAAAAAATCGAATCCTTTTTCTTCATCATAGAGGAAATTTCAACAATGTGCATTTTTCTTAACTTGATATTCTTTTTTTTTTTCGTTCCTACAGCCGTCGAGACTGATCCAAATCGCGCGCCAGATTGCGATCCAACTCAGTGTGTACTTCCGGATTGTTATTGTTCAGCTGACGGTACTCGTATACCCGGCAACATTGATATCCAACAAGTACCACAAATGGTAACGATTACGTTCAACGGCGCCGTAAACATCGACAATATTGATTTGTACGAGGAGATATTTAATGGCGCACGTCAAAATCCAAATGGTTGTCAGATACGAGGTACATATTTCGTATCTCACAAATACACGAATTACTCAGCCGTCCAAGATTTACACAGAAAGGGCCATGAGATTTCGGTATTCTCGTTGACTCATAAAGACGATCCGCAATATTGGACTCAAGGATCTTATGATGACTGGCTTGCTGAAATGGCCGGTGCTAGACTCATTATTGAGCGTTTTGCAAATATAACCGATGGCTCAATAATTGGTATGAGAGCCCCCTATTTGCGTGTCGGTGGAAACAAACAATTTGAAATGATGGCAGATCAATTTTTCGTCTATGATGCATCGATCACCGCATCACTTGGTCGTGTACCAATTTGGCCATACACGCTTTACTTCAGAATGCCACACAGGTGTAATGGAAATGGTGGTAATTGCCCATCAAGATCTCATCCAGTCTGGGAAATGGTTATGAATGAACTTGATCGTCGTGATGATCCAACCTTTGACGAGTCACTTCCTGGTTGCCACATGGTTGACTCTTGCTCCAATGTCCAAAGTGGTGAACAATTCGGTAGGCTGCTCAGGCACAATTTCAATCGCCATTTTAACACAAACAGAGCTCCCTTGGGTCTTCATTTCCACGCTTCGTGGCTCAAAAGCAAAAGAGAATACAAGGAAGAACTCATGAAGTTCATTGACGAAATGCTGGCACGTACTGATGTCTACTTCGTCACAATGGTCCAGGTACAAATCGATTTATCTTTTAGTTTTTAACTCTCAACGATTCTTCTTAGGACTGAATGTTTCGTCGCAAGTATCATCTCGAGAAGAATCGTGTGTTCGTTTCAAACTTCCCATCGAACTCTTTCATTTCAACTAACAAATACATCATAATACAAGATTAGTTTAAGTTCAGATGTAAATCAGGATTTAAATTCGAACTTGACCAGTAAATTTATGGTCAAACTTAATACTAAAAATTCGGCCCCTCGTTCCATTTTAAAGAAACATTTTTAGCTCAAATTTTAACGGTTCCCCTTGCTTAGACTTTCAAACAATTTTCTGGCAAAACTTTAACTTTGAAACAAACTAAGTCAAGTCTTTAAAATTCATTTTCAAGCCTACCATATGCAATCTAAATGTTTTAAGATTAAAATAGTCTCGTAAAGTATTGTTGAAAATGTTTATGCAAACGATTTAAGGTTCTCGAATATTCTGAATTGCCATTTTTACTCCTGGGTTATCATCACTGTTGCTAAATATAAGAAATATCTTTAAAAAATATATATATATTCGATGATTTTCCTGATTTAACGGAAAATTTCCCGATGATTTTCCTGTTTGAAATAAAGGGCAGTGACCTTTGGCGATGGTGTCTGATACTAATGCTCGGAGAGCATAGCAAAGTGCGCCATTGGTGTTTCTCAAAAATCACGCTTCCGCCATAACGTTTCGTCAACTTTTGCCTACAAATTCATCGTTAAATGAGATTTTTTTGTTGTTTCCTTTGCTTCACAGGTTATCAAGTGGATGCAGACGCCAACAGAGTTGTCGGCACTCCGTGACTTCCAGGACTGGAAAGAGACCTGCGACGAGAAGGGACAACCGTACTGTTCTCTGCCAAACGCTTGTCCACTGACGACTCGAGAACTTCCTGGCGAGACTCTTCGTTTGTTCACGTGCATGGAATGTCCCAACAACTATCCATGGCTCTTGGACCCCACCGGTGATGGTTTCTCGACGAAGAAATGAAGACATCTAACGTAAAATCAATAGGAAAAGAAAAAATGAGAAAGAAACAAAAGCCGCTCTGGATAGAGCGAAATAAATTTAAAAAAAAAACACTCCTTTGGAGAAATTTTCCACAAATAAGCGCCAAAACATCGATGAGAGTAGGCACTCTTTCTTATCAAAGGAGAACCATGGAAGAACGAAAGAAAACACGATGGAAAAAAAGGAATCCACCAAACGAAAAGAGACTCCCACTTGTACATATTTATCCACCGTAATAAAAATAAAAAACATAAGAGAAAAAATAACGAAAGAGTATAAACAAATGCCTCTACCGAGATTTCCTTCATAACAGGGGTGCGTAACGCGGCCACCAGATGCCATGAGTAGCGACAATATTTTGCCTTGCAATAACGGCAAAAAATTTCAGTCATCCCCGGGGATTCAAACGCTCGTTAAACTAATCTTCCTCGTTACGCGTTCGACCCGATGGGTATGAAATTATGCAAAATAGAAAAAAAAACAAAAGAAAGAAATGAAAAAAAAAAATAAACAAAAATTGTGATGTATTTTTTGTGAAAAATCAGTTTGCATCCGTGCCGATCCTTCCTCACCCTTTGAGATTAAGCAAGACACACCCACTAGTGTATTTAATGTAATAATTACGCAAAGAGCTTAAACTATTTCGCAATGAAAAATAAAAAAATGATGATAAAAATAAAACTGAAGGCGAAAGTTATCGAATGAGAAATGAGGTCGGCAGAGTGTAAAACCTTGAGTTGTGCTTAATTGCGTTACATGCAGTTTTTATCTCCTTTTTTTCATTTTTTTTTCACTCTCATCCTCGATGAGCGTCTCATCGTCCTTTCTCCGGAGCCTTGAACGTTCATTAGTGTACCAATGTGTGTCTGTGTTTTATCCCTCGAGGCATCTACACGCAATAACGTGGCGTTAAAATCGACTGGGATTAAAAAAAATAAAAATAAAAATAAAACTCACGTTGTGAAAATGTCAGCAGTGACCCGAGGGGTCCCTTTCGTTTTTGGACGACATTCCTCCTCTTCACCTATCGCACGAATGTTACACTGGGTGTGTAAATGGCGCTTCGGGTACTGAACGAATCCTAGCCAGGTCGCCTTGTGATTTGTCGATCGAACGAAACGTGGATCGAAAAAGAAATAAATATTTGAAAGAAAAATAAATAAATAAATTAATAAAAAACATTTCCAACACTTTCTTCGTTGCCACTCTCCGCGCAAGAAATCACGTATGTAGATAACGGTAACGCGTTTTATCCTTTCATTATTTTAAGTGCTATATCTCGTCCAACGAGTTTTGGCTCGTTCAAATGGTAATTTTATCGATTAGAAATCCACCACGGTCTACCCACGCACCTTGTGAGGGAAAGAAAAAAAAAATCCCAACACACACACACGAGACCCAAAATCCTCGAGATATTTGACAAATAGGAAGAATAACGAAAATTCAATAGAAAATTGTGTTGTTTTGAGAATTTCATTTTCATTGCAACATCAATTATATTTTTATACTCGCTTGTGTGCATCGAATCAACAACGGACTAAAGATTCGTGATAATTTTGTGTCGACGCAATGATCAATTCTCATGCTTTCTTGAAAAAAGAAAAAAAAAAGACTTTTCCATTTGATCGGAATAGACATTTATTTCCAAATAGAATAAAATGTTGAAAATCACTTGTGATTTTTGAGAAAAAAATCTGGTTTTTGTATTGGATATTCGATTGTACGGCTCGAACCATCTACGCAGTTAGAACAATTAGTCTCTAGTACGTTTTGGAAAATGACCAATTTTGTTAAAATATTCAAGAGGATCAAAACAATTTTAATTATCTTAATTTACTACCTAAACCGATAAATTCGTAGTCTCTTCGCTAAACAAATTAAATAATATATATATATTTTTTCATTTGCAATTGAAATAGTCTACGACCGTTATCGTAACATAAATGCTCGTAATGTGCCGCAGTATTCAGGCCCAATAAAACAAAACATCGTGCCAGACTTCTCGAATTGTACATTGAGCAAGCGACGATATTTCACACGATTAGAAAATAATAAATTCATATAAATATCTATTTACAATTTTTCGTTTCTTTTGTGTGCTCGCGAATACATTTTCGTCCCGCCATCTTTCTTTTCTTTTTCTAAACAGACGCTCTGTGGTTTTGTGGCTATTCGCAACAAATTTCCAGCGCAATCACGTCCAACGATCGAATGCAATCTTTATCACGGTAATATATATATATATATATATATATATATATTTCAATAATTTGGTATCGAAACGCTGTCGCGATAGATATATATATATCAATGTAGCAATTGTATTTTTTTTAACGATCGAAGGACTTGCGTGACATTCGCGCGAAAAAAAGAAAAGGAAATTCTCGTTTGAAATTCGTCTAAGCAACAGAATAGTAAATTCTAGGATCAGTAGACCGCACATTACCGATTTCCCGAATGATTTTTTCGGGTCATATGCCCAAATAACTGCAGAATATGAAAGCACCGCAGATACTCAAAACGATGAAGATTATAACCAACCAAAATGGTAGTGTATCTGAAAAAATTGTTATGCATCATTAAATAATACAAACGAATATTGTTGTATTTGTTCCTTGATTGGAAAATATAGGATTTTTGTTTTTCAAATTAATTAATTTCATTCGTAATTAATGAACAAACTCACGTCTGAACGGAATGCTGTGTACGCAAATTCTGTTATCCACAGATATACTGACAACAGCGGCCTCCGTGTTGCTCGTTATTGGTGGACCGTCAAGACTCGTTGGTAAAAATTCCAAGCCCGTTACAAACATGCTATGAGCTCCTGGCACATGAAGTGCCCTTTGCAAGCTGAATGCAATGAAAATATCAACGCTGCCGGAAAACATCGTGCCAACAGCAACGAATTTTCCATCATCCGAAACGGCCATTGCCGATAGAGTTTCTCGAAAAGATGCGCTTTTAACGATAATGCCAGTATCGGTGTCCCACAATTGTAGATAACTTGGATTTTTACTGACAACCGCGTTTGACAGTGTAAATAATTGATTCTTGGAACGCTCATCGGTCGGCCTTTTGAAACGTAATCTTTTGTACATGTACTTGGCACCATCCTTTCGACTCCATGATAATTCTTCATTTTTCGCGCCATTATTCACGTCCCAGAGAAATGCTCTGCCATCTTTGGCTATAGTAGCGAGAATTTTCCCATCAGGACTAAAATCCATATCGTCAATTTCCTTCCCATGAGCCTCGATGTCGTGAACTTTGGTCAATTGGGGAAATCGCCATATTCTTACATGGCCATCCGTACCACCAGTTGCCATGAATTTTCCACTGGGGCTCACCCTGACTATTCTCTGCAGAGCCTCGATATCGCTAAGAGAAAGAAATTACTATAACTATTTTTTTATTCTTTTAGGAGAAAAAAAAGAACAAGAGAAGTTGCAAATTATTAAAACGATCCATCGAGTATCTAAACCGACATATGTCGATATATTGAGGTAATGGGAAATAATAAATGAGCCTGTACGAGTGAGAGAATCTTAATTATTTTAACTTTTCGAAAGAAACAAAAAGTGAAATTTCATCCGATGTTAAAATGATTGATGAACAGCATGAAATTCTTATTTTGTCCAAAATATCGAGGATCTATGAGAAAGATAGTTGGAAGTTTTTTCTTCTATACGCAGAGCTTTTACTAACTCCTCGATGGCCACGATTAGCCAAACATGGATTACGAATGCATTGCACATAGATTGGTACGAAATAATAAATATCAATACAAATTGTGGTTTATGCAAATGAGATAAAAATTGAAATAAAATCAAGCGTATAAAAAATATCTAGAATATGAAATTTTAACAAGAGTATCGTTAAAAATTATTAATAATACAATTTAAAAAATATTTGTTGACCAAATATTTCGAAAAACTGTTTTTTTTTATGAATAAATTGTATGAATTGATCTTCCTTAGTACACACAATAAAAAATAAATAAAAAGAAGCTTCATCATGCATAAGTTAATTACCAAAGAATTTCAATGTCTTTAAGGAAAAAATTAAAATTGCACGTTGTCAAAGTAAAATTGCACCATAGAGATTATTTTTACGAGCATTATTGTAGAGAAATATAACTTTGAGTTGGCAACTTTCTATGTCTTAGCTGTTGTGTAATACATCCGTGAAATGATAAAATGGGGTAAGGCTGCTTGCTTGATTCATTAGCACGGATGCCCTGCCAACGATGTTCAATGCAATCGAGAATTTTTTAGCAAAATATAATGATAAATAATAGTGCTGTGTGTTTCATATCTGGAGATGCTCCATCGTTCAATAAAACAAAAAACGTTTCTTCATCATGCATATGTTAATTACAAAAGAATTTGAATTTCTTTTCGAAAAATGAAAAAATTAAAATTGCTCTTTGTCAAAATAAAATTGCACCATAGAGATTATTTTTACCAGCATTATTGTAGAGAAATATAACTTTGAGTTGACAAATTTCTATGTCTTAGCTATTGTATAATACATCCGTGAAATGATAAAATGGGATAAAGCTGCTTGCTTGATTAATTGGCACGGATGGCCCTGCCAACGATGTTCAATGCAATCGAGAATTTTTTAGCAAAATATAATGAAAAATAATAGTGCTGTGCTGCTGTGTTTCATATTTGCAGATGCTTCATAACGATACGGTTATTAACGAATAACCCTAACCTTGACATTAATTTTCTCACACACTGACAATGAGTAACCATAAAAGTATCATACAATAACCATCCTATAATATAAATCTTATATTGTAGGATAAGTATCATACAACCATCCTAATAATATATACATCTGAAACATTCCCGAACATCAGAATTATACATGAAATTCCAATAAGAAATATTTATTATCAGAGATATCAGAAAGTTTCAGGCAAATCCTCAAAAAGTGAAATTTTTTGGAAAATTAGAAAATCACATGACTGCTGATGAAGTTAGTCAATGAGTTAACTTTGTAAAATAAAATACCCAAAATCCGTCTGTATACTGTCTGCAGGCTTGACGATCAGCTGCAATTTTTTACACTTTACATTTGAATTATTATCCTTGATTTCCTCAATTTTATCTTTAGCCTGGTAAATCTGTTCCTCTGCCTTTTCGCTTTTTCTCCTCTGTCTGATACCATCTGTTCCACTAGTGCTATTAGACCTCAATATCTCTCCATTTTCCAATGTGACGACCTTTGTTGTAACATTATAAAGCTGACAGTGACTTTCTTGGCCTGCCACAAGCCAAGTTTTTTTGCCATCGGTAAAAGAGGCACAATTCATGACAACACTGGGGCCAGTTTCGTGTCGCGTCACCTCTTCGGCTACAAAATGCGAACCATTATGTGAAAGTTCGAAAATTTCCTGCACAAAGGAAAGAATGTTAAAAAAAAAAACAGCTGATTCATTGATAAGTCGAAAAATGTCTATGAGAGGGCTGCGCCTCGAATATTACGATAATATTTGTTGTTGTGTATTACTCACGAATCCATTGGCAACCCCAGTTTTGGAGGAACCACCACCACCCCCGACGAGAATATGCCTGCTCGTCAACATTTGAAGGGTGTAAAGGGGAAAATTAACCCTCGCCAGGAGGCTGCCGTTGTTTCGTCTTGGTGGCATTTGTTTGATTTTTTTTTCTTCTCTTTCTTCTCAATCGTTTTCTCATTAATATTAAACGTCGATGGCTTAACGTTTACACGAGACACTTTGGGGACAAGAGGGTGAATTTTAAACGATGTTATTTGTTGGTGAAAATTATTTAGTTTACTGTCAGAATGTCGTGAGTATGTCACGACTCACGACGAGCACAGATTCCACGTTTCACGTTGGCGCGCGGCGCTCTGCAATTACAGCAGTGTAGAAGAGTAAACGGAGTAGACTGATGCACAGCGCCACACTGCGGCAAATTGTCGTAACCCGTAGCTAATGGTAATTCATAACAATCGTAACTTGTCGTTTCGTCGTCTCTCGCAATCATTCAAATTACACACATTTAGAGACACCGATGTTATCGACACACATTACTCAATCTATTTAACCGACTGTAGGATCGAAAGTTTTCAATTATTCGTTTTTTTTCAGCTTTCAGCCACATACGCTGGTCGGTTTATAATTGGATATAAAAACGGTCATGTACGATCGTATAATTCTTTTACATTACGTACACCTTATTTACACAGGGGCATACTTTGGATATGTTATGAATGCTAGAAACATAATGCGAAAATTCCAAATAAATAAAAGAAAAATTTCGAAATTTTACTTACAATAACATTTTATTGTAATTATTTTTGAAAGAATACGCCAAAGGGCTCAGTAATATCGCAAAGTGTGTAACTTAGTTAATTGCTTAAATTATTCCATTTAAAAAAAAGAAATAGTTTACTATCGATAAAAATGCATTGGAAAATAATCAACATAGCGTTTTATGATTGAACAATGATAACTGCCCTCTGCATTTAACAAATCTGTGTTTTTTTTTATCATTTATAAAGAACGATTAAATATTATAGTAATAACGAACGATAATATTTTGTTTTTTTCCTTCTTTCATCTTACATTAGTATTATCAAAATACGTCACGATCAACGAGATTTTTCCTCATTGCTAAAAGTTCAGTCTTTCTGATTGTATTTTAAAAACATTGTGTTAAAAAAATCATTTTTTTTTCTTTTTTTGATGGAATAGCTTACTATCGATAAAGGTGCACTGAATAATAATCAAAATGTTGTTTTACGATTCAACAATGTCTTTTTTATCATTTAATTAAAAAGAACCATTAAATATTTATTATTGTCATAACAAACGATAATACTTTGTTTTTTTCTTCTTTCATTTTACATTATTATCAAAATTATCAAAATACGTCAATATTGAATGTTGTTTTTCGTTAACAACAACGTTCTGTTGACAAATCTGTGTACATTTTTTTATCATTTAAAAAGAACCATTAAATATTATAGTAATAAAAAACGATATTACTTTGTTTTTTTCGTCTTTCATCTTATATGTTATTAATATCAAAATACGTCGCTCCGGTCGCTTTGACGTCACTTCTGGTTGCTCAGACGTCACTTCCGGTCGCTTTGATGTCACTTCCGATTGCTCCTACGTCACTTCCAGTCGCTTTGGCGTCACTTCCAATCGTTTTTACGTCACTTCCGGTCGCCATGACGTCACTTCCGATTGCTCCGACGTCACTTCCGGTCAATTCCGGTGACTTTGACGTCACTTCCGGTCGATTTGACGTCACTTCCGATTGCTATGACGTAACTTCCGGCTGTTTTGACGTCACTTCCGGTTGTTTTGACGTCACATCCGGTTGTTTTGAAGTGACGTCAAAACAACCGGAAGGGACGTCAAAGTGACTGGAAGTGACGGAAAAACAATCGGAAGTAACGTCAAAGTGACTGGAAGTGACGGAATAACAATCGGAAGTGACGTCAAAGCCACCGGAGGTGACGTCGAAGTGGCCGGAAGTGACATCGCGTGTGATAAAATTTAACCGGAATTGACGTCTCGCGACGGCTAGTGACGTCATCGCAACCGGATGTAGTCGCAATTTATTAGCGACGCGAACTCGCCAACAGATGGCGCCACCGTCGTGGCGGAAAATTCAAATTTTTGCCTTAAAATTTTGCGGCTTTGCGAATTCGCCGACAGACGGCGCCACCGTCATGACGGGAAAATTCAAATTCTTGCTTCGAAATTTTCAGCTTTGCAAACTCGCCGGCAGATGGCGCCATCGTCGTGGTGGGAAATTTAAAATTTTTGCCTTCAAATTTTGCAGCTTCTCAAACTCGCCGGCAGATGACGCCACCATCGTGGCAGAAAGCAAGAATTAACGTAAAATCGACCGGAAGTGACGTCAGAGAAACCAGAAGTGACGTTAAATCCACCGGAAGTAACGTCAAATCAACCGGAAGTGACGTCAAATCAACCGAAAGTGGCGTCAAATCAACCGGGAGTGACGTCGGAGTGACCGGAAGTGACGTAAAATTAAATCAGATGTGACGTCATCGCGACTGGAAGTGACGTCAAATTTAACCGGAAGTGGTCGATAATCGTTGCCGATAAAACAGCTCTCGCGGCACTCTGCACAATCGCCGGGTACAATATGTAATTGTTTTATGTCGTGCAATGAATGATTCTCATCTACACATTCTAATTAGATCATTAATCATCGGCAAATAGGTATTATCTTATTGAGACGGGATAGAATAAAATTTGCTGGGAAGTAGGACAAATGTCTAGCTGTTAATTTCAGATTATATAAATAACGGATCGAAGCCTGCACCTATCCGTTGTTTCGTATGTTTTCCATTATCGGAGGCCGATTATGAAATATCATACATTTGAATTGCACAAACCTTGACTCTACCAAACAATTCTGGATTAATTAAGCTGTTATGACAGTAAATTCGATAAACCCAACAATACTGCGGCTAACTTCAGACGACACAATAACGAAGACTTGTTCTCTAGCCAATCGGAAATGGTTTTTCCGATCTGACGGAAAAAATAAAGACTCCCTGACGATTTCATTGGGTGATTCGTCACCCCCTAACGATTTCGCAACGATTAAGACTTGATACAATCGAATCGGTTAACAATCAAATTCGTGAGTCTAACTTGACACTCAAATTTTGATTTTTCGTTTAAAGAAAATCGGTTGACTTCCCTACATTTTAATTAGACTCCCGATCACTCCCCAACGATTCCCTAACGGGGAGAAAAAGAAAAAAGTGAAATAGTTAAAGTTTCAGGCCAACCATATAGGTACTCGTTCGGGCATGATCGAGAGTCTAATTAAAACGTATGAGAGTCGACCAATCTTTTTTAATTGAGAAATCAAAATTTGAATGTGAAGTTAGCCGAAAGCAATTTCACTTTTAACCGGTACGATTGTATGAAGTCTTAATCGATGCGAAATCATTAGGGGGTGATGAATCATCTAATTAAATCGTTAGGGAATCTTTAGTATTCATGACGTTACTTCCGGTCGCAATGACGTCACTTCCGGTTGCGATGACGTCACTTTCAGTCGCGATGACGTCACTTCCAGTTCAATTTGATTGCTCGCGACGTCACTTCCGGTCGTACTGACGTCACTTCCGGTCGCAAAGACGTCATTTCCTATTAAGGACCTCATTTCATCGCGTCATCGCGGCCGGAAATGACGTCATCGCAACCGGAAGTGACGTCATCGCGACTCAAAGTGGCGAGCGAGCGATAAAATTTAATCGGAAATGACGTCATCGCGGCCGGAAGTGACAAAAAAGACTTGATAAAATCATTCATTCTGGGCATGTAGATCAGACCTACCCTGCCTACTAAAAAAAACTTAAAAAATTAATTTATTCTGGGCATGTAGATCACGCCTACCGTACGTACCGAAAAAAACTTGAAAAAATTATTGATTATGCACGATTGCAATTTTGAACGAAAAATATCGAAAAATGGTCGATGGAAAAGTTATTGTCAGGGAGTGGATCGTATCCGTTCCCTAAATGAATCATTAAAACATTCATTGTTCCCAATATATTGTGACTGAAAAATGGGGGGATATTATTTATTTATTATGATTGCATATGAAATTCTGCGCCGCTAGTTATCTTGATTTATACAATCGATAACCTCAAAACGCATCTATACAATATTATGATTATCGTATAAGTCCCAAAACATGCGTGTATATACGAACTGACCCAAATAATCACCACGTGCCGGCCAACTTTATTATGTGAGTCTGCACCTATGTACTTTAGCCAGAGACGCACCGAACTCTATCTGTCGTGCATATCGTGAACAAACCTAGTATTATTTTGCTTAGTAACTTTTTGCCCTTATGAACTTTAGCGGATATACCCTTGGCGGATTTAAGGTAATGTGCTACCCTTCTGTTGGTAAAACAGATTCTGCGGGAACCATTGTGAGTGCAAGAGAGAAAGCTGCTTTTACTACGGTATCAAAGTTCTCCCAAGCGGTTGATCTTTGGGATAAACTAAGAGAACCACGAACTGTGGAATCGTTATACGCTGTTCGTGGTACTCTTCGTTTGTCCGAAAGATCAACCGCTTAGGAGAATTTTGGTACGCAGTTTTTGTTACCGACAGAGGATTCGGCACATCGTCTTAATACCCTACCAAAACAAAACTTTTACACTTCGGTAATCGGTTAAGGCGGTAAACTCCGCAGGCAAGTTCGGGGTGCGATGCTAGTGACATGGTGCGGCATTTTCAGTGTGGTAGAGATTTTCAATAGCGCGAGAGAGAGGGAGAGAGGGAGAGAGAGAGAGAGAGAGAGAGAGAGAGAGAGAGATAAACATGGCGAGTGTTTTGTTTGTTTGGAAAGATGGTTATGCCGTTCGGTAATGTTTCGTATAAATATAGTTTATCTTAACCAAAATTGTGATTTGCGAATGTAACACTTAACATTCGTAATAGTGAGGATATATAATCCGTTGATTCTCAAAAGAGAAAAAAATAAACGAAATACAAAGAAATCGGAAAAAAAAAACATGAACGCTACGAGTTTGTATGTGTCGACATGTCGGCTGGTGTTACAAGCCGATGTCGAAGATCCGAATTCATGGACCGATTTGTACAGATTAGTGCCGTATTTACGGCAAAGTTTGAGCTGTACAGTTTGCTCGAATCTTTTGATCGAGCCTCATACACCGACAGAAACTGTTTGTCAGCATCACGTATGTCGGGGCTGTCGCGGTGGTCGAAAAAAGCTCAAACCCTCGTGCGGTTGGTGCAAAGATTACGAGAAATATATTGAGAATGTGCAGCTACGTATATTGCTGCAGTGTTACAAAAAATTGTGCGAATATCTCACGAGTACTGCTATATACAGAAATTTGATAATGTCAGTTGCATCAAATTCGACAAGCAATGGAGCACCGAGTATGGGTGCAAGCAGTCTTATGGAACTTGTTCAAGAAGGCGCAGGTTTTAAAGATGAATTTAAATGCAATGCAGGATTATCCAAATCGGCTTACAGCATTTTACCTTGTGTCTATACGAGTACTACATCAACTCAGACTCAAGGAAATTCTGTACAAACGATTGAAACGATACCACAAACAGTTCCTGGTATGTTTTTACCACCTTTTTATGTCAATATTATTATTTTGCCAGGTTATTAAGTTGCTTTGGGGAAACAAAACATCTGTACGAGTAATGAGGATCAAAGGCAATTTATTATCTTCTACAAGTTTTTGAATCAAAGCCTCTTTTGACAAATTTTCGTATTTGGGGGAGAATTATTAATGGTGGAACATCTGTAAGTGTGAGATAGAGATAGACACCTCGAAATTTTTCAACATATTTCTCTTAAAATCTGCTTGATGTCGTCAAGCAGCTTCAATAAGGTCATTTTTAAGGTCGTGTTGATCAATCATGCGACCAACCACGATAATATCTGGCTTGATTCGTGAAACTCGAGATTTTTTTGAAATTTGCGTTGAAAAGATTTTGAGGTTATGTTGATCCCTCTTTTGTGTCGCACTCTCTGACTTGGATGTTCTCTTGCTGAACCGGTTTTTCAGACAATAGACAATTTTCATCAGAGATCGTTGAATTTTTCCGAGAAATTTAACTTGTCGGATCTATAAAGTGATATTGTACAAAATTAACTTTTTCTCGAAATGTCAAAGTATGTATCTCTGAGAAAAGGCATTATATATTTTTTTTGTACCATCCATCACAGTTTCAACCACCATCTATAGACGTTCTCCTCACTAAACCATTATCTTCCAGCGATGTTTCTTGATTTTGGGAAAAACTCAATTTTCACGATCTTTCTCTGTTAATCATGTGGATCTAGAATATTTTTTTCTTCCCAAAATCTCAAAGCAGACTTTTGGAGAAAATTTATTTCACTTTTTATGACCGTTAAGCGAGTTGTAAAAACCTTAAGGTAAAACAGTAGGTGTACCACGTGACACATATTACCACACAAGAGATAGCTGTTTTTTGTTTCCGTATTTTCTTCAAAACAGATTCATACTTTGAGCAAATGAAGAATGTCATTTTCTAGATTATAAAAATAGCTAGAGAATCGCACTCCGTATTTCCTCGAAATGTTTCAGAAAAAATAGTGGTACGGGATTTTTACCGATGGAGCATGTATCATTTCACCTCAATGACATAATTCGTCTTGATTTTCTTCAGATTCTCCCGCAATCAGAACTGTCTCAAATGGATCGTCGATATACTCGGTCATGTATGCGGGTTCCGGTAACAAAATAACGATAAAACGAAAAGCCGCTACAACGGTGGATGATACAGATTTGTCGCATCAGGAAGTTGATGTTTCGTCGAGAGGCTCAGTAGGAGGGGTAAAATGCATTCCGTCTTCCCACCTTACATACGGGACTTCTTCTCAGAAAAAATCTTCAAAAGGCAGCAAAGTAATTCACGAATGGATTATCCGATCTTTTTTGCTTTGTTTTGTTATTTAACGTTTTTTTTTCTCTTTTTTTCTTGAAATAACAAACACATCATTCTACCGCTTTCCATTGTATAGTTATGCCAACAATTATTAATTGTTCATGGATAATTTACATTACCACTGTCTTTAGTACGCTGCGGATAAATTAATAAGATCCAATTGCCAGCTTCGATCAACACGATCTCCTTCCTTTCAGCCCTAACAACCCAACATATAATTTTTTTGTCTCTAGAATTGGGTCTGATAAATACAGATTAATGTAGACGTGTGAGACGAATCGATGCAAAATTGTGCATGAAATGTCCATTAATCTTTCATGATTTTTTTTTATCCAATTCTTTATTTTAGTGTGCATCGCTCGTGCATTTATTTTACATTAAACTGTACGGATTATTTATTATAATTACTCGGTGGGAAATAGTAGAATTAATCTTGATTTGTTGATTATTCTTGATAGACCTCGGGAAGCTTCAAAAAGCCAAGATCAAGCTCGACGAGAAGCAAGAGAAAAGGCTGCAGATGCGGGAATGCTACAGCGATACCCGGTAAACTCACGTGTTGCGGTCAAAGATGTCCGTGTTATGTCGAGAGCAAACCTTGCATCGAGTGCAGATGCCGAGGTTGTAGAAACCCTCATACGGCCGATGGATTGAAGGTAATTTGTACTTTAAAATATATATATATACATATATGTAGGGTGACTGCACCAGTGAATACACAATTAAACGAAAGTTTCTTCATCGTGGATTTTCACAAAAATGAATCATTCCACGCTTGTTGCAGTAATTTTTTCTCATTCATAAAATGAAAATGCATATTGAGTAATTCAAAAAAGTTTTTATCATAAATTGTACAAACGAAAGAACTTTGGAAGAAAAAAAACGAAAAATCCCAGTAAATGAACGGGCCAAACTAATTTACGATTGTGAACCAAAAAATATTTAATTTCAAATCATATCAAGCATGATATATATAGAGGGAAAATTTATTTCTATACGTAATCAAAGAACATGATCAAGCTGATGACTTTATCCTATATATTTTGTCAAGCTGAAAGTCAATTTTTTCTCCAGAAAGATTGCATCTTTGTTCAGTGTAGGAAGGGAATTTTTATAGAATAGAATTCCAACAGGATAATAACTTCATTAATTTTTTGTTTCTTTCTATCTAACTTCGGCTAAATTGCAGTCAACAAGATCCGAGTTATAAATTTTTGAATATCCGCTTCGTTAATGAATTTTAAAATTTGAAAAATTTTACATTGCATTTAATTTGAAAAATTCACGTTGTAGTGCATATTTTTTTGTTTTTTTTTAAGATTCGTCCTCACATACCAGAACTTCACAATCTGCAACTGCAGCTCTCATCTCCCCTCGACTGTGATTCATTGGCGACCGATCCACTCGCAACGGTTCAACAATGCTTATCAACGTCCCCGACGACGATACAAGTTTTGAACGTATATTCGACACCACATCTCGACATTGACAATGTGCCACAGAATTTGCCAGCCGCTTTGTTGGTCGGCGAGGATGCGATAGTCAGTACGGAGAGCGAGGCAGAGGATAGCGATATACAAATTGACGTCTGACAACGGGTTTAAGGACGTTTCGGACATTACCCTGAACGTCTAAGAGTATTTTTTTTTCTCAATTATCAAACGTCTGGTGAAGAGTTACAAAAGTATAAAATATATACAGACAAAACGACGTTAGACTTGAGTATCGGGCAAGCTTGAAAAAAAAAAAGAACAAGGAAAAAAAGCTCACCACGAAAAGTTCAACGTATCGCGTCAAGATTGTTGTGGTGTAATTATGATATGAACAAATTTACATTGTACAGAGAACGGAAGAAAAAAAAATCATGAGATTAAATCGTTACAGAAGGCGTAAATGATGAGAGTGATACGAGTGTGAGTGAATTCGAATTGGAGATAAAATGTAATACGTAATTTAGCTTTAAGTCCTTGGGTCGTACTAATCTGAAATTTAAGAGAAAGAGAGAGAGATCTAACATGGTCTACCATGTATGTTTTTTTGTTTGTTTTCAATCAGAATCATAGAAAGTTTGTAACAAACTTTTTTTTCTTTTGCGTACGCGCGCGCTCGAACTGTTTTTAGAAAATTGTAAATATTTATTATTAAACAAGGAGAAAGAAAATTTCAGTTTCATTCGTTCGTGTAAAGAAGAAAGAATGCTACGTTATATCAAAGACTTCTAGATTATATTTTTTAGGGTTTGTTGTAATGTTAATTAAGATCTTTGGAGAGAATTTGAGAAATTATTGCAACAGTTTGTCTTGTCCCGCTTGTCCGACAATGCAAAGAACTGGCAAACGTGTATAGATCGTTCAATGAATGAAAACATTAAGTGAGACTAGTACAAAATTATTCAAGGATCGTTGTGTTAATGAATATTTATCACATCAAGGATTTCTCTTGTGGAGAGAGATCTCGAAATAGCGGTTATTTTTTTCACGCGAGATAAAAAAAAAGAAGAAAAAATACAAGCCGTGCAATTCAAGAATTGTCAAAATTTTCTGCAAGAGTTCGATCCTCCTGATGGAATATCATTTTTTTTTTTTTTTACATCTCGTACACTCTGTAAATACTATGCGATCAATTTCGCACTTTGAGATGTTCCTTAGGCTATTATAGTTTTTCAAAAAAAAAAAGGAAAATGGAAGAAAAAAAACGTCACCCAACACAAAAGTACCCTTCCCTCTCCCGATTTCATAATCGATCTTATAAACGATTACGAATAAAATAAATCACGAGATAAGCCACTTGAGAAATATTATCGTCGAATTTTTCAAAGACGTATTTTTATTCGTACTTTCACTTTGCGTCATTGAACGAGAACAGTCGCTCAAATTTTTGCAGTCTTGCTATGTTATTGCAAATCGATGATTTCCTCTAAAATCTCTGAACAATGAACAGCGATGGCGTCAGAGTTTTTTTTTCTTAATTATTATTTCGGGCGACAATCGCGAACGAAAAATATTGCCGAGAATAATGAAACACAGTGATGGGAGTGAATACTAGTCTTGAGTCGTTGCCACGACTCTTGATAAAAAGAAACGTACGTCGTATACACCGTGCAACGATAAATTCTGTTTGAAAAAAGTTTTTTCGTCTTGTCGCGAATCATTATCGTCAACCCTCACGATTGTTTTTTTTTTTTTTTTTTGTAGAAAATTGGACCGATTCAAAAAACAAAACTTCATTTCTCACATTCGTTGCAAAATTATATATATGCATGTATATATATATATATATATATATATATATATATATATATATATGTATACATAATTTACGCTTAAAATGAATAATCGTTTCAACGTTTAACACTCGTTTTCTTTTCCCTGGCGAACGGTCGGGCAAGTCTCTCACATAATATCGCTGTGCTCAGGAGTTGTCCGTTGATTTTTTTTTATCATTTTTCCTTCGTCCAACGTCAAGACAATAATCGAAAAGTTTTAAAAAATCTGTAAACGATAATTTACGAAAAACATGAAACTGTTTTTGCCTTGTAAAGCACATAGCTGAACTCGTTATGAGAATGTACAATTTTTTTTTGTTTTAATGATTTATTATGCATACTTGCCATTATTCAAAATGGTCTATATGCGGTTGGATAATGTGTTGGTATTCTGTTGGTGATATGCCTTACGAAATGCTCCCAGCCCAAGATCCTTGAGATCTCGACGCTCTTCTCGTCGATTTCCTTCAATGGTTTTTCCTCGTAAAAACGAGTTAAGAGCTTGAGATAACGACCGTAATGCTTGTTAACGTGAGCGTGCCAGAGCGAAAGAATAATGACCTGTAATGAGAAAAGAAACGAGAATGAAAAAAATAATCAGTATGATTTTTCTGAGGAAGCAAAGAATTTTGACAAAAGTGAAAAGTTTGTCAAGACAAATTCGTGGCTTACTTTAATATCGGTAGGCTCGGCATATTTTTGAACATCGTTCCATGCGTCACCGCATTCCCGGAGATGATTTGGAGCCTCGCGTTGTCCTTTTCTCTCCGCATTAACGTACAATCGTGCAAGTGCACAGCCCTTTTTAACGAGAGCCTCGATGAGGCAACTCTTTTGTTTGTCCATTGTAGATTTGATCTTGGATGCATCGGCCCGTTGATCATTCTTCATACCGTAAAAGGCCAATAATTTTTCTTGATCAATAGAACTGATAACGGCATCGGCAACGTCGATCATTTGATCGGCAAAGGTAATAGCACTCTCAGTAAGATCGTCATGAGGCAAATGACGACGAGCCTCGGGCGAATCCAGGGATATTAGCATTGCCGTGTGCACTGGCAGATGATCGGGATATGCGATTTTCAGCTCGTTGTACAAATGTAGAGCGTGCTCGCCGGGTTCTGCAGATTAAAGAAAAGAAAAAAACGATTAAATAAAAATAAATGAAAACTTGTTTGTGTGTGGCAAAAGGGAGGATGAAAAATGGTATAAAAATTCAGGCTAAGGAAATTTGGCAATACATTTTTTCTCTTCTCGCAGCCTCGAGATTCGCGAGAACATCGAGAACATTCTCTACATGCTAAAAGGGATCGATTATCAATGGACGAGAAATTCTTCGCACACTTTTTCTTTTGGGTCAGTAAACAGCTCGGTGAACAGACACGAGAGGTTTTTTTTTTATCTGGAAATCACGCACATATATGTGGCAAGAGATATCTCATAAGACTTACTGATCGATGGTGCTACAACGTCGCGAACCGACACCGAGAAACATGATTATTTAATTTTTTTTTAATTTCTTTCAAAATTTTCGTAAATTTAATTGATTTTTTTTTTCAAGATTTTTGCCGATAGAAAATAAAAAATTTTACTCACCGAGTTTAGCGAGCCAGGTACACTTGACGTCTCTCAGTGTTTCCTTGTACTCGTCCCACTTACTGATCTTCTCCTTTTCAGGTTTCGCCGTAGAGTTGGATTTTTTTCCAGGCTCGCACAAAACGTATTTGAAGGTGTGACAATCGACTTTTTTGCCAATCTCGTCTTTACAGAAGGTCGCGGCACCTTGGAGATATGTGCCCAGAGTAGCACCTTTGGATATTCTAAGGGATTTTTTTTTTGTTTTTTTTTATAAAGAGGAAAGAACGAGACATAAATAAAGTGTATGGCGTGAAAAAAATGATTAACTGAAAGAAATGAAGCTCTAGCGACGAGAGTCAAAATCTCGTTAATTAAATCGTCGCAATGCCAATTACACAAAACATCACGAAATTAATGATTATTGATCCTTGGAAGGCGTTAATTTTTGAAAATGTTCCAATATACGATGTTAATAAATGCAATTTTAATATAACTTTTGTTTGTTTTTCTAATCGGAAAAATGTTATCCTTCAATGAATCAAAGCCGGTGATAGCGTCGTGTTTTATTTGTAATAGCTAAAAAGCATTCTTCAAATAGCTTAAAAGCAAAAAAAAATGAAACTTCTTCGTAATGGACACACAAAAAGCGATGAAATTCCAATAGCACGAATAAAATTGACAAATAAACCTGTGTCCAATATAAACAATGTACCAGTGACTCACTTGCATTCTGAGCTGCGTGACGATATAGAATGAAAGAAAAAGAAGAAATAAAAAAAAAACCAAAGGAAAAAATGAAATAGAAACAATTTTAACAAGAAATTGTCGAATTAATGAATATTTTACAAATAAGAGATATAAATTATCAACGATTAAAAATTTTGCAACATCAAAAAAAAAAACGATGAAGCCTCTTTATTGTTGTATTCAGAAAGAAAAAAATAAACGCGCTATGAATACTCACTTGTTTTCATTAGTAATTGGGGCTATGTAGATGGGAATAACGTGACCAGGTGGCACGGATGCTGTGACCATTTTTTTGCCGCCGATAATAGCCTGGGACTGATGAGCGTATACATCGAGATTTATCGGTGAAGCGAGCTTTTGGCTCAGCAGTATAGGCATATCGGTGAGTCGATCAAGAAGATCTTTCTTTTCGTGTCGAACGTGCATTTTCAGAGTATAATCGCCTTTTTCCATCTTATGAACGGTGTACTATAGAGAAATGTCGTAAAAACCAGAAGAAAAAAAATGATACATTGAAATCGATCGATTAATCAAAAAGCTCAAAAATTACCGAATTGTTCGATACATTTTTCGCACAATCAAGATAATTTTTTGATTCATTTTTTATTAAAATAAAATAAAAAAAATTCAAAAAGAATCTTTAGGCTCACCTTGGACGGATAAGCGTCACCACAAAAAATTAGATGTTTGTTGGAGTCATAAATCATCCACATTTGAGACTCGTATTCGCTCTCGTAGAGCAAATCACTGAGTAATGCAGCATTTGGCGTAACCTCGGTTGTTTTTGCCACGTGGAATGTGTACGTTAATTGCAGCTCGTAAATCTGTCGTGCGGGTGGTATAACGTCTCGTTCACCAAGGGGTGAAATCTTCGATTCGGTAGGACGTAAAACTTGTACGGCAGTTTTTAACGTTATACTCGGGACAACTTCCTCGTGTCTGAGTGAGCTACGTAATTCAAGACGATGTATACCATCGCCAGATTGCATCGTAACATTTCCATCTACCACGTGAATACCGTGAAATTCTATCGAGTAATCGACATATATATCGCCCAAATTTGCCCAATATTTTGCAATCGCCACTTCCAATATAATTCCTCCCTGTTGAAAAAAAAAAAACAAAAATTATATTAAAATCAAGGCCTATAAAAAAAAAAGAAAAGATTAAAAGGTAATTTGATAAAATTTATATACCTGTACAGCGAATCCCTGGACGGTTTCCGATTGAGAAGTCACGTTTATCATTTTGTTGAGTTCAAGGGTTTTACAGACTAGTCGAGGCTTCAATTGTACAGTATGAATGACAAATCTCCCAGTTTTTTCTTTCTCAGTACCTTTCAGTCGTAATACTATAAAAAATAAAAAAAATAGAAAATATATATATGTATACTTTTCTCTTCAGTGATTTTGAACAATTCGAAAATTTTAAATAAAGCTCGATTGAAGTGTACCTGCCCAGGTGGCATCGTCCGGAACAAGAATAAAGTGACGATTTATCGTGTTTGGCTTGAAAAGCATATGATTGTAATGCAAATCGGGCAAATTTGCAGTATTTGCTAGAGCCAATGGTTGAACGACCGTTATTGGTATACGAAAAACTGGTCCTTTTTCAACATTATTGACGTCATAAGCACGTATCGTCGCAGAGTGAGCACCTTCGGACAATTTTACAGCATCGATGCGCACGGCAAATGCTCGTGGCATGTTCATCAGTTCAAAGTGAGCGGGAAATTGTATCCAAGGAACATCACATATGAGAGAAAGTCGAAGATTGAAGTCGATCTTTCGTTGAGGATCTGAAAAAATCAAACAAATTTCTTGTCATATTTTCCGCCATAACCCCTTTTCCGCTCAGATAATATCAGACATGCTTATTTTCTAGTCTATTTGTTTAAGGAGTTTCAACTCGACTGTCGAAAATTTCCCATAATTGGAGTAAACAGACGATTTTTTTTTTTTTTTTTACGAATATCCTTCCGCTACAAGTAATCAGAAACTTACCAGTATTCTCGGTATCGAGAAAAACAGGCTCTATCGTAATCGTGCAATCCTTCGGACGATCAATTACTGCCGACCGCAAGTGTATACCCTTAGAGGCATTAACGCCACAATTAATTGAAAATCTAACGTCTCTCTCAATCGCGTCGCTGAACTCGACGAGATTCTCGAAAGCTCGCTCGACTTGCAAAAGACCGCAGCCTTGAGCAAAAGGATCCAAATGTTCTATGTACATTGCGCTATTTTCTAGAGCCCTCTTGATACTGTAGGGCGAATGCGATATATCTTTTGCCTCGAGTCCGGACATGAGAACGGCTATTGGAAAAAAAAACATACGAAAAAAAAAGGAAACATTAAGAATAAAATGGGAAAAATTATTAAATAATTAAATAATATTATTTATTGACTTACCAACCGCTCCGGCAACGTGAGGACTTGCCATACTCGTTCCGTTCATCAATTGGCTCTTTCTCAGTGTAAAATTTGGCACACTAGTGATGGCGCCACCGGGTGCACAAACTGTGATACCCGCACCGCCGTCAATCATTGGACCTCTCGACGACCAAGTGTATGGCATTCCTGGCAATTTTTCTCTCAGCGAATATTCCGCCACCATCATATCAGGTGAGACATAAGCACCGACACTTATTATATTCGTCGAGCTTATATCCGGTGGTGTGCCAATCGTGCACAATGCCGGTCCAAGATTACCAGCTGCTGCGACCCATGTAACTCCATATTTGTCGACAACCTCATTCATCAGGTCCATTAATCGGCTGGTATTTGTCCAATTAGCATATTCACCATAACTCATGTTTATCACGTTAACTTTAATTTTTCGCTGCATTATCCATATCATGGCTCGCATCAGGGCAGTTCCCGTCTCCATTGGATCTATACGACCATCACCGATCGTCAATGATATTATTTGAGCACCTGGAGCGACACCATTGAGTTCTTTGCTGTCTGGGAAATTTGCTGCTGCTATTGAGGCCACGTGAGTTCCGTGGCTCGCTGTGATTGTTAAAAAAAATATATTAATATCTCAATAGTAAATTACTGTCAATGTCGCGTGCAAAGTAATTTATTGACTGAATTATAATTCATTTTCTAATTATTATTGCAATTAATTGATTAATTGAGTGGGAAAATAATCAGATAATGGACTAATGAGCTAAAGCATGCGCTTAAGAGCAACTTTAATGGTTTGAACTCACAGCACAGACTGACGATTTCCAGGGTATTTCCCTCATTGTGAATATTTATAGAAATGTTCAATTGATCTTCTTGCGTGAGAGGTGAATATTCGTGGCTCACTGCGTACTCGCCCAGGGTAACACCAGCTTCCAAATTTCCCTCTTCCGAGGTATCTATGCAAGCCTTCCATTCGACACCGTCGTGAAATACAACACAATCGTAAGCCGGACCAGCGTCATTGTACTTTTTCTCAGCATTCGTCAAGACTTCGATTCTTGCTTCGAGCTCCTCTTTCTCGAGTTTGTCCTGCGGGCTCGTTGCCTGAGGATTTTTCCCCTCAAAGTCCTGAAAATAATTATGATAGGGATGATTGTGATTACAAAGAAAGATATAGTTACTGCTAACGCAATTCTTGGCATTCAATAAAAAAGAGCCTCTTTGACAAATTGCAATTTGACCGATTTATTCTGTTAACGCAATTTTAACGTGTCTGTCGTCGATCACGCAAATCTCTATTATGCAATCCGATTCTCGTTCAATCGCTCGCAATTCGTATTGACGTCGTCGATACTGCCAATTACAAATATAGCGAATGGGGGCCAGAGACAAAAATACTTGGCCCAATTAAATTTAAACGAGAAGAAAGAGAAGAACGGGTCAATGTACCCACAACGAATCAACAACCCTATCTTTGGACGGCTCGGTTTACAATTCTACTTTACACACTCAAGGACAAATATTGAGAAAAAAGAGCGTAAAGACAACAAAATTATACGTTTTGACAAATTTTTTTTTGAGTTTTTTTTCGCCCCATGTTTTCCTTCTCGAAACATCCAGCTCGATTGTCTCAATTTACCTGCAGCTTCCGGGTGGCTTCGGCCAGAACAGTTTTTTGGCCATCGTCCCAAAAACGTTTCTTTCTCTCGGCTGTAATTTTCTCCGCTAATTTCGATGGATAAAGGGAGTAGGGATAAGCCACACCGATGTGATAATCTCCCGATGGATTCGACCATTTGAAAGGTAGCTAAAATATTTTTCCAGAATTATACAAGTGTAATAAAATTATTCTTTTAATATAATTGCTTATAATTAGTAAGTCTGAAGCTCGTTTAGTATGTCGTAATAATGTTGTGATATATTTTATATTACGTTAGTTATGTTATTTGTCAGAACTGTTAATTAAATTCCATTGCTAATTAAGTGATAGTCTTTGTGTTAAGCTCAACACATGCCACTATACAATTATATTTGTTCCCATAAATAAATAAAAATGCAATAATTTATTACACATTTTTTAAATAATAAAATTGTTTTTTACTCATATTAAGAAATCCTTTAAATTGTTCTAGATTTGTTGTAGATTTTTCATATTTTATATTCTTATCCATTATAAGTATGTATCTGATGAAAAACCTTTTTTTTTTTTTTTTTTTTTTTTTTTACATAGTTAAATGGAGAAATTTTATTTGTCATCCATTGTAATTTGGAAATATATATACCCTAAGCTTGCGGCCTGTAAGTCCAGTGATGCATCCCTCGTCAGATTGTACAACAGTACTGGTGTCTACATCACCTGCACCACTGCAGTCAAAGCGTGCGATAATTTTTGGCTTGCCATCTGATGTCACCTACATCGTACATGGAAAAAATTATACTCTCATTAGTATAAAGACGACAATTCATGAAAAAATTATAACGAAATCGACGATTTTTCTTTATTCAATGATAAAATTAAAACTCAAAGAAATTCTCGTCATTTAATTGAAGAAAAAAAAAAAAACGATCGTGAATGCGGTGTCACCCATATCTTGCATGGAAAAAATGAGAGCCTTATCAGTAAAAGCGACAATTGATGAAATATGATAAGGAAATGAATTTTCTTTTTCGTATTTAACAGTAAAATTGAAATTTAAACAAACGCTCATCAGAAATTCCATAAAATCGAAAAGATTGTCAATACCCGAATAAAAAAATTTAACCGGTAAATTAACAATGCATTTGTGACCCTTTATACAAAATATACTCTCCCTTCATGTACGAGATGTACACATATATATATATATATATATATATATATATATATATATATGTGTGTACGTCCATTTCTTGTGAACATCAATAAGATGACTCCATTAGGTCATAAATTGGAAGTAGTCAAATACTGGTACCACTCAATCCCTTTTTAATCGACCATTTTGGACGCTATCACCGTATTTTTTGCATTTACATCAAAACGCGAATAAAAAATACGTGAAATCCATAATTTTTACAGTGTCACGATACACGAATTTCGTTCAATGGGGGATCGTTTACTCCGAGATTGACATTTATAGATGCAGCTTTGAGTAGATACGAAAAAAAAAATAATGATAACTAACGTCTACGGTGGATAAAATTTACAGAAAAAATGAGAATAGTGAGGTTGACGATTTTTATTTCTAAATTTTCTTTGCTTCTTAGTAATAAATATTTTCACCTGTAATCCAGGTGCACCAGGATCAACTCCAGAGTCAAGAATAGCGATAACTGTACCACGTCCATCGTACTCGGGATACTTTATGAGAAACTGATTGACACCGGTCTCTTTCTTCGGCAAAAGGCCCCATACAGGAAAATTGCAATCTATGACGTCCGCCATGTTTATCGCGTTTGCCACTGCGGCAGTGACTGTGTAGGAGGGAAAAAAAAGTTTGATATTTCACTCGCAAACGCTTCTCACTCTGTACTGGACGACTATACTGCTCGTTTGTTGCCTTAAATAGGGGGGTGGGCAGCGGCGAAATGGGCCTATGTCGAGAAAGACCTGCGTGCGTGTCTTTTTCCTTTTTTTTTTTCTTCCGAGCGCCTCGGCTCTCTTAGTTCTTGGAATTGACAATGGTGGCACTGGATGATCAGCCACGGTGGTTAGAGTCGGCGAGAGGGCGACAGGGAGCGCGACGATCGTATCGTCCATTTTTAAAAAACGTTCCATCCCCTCCGCTCTTCTGCGAGGGATTTAAATACCCCTGATTTAAGGGGAGTATATTGTATCATAAATACGATTTAATTCTTTGGTTATTCGGCGAAACGCCGCAAGAATCGTGCGTGTTATAGAGTGTTTTGCCTAATTATTCGTTGAATCTGCCGCATGATTCATAATCGTCTTCCATATAGAGCGTGATGATTTCTCGTTGATCTGTTTAAAGAGGTTAAAACTCCCGAAAAGAACGAACGTTGCATTTAATTGGTGCGGGTTAAAGCTTTCAATGTTGAAAATGTGGATATTTAAATGAAAAATGTTGACATTTATCAGATGACAGGTGGCAGCTGAGTGACGCAGTATACATGTGCCAGTCGTTGACCTTGCACATCCTTCAGGCTGATTCAAATTTTGGCTGTTTATCAAAACCGTATATTATTATTATTTGATTTTTCAATCGACGTAACGCGGCGCAAATACGCGAAGGTTATGTTACGCGATATTTTGACTTTCGGCTTTTGCGAGATCCCGCCTTGAAAATTCTGCTTTTTTAGAGGCGCTTTTAATAAATAATCAGAAATATACCTGTATCGAGTGCATATAAATTAGATACGACGGAGAAAATATAACAATAATAATACATTCAAATAAGTGTGCGATAAGGAGATAAAAAAAATACAGAAAATGCTCCGCGACGCTGGCCTAAACTGAGAGAGAAAAAGAGAGAAAGAGCGAGAGGGAAATGCAAATCGAGATTTCGAAGAAAGCATGGTTGTTACCCAGCGAAAAATGAAACAGATTGCATTTCTCGTTATATGCGTCGTTCTGAGTGAGTATTTGAAAAATATTACATTGTTTTTTTTCTTCTAATTTACTTCCTCACAGACGAAGTTTATTTTTCATTATTTTTTTATATTTTTTTTTGCTTCAATTATTTGAAATAATCACAAAATGAGAATTAATAATAATTTCTGGATCGATGTGTTACTATTTTGAATTTTGATATCCCACTTAAAAGATCACCCTGTCTTTGTTTTGGTAAATAAAATTTGGCTTTATATATTATATAAATATCAACTATCTCGAACCAAAGCTGAAATTGAAAAGAAGAATCGAGTTTTATTATAAAATTTTGCTATAAAAATGCTTCAACTCCGCAAAAAACATCGGATCAACCATGATAAAAATTATTCCAACGATAAATTAATACACAAAACAACTTTTAATTACATATTGAGCTTGGACAAATAAATAAAAAAACGTTAAAAATTAAAAATTTGTCTATAATCATAATTTTCCCTGCAATACCGATCGTTTTTTAAAATTATTCAAATGATGTTTTACAAAAGATTTAAAAATATTTAAAAAAATTATAACGTAGCAATGACCAGTATTATATTTTTCATTGTTTTTTGTTTACCTGATAATTTCGTCTCATTTCAGTACTTGGCTTTTACGAGAGTCTCGTAAACACCGAGGATACCGAATCGTACTTGCCAGCTCGTCAGCAGAGAAGAAAATCAAAGTACGATGATATTGAGGCTGACAATAATATCGAATCACCGGGTAAACAGGATTACGAGGATCAGGAAATTGTCGATGTGGGAATTAATGATTTACAAGAGGCAAAAAGTAGAATACGGGAACTGGAGGACAAACTGCGTCACATAGAGGCCAAAATTGATAATCGTATACCAAAAAATTTTCCAACTGTAAAGTTTCTCAATTACAAGAATAGACAAAGAATTTTGGTAACAGGAGGTGCAGGTTTCGTCGGTTCCCATCTCGTTGATCGTCTAATGCTTGCCGGCCACGAGGTCATTGTCGTTGATAATTTTTTCACTGGTAGAAAAAGAAATGTCGAGCATTGGGTTGGACATGAAAATTTTGAGCTCGTACATCACGATATTGTCAGACCATTATATCTCGAGGTCGATGAAATTTATCATTTGGCTAGTCCTGCAAGTCCACCTCATTACATGCTTAATCCGGTAAAAACTCTGAAGACTAATACTCTTGGGACTATAAATATGCTGGGACTGGCAAAGCGTGTGGGAGCGCGAGTTTTGATTGCCAGTACATCGGAAATTTATGGCGATCCTAACGAACATCCGCAAACTGAGACTTACTGGGGCCACGTTAATCCCATTGGTAACTCAAACAAAAATATAATTATAAAATTTCATTAAAAAGACATTTTTTTTGTTGTTAATAATTCTATCAGTTGATTAATTATTTAATTGATAAAAAAAAATTATTCCTATTTTATTGAGAGATTATTGAAGGAAAATCGATGAAAATATCACAATGCAAATTTAAAGTCAAAAGAGGAAAAAAATCGACTTTTCGATTTATCCCTTCGAATTTACGTCGTGAGTAAAATGTTTTTATTTTTTAAGGCCCTCGCGCATGTTACGACGAAGGTAAACGAGTCGCTGAGACTCTGAGCTACGCCTACATGAGGCAGGAAGGCGTTGAGGTACGAGTAGCGAGGATATTCAATACATTTGGACCGAGAATGCACATGAACGATGGTCGTGTAGTTTCAAATTTCATACTGCAAGCATTGCAAAATGATTCTATAACGATTTACGGAAATGGACAACAAACGAGATCGTTTCAGTACGTTTCCGATCTTGTCGATGGTCTCGTCTCTCTCATGGCCTCGAATTACACGATGCCGATAAATATTGGAAATCCGGTCGAACACACGATCGAGGGTGAGTGAAAAATTAAGAAAATTTCATTTAAAAGGTGGTTTAAAAATTATTCCCTTAAAAAAAAAAAAAAAAAAAAAAATTGAAAAGTCTAATACAATAATACAATTTTATCTATTTATAGAATTTGCTAGAATAATCAAAGTTTTGGTGGGTGGTACGAGCAAAATAATCGAATTAGCAGCGGTCGAGGACGATCCACAGAGACGAAGACCTGATATAAGCAGAGCCAAGAAATACTTAAATTGGGAGCCCAAAGTTCCACTGGACGAGGGCCTTAAAAAGACAATAACGTACTTTGCGAAGGAGCTTCAGAGAACGAAACACTCGCAAAAGGATATTATTAGAAAATCATTTGTTAATGATCATGACATTGTTGAACAGCTTTAGATAGTTGAAACATTTTTTTTTCTCTTCAATTCCTCCTCTCGCATAAGACATTACGGTAATTTCATTGTATCGAGGTTCATAAGTCAGGAAGAATATTATAAAAAATCCATGACAGTTTGCAGGGGCCGTTACGTGCCAAATGCGACGACTCGTCCCTTTCCCGTACAATGAAAATATTCCCAATGAACGCAATTATTTTACGTGATAGAATTGAAAAATTTCGCTCCCAGACCTTCTTCATCTTGTAAATACGTATTTTTTGTTTTTTTTTTTTTTTTCACATTGCACAAACGAATCTATACGTTCCAGAAGAACTTTTTCTACCTAATGATCGTCCAAATCGACTCAACGATTTTTGGACCCGCTTTTGTAAAAATATAAGTAGTGCGAAGAACGAAAATTAGGATGAAAAGGCGAAAAAAATAACTGCGTACATATGTTGCAGTTTCATTGTGAACTTTTCCCATGTAAATATCATCATAATTTTTACGTCAAACGTTCAATCATCGAACTATCATTATTACGATCAAAAATTCATCGTGATTGTATAGTCTGTTTTTTAACATACCAGTACAGTGCCGTAAAAAAAAATAAAAATTAAAAATCAATAAATTACAAAACAGGTAAAAAACAAGTTTAGGGTTTCGTAAAACAGCAAAGAGAACAAAAAATCCAACGATCGAGATGTGACTGAAAATGATATCGCTGAATATAAATTAATCGAGATTGTATTACTGTCGTCAATATTAAAAAATCTTTGAATTCGGTGAATTTCTGATGCGGTTTAGTAATTTTAAATAAGGGTCTTGAGGCTCTGAATAAAAATGTCGGTGAAAAGAGAAATAAACGGCTAATTGTCAAGTTCTCACTCGTGGGTTAAACTTTATTAAATTGCGCAAATTTCCTAATTCTTTCTCTTCCTAGTGAAATTTCCTAATGAAAACTTGGTTGATCAGTTAAAAAAAAAAAGCAGCAAAGAGGACCAAAAACGTTCGACGAATTATTTCTGAAGTTTTGCTTTTCGTCTCATGAACATTATGTGCGAGATTACTAATATTAACGTACACGAAGGAAAATTGATCTATTTGAATCAAATGGAGATTTATCAGACTAGAAATTGAAGAATTTGCCGCTCGGCCGAAAAGATTTTGATTTAACTGAAATTGATTCGTTTTTTATGCTGTAGTTTTTCAAATTGGACTGTGTAGAATGTAGATGATTTTTTTTTTCAAAATAAATCTCTACAAGAAAGAAAAATTATGTACCAAACTGGAACTACATTCGATTTTCATCGTATCTTTAGTTCCTCTATGCCTAAATTACAAAAAAAAAAACACAAATATAATAAATTTGCTAAATGTTAACGTAACAAAAGTTGTATAATTTTTATTGATTCAATAAGCATCACTTTCTTCTCGTTCAATAGTCAATGAATTCTTTGACTATAACTGGGTGTTATGAACAGTTTAATCATAGAGAAATGCTTTTTGCAATTGGTCAAACTTTCCCAATTGCTTTTCCATGTAGTCACGAATATCGTAATAAGAGTAAAAGCGAAGGAGAAATTTGAAAATTTAAATTCATCTTGATAAATTGTTTGAGGAGCGTTTTTTAAAAGACCCATCATTATGTAAACATAAAATATGCAATGGGTGTCGCGTGGGCCTCGTATCTCTGTCATACGCGTGGTCGTAACTATCGTCTCCCGTTTCGTTTTCAGCCGTCTCGTTGTATATTCTTAACGGTAATCATTCCATCCGGGATATATGACGCCTCAGCGAAGATAGTACGAAGACGAAGTACAATAATCATAATGATAATATTGCGAAGTATAAGTATAAGAAGATGAACGTTGAGAGCGATAAATCCAAATCTACCGTTAGAAACTTGTTAATTCCCTTCATTCGTCGACGTCTCTAATACTTTCTCAGCCCTGTGTCTTTATATATTTAATGGACAATATAGATAGATACCGAAGGTAAAAATCGATTCTAGCACTGTCAATTCTCTCTCTCTCCCTCTTAATTTAGAAGATTTAAACATTTTTTTTCTGTTTAAAAAAACTGGATTTTCATTACATCTGTAAAAAGGAATAAAAAGTAGAATTAAATTTTTTACTTGAGAAGACGCGAGAAGATATCACAATTTTCCCACGCTAAGCGTTCAATGTCCTCGTGAAAAGAGAAGGAGATGATCGAGGAAAAAGGATCGATAGATCGTCGAATAAAGACTCGAAGTTCTTTGCAGAGGGATGCTGAAAGAAATACAGAGAACGAGCGAGAGAGAGGTAGAAAGAGAGAGAGAGAGAGAGAGAGAGAGAGAGAGAAAGACTTTATTCTCTGTTCTCTACGTCCGCGAGCAATGTTTCTGCATTATGCATGACGCAGCAAGCTTCTTGGTCGTGTCACACAGAATAAGAGACTATACAGACTGTACAGGAGCTACGAGAAGAGTCCGTATACAGCTTGACACATTTCACAGTCATAAATGGTTAAAATAGCCTTTTATACATTTAAAAAAAAATCCTCCAAACGAAAAATTTGCACATTCCTCATTATTTCGCCTCGTCTACAAAAGCTTCACTATTAGAAAGCATTTTTCTTAATTCTCTAGCGTCCTCATTGAAGAACTTTGTCAACGAGACAAAATAATAAAGAATGAATGTGCAAATTTCTGAATTGCAGGTTTTTTTTTTAAATTTTATTTGACCTCAATAATTCAAGAATATTAAAGCCTGAAACGTCCCATATAGTTAGTGTTGAAATTACTACAGACATAAAAAAAATGGTTAGATAACAAAGTCAGCATCCGACTTAAACAACCCGAATTATTTAACAAAAATCTGTGCCAACTATCTGCAAAGTTTAATTTATTAAAAATTTGCAAATTCCTCATTATTTCGCCACGTCTACAAAAGCTTCACTATTAGAAAGCATTTTTCTTAATTCTCTAGCGTCCTCATTGAAGAACTTTGTCAACGAGACAAAATAATAAAGGATGAATGTGCAAATTTCTCAATTGCAGGTTTTTTTTTTTATTTTATTTGACCTCAATAATTCAAGAATATTAAAGCCTGAAACGTTCCATATAGTTAGGGTTGAAATTACTAGAGACATAAAAAAAAATGGTTAGATAACAAAGTCAGCATCCGACTTAAACAACCCGAATTATTTAACAAAAATCTGTGCCAACTATCTGCAAAGTTTAATTTATTAAAAATTTGCACATTAATCATTATTTCGCCACGTCTACAAAAGCTTCACTATTAGAAAGCATTTTTCTTAATTCTCTAGCGTCCTCATTGAAGAACTTTGTCAACGAGACAAAATAATAAAGAATGAATGTGCAAATTTCTGAATTGCAGGTTTTTTTTTTTAATTTTATTTGACCTCAATAATTCAAGAATATTAAAGCCTGAAACGTTCCATATAGTTAGGGTTGAAATTACTACAGACATAAAAAAAAATAGTTAGATAACAAAGTCAGCATCCGACTTAAACAACCCGAATTATTTAACAAAAATCTGTGCTAACTATCTGAAAAGTTTAATGTATCAGTTTCAATCAATTTTAGCTTAATTTCTTCTGAATTTCTTGCAGTCTCTTTTTTTTCATTTTTTTCATTTTTTAACAAACTCTACATAGGTTCGAAAAATTCTTGGTCGAAGCTTCCATGGTGTAGAAATTTTAACCACATAGTTAACACGTTAACTCGCGGCGTTTGTCATCCGTGGGGACTGATGGGTCGCCTGAACGGAAAGGAGAGCAAAATCGGATCCGCGCTAAACGTGTTAAACGATTGCACAAATTGCTACAATTAATAACAAATAATTTTGAAAAAATTTTGAAGAAAAGTCAATGATTGGATCAATTGAAATGAAAATTATTTCTAATAACTTGAGTCATTCTCGTATTATACAAGACTAATTTTTAATACTTTCATCATCTTTAGCCAAACGAAAAATTTCTTTAAACGTAATTTTGTAACAAGTTGAAATATTTCGAACACTCTGATTTGCTAATTTCGGAAAAAATTAATGAAAACGAAGCTATCCTGTATAAGAAACAAAAAAATAATGATACTTTGAGAAAGTGTAATTTAAAAAAATGTGCTGTAATTGAATGGTAAATTTTCGATTCATTTATACGAAATAAATTTAAATCTCATAAATCAATTTGCCTTGATGTGCTATTAAATCGTCAATAAATTATCAGTTGCAGTCTAAACAATCTCATACAATCTCTTTTATAATATCAGGCAGTCACCTCTACCATTGTCTTCCTTGGTACAAAGCGTTGTATGTGTTTCTGCTGTACCATGTAATTGAGAGTTCTTGAAATTTTTTTACGACAAATCGACGTATGGACTCATTTAAGAAGGGTCAATGGGCATAAGTGATATTGCGCGTGTTTGACACGATTGGCGACGACATCAGAAATACTTGACTCTCGTCATTCTCAACATATTATACAGCTATTATATACATATATATGTATGTATATTCTGAGCTTAAGAACTCGATGATATAAAGCTGTGTTGAATATATATATATATATATATATATATATATATATATATATATATATACGCATTGAAGTACCACAGAGTGTAAAAACCACTCGAGGGCTTCAAACCCATAAGCTCATCGCTCCCAAGTTTCTCTCTGTCCCTCTTTGTCTCTCTCTCCCTCTCTCTTTTTCTCTTTTTCTCACATTCAACGACCACAAAGAGATCCTCTCAATCAATGTTTAACACGCGATGCTGTAGTTTGTGACGAGGCTCTTATCATTTTTATAATCTATGGGGCTCCATTGCTATTACGTCGAGAAACGTACAATTACTTAGCACTTCGTTTGACCATCCCACAAATTTCAACGTGTTGGGCCTCAGAGAAAAATATTCCGAGTTTCGAGAGTCGAAAGAAAAATTTTACCCTAAAAATAATAGTGATAGTGAAAAAGGTCGTTGACCTCGGTAATTGATTTTTATATTTGAAATGAAATAACGTTAAAATTAACTTTCAAACAAAGTTGAAATGAATTTTCAGCGAAAATCAATTTCAATTAGAATAAAATTTGTACTCGACATTTTATTAAATATTTTATTGGACAATTAAACCGATGATAAATTCCACTAAATTTATTTTAATTTTATTATATTACAGTCGAAATTCTAATAATTTGACTTCCCTTGGCTTAATTACTTTTTTACAGTTAAAAATTTGATTCCCCAGAAGTAAAAAAAATCTCTCACTCAGCACTATAACTATCCTGATTCGAGCCGCATAGGGCAGATGTCCACCGGCAAAATTAACAAGAGTGGAGAAAAAGGAGAAATTTAATTCGTCGCACCGAAATTATTAATTCGCTGGAAATTTCACTGTAATTAATTATAATTTCATTAAATTCACAAAAAATTAAAGACTTTGTTTTTCTTTATTTCTTTTTTTTATTAAAAATTGTATACGAACGATTTTTCATCGTCAAACTTCCGGCTTCCGGGTTCAAAATAAAAAAAATCTCGAGTTTTATTCTAACTCGATGTTACTTGCTGTATATATGCATAGATTACGTCTGGCAAAAATTCGCTAGACATAGTGCAGAGAAGTATTTGAAAAAGGGGACGCACTTCTCGTTCTTATCTTACCGGCCATTAAGCCCCACAGTGGACGGTCGACCCCCGACAGTTTGTTAGAGAAATAGGAAGTTTATACATAAATGTATATATCTATACTTTTGGGGACATACCAAGGGGAGAATGGTGACTCTTGTGCCCTAGGCTTGCAGTCGAACTTTACCTCAAATCGCGTGGAATAATCGGCCTCGTTATAGAGTTCTCGACGGCCTACAGAGACACCCCTTATATATAGCATTGAGATGTGCTATATGTATATACACCAAGTCCGGTACTAGCTGTTAGGATCTCTACGAGGATGAAACCAGCCCAATCCATGGAATAATAATCACACGAACAGCCTGCAAGTTCATGACTTTTTTTTCTCCCTCTCTCTCTCTTTCTCTCTCTTCCCCATATCGTTATCTCATCTATGAATATATATGGGGCATTCCAGGCCAAAATGACTGGATCGTGACTTGACAATTTTCTATAGCCCCTCCCCCTTCTTAATCCACGTAGGATAAAGCAAAAAAAAAAATCTACACCAATTTCCAGATTTTTTTTCTAAGAATATACGTTATTATTATTTATTTTATTTTTGTTTGAACTCTGTTGGACCTTATTGATCATTATCGAGCTGTTGCCATTCATTTTTAGCTAAAAATCAACATTTTCAGATCCGAAGACAGTAGCACTTGTATTACAAATGATTAAAAAAAAATCAATCTTCTCAATTATTTTATCGATGAGAAATTATAGTTATCCGTAAAACCAAAATGAGAATCTCAATAGAGTTCATATTATTCACACTTTCATACCTTTGGTGAGGAATGAAAATTATTCATAAGAATTGAGGCCCCTGCCAATTTGGCGTGAAACGCCCCATACACTATGAATAAAGCAAAAGAGCAGGTGCAATAAAAACGGAGTGAAGTTGGGCTCATCTCTTTCACCGGGACGAGACTCGAAAGGACTGGGCAGAGTCAAATACTTTTGGCAATCTAAAAGAAAAATTTAATCATCAATCATAAGTCTTAACGAATGATAATTCAAAAACTTTGAATCATTTAATTTAATGATTTAATTTAATGATAAATCGATATTTATATTTATCGAAAATAATTAAGATTAATTAACATCGATTAATTATCGATGATCAATAATATTTAAAGACATCGTTATTACACGCATTTTCTACCTGCACAAATTGAAAGGGGCATCAATTCATTCCCCCCACTCTCAAACTCACCAACGCACCAATCGCGTAGCGGTCCCGCGAGGTAAAGTGGGGGTAAGTGGCGCAGAAGTTAACGGCGCATAGTAATGGTGGGGGCAATCAGGCAATAAGCCAGCAAGGCAATAACGGAGTTTGTACTGTATTTCTTACACTCTTCGATTTTTACGTGCATATTTTTTTGCCTACACTGTACGCCGCGACAGAGTAAAGTTATTCCAGGTGTACTCGAGTATTGGAACAACTGGATCTAGAACTGCTTTACTCGGTTGCGGCGTACAGTGTAGGCAAAGCAAATATGCATCGGATATCTTCATATCATCCAATGGTATGCAGTCAGATAGAAATACGTATAGTGTGATACACATAAACATAGATTATATATATATATATGTACTTGAGCAAGAAGTCGATGGTACAGGGTCGTGCTTTAGCTCGGTCTATTCGCAGCTCGAGAAGAATAAAGGGTAATGTCAAGTTCCTCTCTGTTTTATATACATATATAGAGAGTACCATATTATTGTAGCAGTATAATAATCCACGTGGACTTACCACGAATTTGATTATTAGCATCGTTGCGATGCGGTGCGAGAGAGAGAGAGAGGGGGGGGGGAGAGAGGGTGGAGGAAATAACGTATAGAGAAAACTTTAACATTAACCGACATCGTAAAAGTTGTTATTGCGATTCTCGGGGGAATTGCACAGAACAGCGAGTACGCGAGGGGGGTGAGTCGTTAAATTGTACATCGCGTCCCCAATGACTCTGCTTAACTCTTTCTGCTGCAAAGCTTTAACTCTAGACAGCTTTTTTCATTCTCGCACGGTCTGATATCGCGATTGTTATCGCAAAAGTGCATTCACGTAAATATATATATATATATGTGTGTGTGTAAATATATATTTGTATATATTTGTATATATTTGGACATGGTAAATATTTATACGAGGTATTCTCGCACATTTCAAAAAGACCGCTCACCCCACAATGCTTTATCGTATGCTTGTATGTTCGTATGGGTCGACAGAGTAGCTCTAATTTATTCAAATATTTTTTCGAGGACCAATTCCTTCGATTTTGGGCATCGAATTTTCTGCCACTTTTTGTAAGAAAATGATTCGTTCAACCAAGAATATTTAGAAATTGATAAGTCGCATCGGCAAATAGCGAGGAAGGTTGTTTTTGCTCGTTTTAAATTAACCTAATTGAATAAAGTTAAGCCGTAATGACTCAAAAATTAAAAATTTCAATTATTTTCCATTAAAAAAAATATATATATAAAAAAATAGTAACATACGAAAATTTTGCGAGCTTAGCCATCGTTGAGTCTCTTACGGTTTAAATAATATAAATTTTTGAATAATAGTCGATATTTTTTTTACGTTTATCAAAAAAAATCATGACGATGATTATTCCACATCGTCCCAAACGATCGAAAAAGTTCGATTTAAAGACAATTTTAAAAGATACGACCTAAAAAAATATCTAAAAGGATTCATCTAAAAAAAAATTGAGAAGATTTCATCTGAAGAAGAAGTAAAGAAGTTTCAATATAAACTTCAAAAATTGAGAAAAAAAATTGAATAATTGACAATCATAAAAAGCAGAAAAAATATATAAAAAATTGTTCTTTTTTTTTTGTTGAATAGCTGGGTTTTTCTTTGCAGAAAGAATTTTTTGCACGATTGTTCGTTTTTCAATGAGAGAAATGCACTTGCTGGACACTTTTGGGCGATCGGTCAGCCGGATCGCTGTATAGTCTCACCGCGAATATTTAAAAGATGGCTTATGTGTATGTATACAGGAGAATATAGAATATGAAACGTGCGGGGCAACGAGCTTCGAAGCAGCTGTTTCCAGAGAGCGGAGGAGAGAGAGAGATATAGAGGAGAGCCCGGAGCCTCTCTCGACCGACTGGAATTCAGTCAGTTTCGTTGCGACCGCCGGCAGTGTCGCATCGCATCGCTCTTTCTCTCGTTCAACAAACGCATGCACGTACAGAAAGACACACAATAAAAAAACGCGCAGTTCTCTTCGTTCTCTTTCTTGAGAAGCGCCGATGCTGCGCTCGCAACTTGCATATTGTATATGCGATTTATCCAACTTTGATATTCTTCTCGTATGTCTATCAGCGAGAGAATAGAGAATCGCCCCACGTTACATCCACGTGTACGCTAGTTAAATCTGGCCACGATGCAAACAGAAAAAGAACAATACAAAATTTATATATTACGGCTAATTGAATAATTTATTATTTTTATTATTATTTTCAAAAACAAAAGATTTTCCTTTTAGTTACATTTGCAGATAAAATTCGTGCCCCAAAATAAAAAAAATCGTGAAAAAAACATTGTTTGATGGTGGAAAGAAATGTCTGAAATTTTTTCAGCAATGTTGCAAAGACACTTGACGATTAATTGACCGGGGAAAATTGGCTATATATATGATAAAAATTATTTTAAAAAATAATTATTAAACTTAGAAAATAGTTTAAACGTCTTTTTCCTGTATTTTGTTTTTAAGAAATACAGTTTGAGTGAATTCTAGTGAGTGAACTTAGCGTCGACGAGGAGCGATGATAACGAGAGGATAATAATAATAATAACAATTATAACAATAATCTGATAGAAAAACGAGAACAAAAGAGCTTTTTAAGAGAAACAATATTGAAAAGTTCTGAGAGAGGAGAAATTGGCGTCTGAAGAAATTTTGGGTAAGTGCAATGATAATTGAAATAAAGTCAACATTTTTATTAATAATGACTACAAATACAGCCATGTGACATTTTATCACATTTATGAAACGCTTTTTTTTTAAATATGATAGTAAACACCCTTAAAAATAATTATAACGAAAAGCTTTTTATTTTTTAAATCTTGCTACGTATATACATATATAATGCAGAGTATGTGAATTGCAAGAAGTAATTACGTATTTTATGAGCTGTTTGACCCCGTCATACTGGCGACGTTCAGACGCAAACTTTTGCTCGTGAAAGAACCGCGAAAATTCGGGTCAAACCCGAAATTCGAGCCAACACTCAGCGAGAGATTCATAAGTTGAACTAATGTACATGAAATTCTTGTACGGTGTAGGGCTGCGTATATATATATATATATATATATATGCATATAATTATGTGGGTGGGTTAAGAGCCCAATTCGTTATAAATTTGCTGTACACGAGTCTCAAATATATTCTCGTTAAAGTCTTCGAAAGAAATATAAACTTGGAGCACGTTTTACACATTTAGGAACGTGGGTGCATTCGTATATATGTATGTATAAGATAAAAACTTTAATAAATAAATAAATAAAAAATATATATATATATATATTGAGGTTTAAGGCACCACAAAAAGACTATTTGTAACGTTGGTAAATCATTGGGAATGGAATTGGGTCGTGCATATACGGTCCACGAGAATCGACTATTTGAATCACAGAAATATATATATATATATATGTATATATATGTATATAGAGGCATTTACAGTATGTACCGCTTTGTCGCAAATTGGCGAAAAAGTTATCGGTAAATTTCGGTTTGTTCGCCCGAAGGATATAAAAGTGCTTTTTACTCCAGGATGTCATATAGTGTATTTATATATATATATATATATATGTATACAAAGTTCGTCACTAGTTACTGGGTCGCCCTGGAGCAAAAAAATTCCGTATATGAAATTTCATTATTGCTACGACCTCTAAGTGCCTATATTTTATGTACTATATACAGCAGAATTGCACATAGATCAATAAATTTCTGGAGATTTTACTCGAGATTTTTGTGTTTTTGAGTAAATGGCTGGAATTCGTGATTAATGGAAAGAAATTCAACCATAAAGGACTCTAGAACGAATTGCAATTTTTTTTTTTTTTTTTAATATGTATTCTGGATAATAATCGTCGTAGGTGATGAAGCTTTAAAATGCCACTTAGTTGATTAGACGAACATATTTAAAAAAAATTATTGCTCACAGTACAACTTCGATTATCCAGGTTAACGGAAATGACAATAAAAATCAAACGGGAACCACGGATAATCCGACGCCGGATAATCGAGGTTTTACTGTACTTTCAAAGTTCGATGATTGATCATCGATTTTTTTTAACGCGTTCGCATAAATCGGGATACGGTGACGAACCAATAGGCATTCTTCAAATTTATCACTGATTTTTTCAAAACACTAAAATTAATTGTAAGCCCAAATCGATTGAGCAAACTTATGGCCATTTAAAATTTTTATATTTTAATGCTTTTAAGAGTGTGAGAATTTTTTTTTCCTACGTTAATCGACATGGCTGCTTTCTTGCTGAATGTAAATCGCATGGAGTTTTTCAATGTTTAAAAAAAATATATCGTTTTACGATAAACTGTCAGGATGGATGATAGTTTGGTTCTTATTGTTAGCCATGTATAGAATATTCTATATATATATATATATATATATATATATATATATATATATAATATATATATAATATATATATAATATATATATAATATATATAATATATATATAATATATATATAATATATATATATATATATATATATATATATATATATATATATATATATATATATATATATATTAGGCATATGGGTAAACTCTCAACGGAAGTTCAGAATTGCTTGGAGCACGTCATAAAGCCGATTATACGAACGAGTAGGATATAATACGTAAAGTGAACGTCGATTGATCGACGAGGAACACAATACTCTCTCCTTCAGGCTGGATTTATTGAACGATATTCTCATCCTCAGTCGAAGATTCATATTTTTAATATTGCCACGATGGTAGAGAAGATAGACGGAAATAGCGAGAGGCATCCATCGTCGAGTGGCCAAGATCGATGTCTCGTCGATTTATCGGAAATCCCACCAATAACACTTTTATACTCATCCCTATATATATATATATATATATATATATATATATATATATATATATATATATATATATATACATATATATATATATGTATCTCCTATAATAATAAAGTATAAAAAATATCGATTTATTGCTCATATATGCCGCACAATAAGAGCTCAGTGACTGATTTTTCCACATCATCTTCAATTGCTTTTATCATACAAATATTATTATTATTGTCTGATATTTTTCCTCCATTTATTTTATTAGCCGGAATTATCGTTATCAAATTAGATCTGATTAAAATACTTTTTACGATAAAATAATAATTAAGGGGAGACTATTGCGAAATTTGGACTATCTACCAATGTCAACATAGATCGGAGTTTAGCAGAAAAGACCCGAGCCTTTTTCTTTTCCAAAACATCTACAATATTTCTTATCGTATTCCTTGTATTCAGCAAAGTACAAAAATGCTTCGGGCTTCAAATTAAAAATTCGATTTTAAAAAATGGTTTGTTTGCATTAAAAAAAAATATTTCTGAATCATGATCAAAAATTGGGTAAGAGAAATTATAGATGAAGTTTCAAGCTGTGCACTCAAGCAGCCCCAGCTTAATAGTTCATGATACTGTGCACAAGGGCCTCTTAAAAATTTAGGTTATATTTTTCCTTCATAGCTAAGTATCTCAGCAAATAATCCATGAAATGCTATCATACTGGCCCAGTTTACTAATTCATGATACTGTGCACAAGGGATTTTTTAAAATTCAGGTAATATTTTTCCTTCATACCTAATTATCTCAGCAAATAATCCATGGAACACTATCATACTGGTTCTACATACCACATAAAAACAATCTAAAATGAATGTGCATGCTTAGTGGATAAAGTTTGACATGGGCAGAAAGCCCAAAAGTTCTTATATATTACTCAAGGGCGGACAAAAAATAATTATTATTTTTAATTATTATGATTGATAAGAATGCAACAAAATTTTGTTCTCTGCCCACTGAGGTACAATCCATGAAATTTGCCATCGACAGGGTTAAGAAAATATTTATTTCAACCTTCCACTTTTTAGGTGATTTACTTGAAAATTCGTCCGAGAATTCGAGTTATATCATTGTGCATTGTGCTATTGCACTCTTGTGCATCTATTGTATATATATATATATATATATATATATATATATATATATATATAAATATATATACATATATATATAAATATATATAAATATATATACATATATATATATATATATATAAAATAGACATCTACTTAAATCCTCTCGTTGCTCTCTCATCTTATATTCATTATCGTAGATTGTTTTATCCGGCGAATTAACCGGTTCGGTTAACGATTACCCTCTAATCGTTCCTCCATCTCTCTCGCACTGCTTCAAGCGAGAGATTAGATTCGAAATTCAATGCGGGCCAGGGCTGTTTATATAAACTGTGCGATATATATCGCGGTGTTGGTTTACCTACTGTAATTCACGAGAGGAAGGATATGCACTTGTGTAATTGACGAAATGAAGGAGATCCGTTTTTTAACCATAAATTTTGATAATGTTTAGTATCTTCAATTTTTTCAATGCATTAATTATGGTAATTTAATTAGTAAGTACTATCAAAATATTTCTTTTCTTTACTAATAAATGTCTTGTTTTCACTTTGTTTTCGTTTTTGTTCTCCTTTATTATTCATGCTAATTTAATCAACGGGAATATATTGATCGCTATTTCATTGATAACTCACCGATTAGATAGAGAACGTGATAACGTGGTGTAATACGTACATATATACATATGTTTGTATAAAAAGACGATAAAGAGCGGCTGGGTGATTGATAGGCACGAAGAGACGTCATCGAGAATATCGCAATTAAAAAAAAAAAAAAAAACATACACACGCTATATAATAATAAAATGGCTAAATAAACGAGTCATAGTAGAAGGATATTCGTCGACACATCACGAGAATACTTGGGTGAAGAATTCGTCAAGTACCTACTATACTACTATAACGAATTGAGTCATTATAATCAATAAGTGATGACTATAATATGGTAGAAAAATTAAATTAACAACTTTTTCAAATGATTAAGGGATGATTTTCACTTTTTCATCGGAAAACTCTGTTTTCATGTTTTTTTTTGAGCCATTAGAGCTAGAAAAAGACATATAGAAAAAAAGTTCAGTGTGTTAAGATTGAAATCTCTCTATAGTTGGATTGATGACTTGATGAGCGATTGAGTTGAGGCCTTGCACGGATTTAATATATATGCTTATACGATTGCACGGTACACATAGCTTGCCTATTGATCGTTTTTTTTTTAATTAATAAAATTCACATTTTATAAAGATTTAAAATTGTTAAAAAAAAAAATGCTTTATCGCGATCTATCACAAAGAAATTTTCCACCATCGAGACAAAACTTTTTGTAAAATTGGACATTGAATGATAATTGATATTGAATATGGCAAGAATGCATAAGTTCAAAAATTATTCAATTAAAAAAAAATTCTTGAAAAATTCTGTAACTCGAGCAGACGTAACTTTACCGATCTACAACTATTGATTTTGCACTTGGAGAATTTTTAACGTAAATGGATCTTCGTGAATACTCGGTATAAATTTTAGCAAACAAAGCCAGGAAAATGATTCTGATCCTGATATCTTTATTTATTTTTTTTGTTAAAATTTTTTCAATCACTTCACTTGAAGCTCTATACGAAGCATTTGAATCTGTGCTAACTTGAGTTAGCATGAGTTCTGCGAACTATTGAGCTCAAACGATATTAAAAAAATCTTACAAACTAAAAAAATTTCTACAAGATTTTCATTATATCTCCTTCATTCTAAAACTTTCCTGTAAGAGAAAGCCAAAGACTTCTAGCTTTCATGTAAAAAAAGTTTCGCAACCGTGGAAAAACAATGAGTAGGGGAAAGGTGGGTAGCCCCGGTCGACGGGCACCGCCGGCCACCTTAAGTTTTGGACACTTACGCACAAATAAATCTAAAAAAGAAAACGTGAAAATTTGGGCAACGATCTTGGTCACATTTTTTCGTTTTCTTTTTTAAATTTATTTGTACGTAAGTGTCCAAAACTTAAGGTACGATTTTGGTCACATTTTTTCGCTTTCCTTTTTAAATTTATTTGTACGTAAGTGTCCAAAACTTAAGGTTAACGGGGCTACCCCCACCCCTCTAAGCATTGTACAAATTTTTTATTTGCAGTATTTTCAACACATTTTGGTACGCTCTGTAGACTGTGGAAAGCGTAAGAGTTAATATTTCGTCCAGTCTCACACAAAAAGCCAGTTCATTTGAGCGAAAGCCGCTGCCTGTACACATCAGTTGGCCTCAAAATCCTAGAATATTTTCAGTGGCGAGTGGATGTCCAGAGATTGACAGGAGAGATTCATAGACCGCGTAAGAGAGACGAGAAAGGAAGAGAGAGAGAGAGAGAGAGAGAGAGAGAGAGAGAGAGAGAGAGAGAGAGAGCAATATATAGATAGGTGTGGAAGTCTCGCTTGTCGTTCCTGAAAAGCTCAGAGTACACACTGGTATGCATATACATATGTTACCATGTATGGAGAGACTGAGTAACGATACGAGACATACAGGTCTGTCTGGTGTGTGCCCTACCGTATTATCCACTCGAGTACACTCTGTGTTGCTCTCTCTTTTACCTCCCTTCGTTCCTATAGACGTTATACACCGCTGTATTAACAGAGAAAGAGCTGGTGAGAAAAAAAATTTACCTATGTGTAACTCTATATACATATACTGTATATATATATATATATATATATATATATATATATATATATATATATATATATACAATATATATATATATACAATATACATATAACATACAATATATATATATATATATGTGCATTCGTGGTATAGAAAAGAAAAGCTCAAATGGAGACAGATATATACAGGGTGTACCATTATTGGGAGGCTTAGCACAGCACAGGGTGATCGTCAAATCAAAGCTCAAATTTTTAATAATTTCCTACACTGAAGTAATTTCCGCTCGATAACCGTTCAAAATTAATAATCCGCGTCTCAAAATCAATAAGGAGAAAATGTACGATTTGGTCTAATTTTGCGCCCCAATAGTCATGATCAATAAACAATAAACAATTTATCATATTCTTCATCTTTTTTTTCAGTCTTAAAAAAAAAAAAAAATCGGTCCTTAATTGAATATTCAATTAATAACATTTGTTTCCATTGTTAAATGGCTTTTTAAAATACTACATTACGGGTCACATGACCAAAATAAACAGAAGGAGCATCGCACAGCTTCAATGCTTCAAAATGAAGACCAATCTCAATATCACATGTATACGAAGGCTCATTTTCAAAGTGATTTTTTGAGTGGTTTTGAAATTAGATTTCGATGTGGTATTCAACCCGATTTTCAAAAAGTTTTCAGTTCGGTCTTCAATTGGGTCTTCAAAAATATTTTTAACATGGAAACGTTGTTTCAGCTTATGGTGAGTTTATGTGCTTTCTTGGGTTTATGTATTTGCTCATATTTTTTTAATAAACATCCCTATAAAAAACTACTTATCGCATAAGACATTTAATATTTTATTCCAAAAATCACCATACTGTGCTGATATTATCATGTCTATAATGTTAATAATATTACACCCTATATACCCCCATATATGTTTTTTAATAAACATTCTTATAACAAACTACTTATCGTAAAAAATTCAAGATTTTATTTCGAAAATCACCATACTGTGCTGATATTATCATGTCTATAATGTTAATAATATTACACCCTATATACCCCCATATATGTTTTTTAATAAACATTCTTATAACAAACTACTTATCGTAAAAAAATCAAGATTTTATTTCGAAAATCACCATACTGTACTGATATTATCATGTCTATAATGTTAATAATATTACACCCTATATACCCCCATATATGTTTTTTAATAAACATTCTTATAACAAACTACTTATCGTAAAAAATTCAAGATTTTATTTCGAAAATCACCATACTGTGCTGATATTATCATATCTATAATGTTAACAATATTACACCCTATATACCCCCATATATGTTTTTTAATAAATATTCCTATAACAAACTACTTATCGCATAAGACATTTAATATTTTATTCCAAAAATCACGATACTGTGCTGACATTATCATGTCTATAATGTTAATAATATTAGACCTTATATACAGGCAAATAGCATTTTCTCGTCATATGAAAGAAGCAACGAATATTTACTGTATACCCTTAAAAAGAGACGGAAAACTGTCAAATCGAGAGTGCTCGAGATATCATTCGAATATTGTTCGACCATGTGTTGCTACCGCATGGTCAGCTGTCCACGATGGATGGATGGCTCTCGTTTGGTCATCCCTTCTGTAATATTATATATCCCCTATCTCGCAGTTTATTTTCCACCCTTCGTTTTATCCGATGCACATATATAGACGTGTATGTAATATTTTCAAAAGTCAGGAAGGCGTATCTGAAGTTGTTTAGTATGTAAAACGATGTAGTATACGCCTTTTCGATTTATGACTAAGAACTGGGGGAAAAAATGTATATATAAAGGGATATCCATCGATCCCTCATTTATCAATTCCCCTGGCGAGCCAGCCAGCATTCTCGTATCGGATTCACAGTCGAGATCGATTGTTAAATGGTACGAGTTCTCGGTCCAGCGATGTATTTTCACGACCATACACACGTACATATACGCATATATGCATTTATGTATATAACTTTCGACTGTGGCTGCTATTCACAGCTTTCCAGTAGTTCCCTGTCAGTCTATGCTTGTCTATATATATCTTTGCAGCTTGGAGCATCAGCATAAACGATTTAAATAGGGAGGGCGAGAGTGTGTGTGTGCCTGTGTCTGCAAACAAACGGGGCGAATGTTTTCAACTATGCCCACGATTTGCACAACGGAATATCTTTGTGTCTCTTGCCTACTATTCAAGGAGCAAATAGAAGAGGGTAGATCCGGTTTTTACGAAAAGAAGAAAGAATTTTTTATTTTTTTATTTAGGAGAAATCAATATGAAATGGGGGGTCTACTTCGATCGTTGGTATTTTCTTTTCATGCTAAATGAAAAAAAAAATATATATTTGTAAGTTGTGAGAGACAGATTTTTTTATTATACCTTTTCAAATGTATCTCTTTATTTTTCGTGTTAAAATAATATTGACTTTTCGTTGACGAAATATTGATCATTTTTGGAATAAAGTTTATATGCATTTATGCAGGGGTGAGTGAACTAGTGAATGACCAATCAAGGGAACTTTGTAATACATATGAGTCACATTCTCTCTCTCTCTCTCTCTCTCTTTCTCTCTCTACAAAAGTCGAAGAATATACTTTGAAAACCATTTCATGCACATTGGGGATACACTGAAATTTGATACACATTTCAAGCATCAAACGAGGGAAACGATATTTTGAGGGTGATTCAGGAGGTTCGACTGTTTCATATGTAATAATAGTTTTTTTATTCTTCTCACGATAGAACAGTATGCTGTTACGGTAAAAAATATTTTTGCTGCAGAACATCTCTCCGTTGCGGCAAGCCATGTTACAAAGATATATACATTTTTTAAATTTCATAATCTATTTAATTTAAATAATATTATGAAACATTGGAAAAAATCAAAGTTTTATTATATTTAAATAATTGTGGAATTTTTAATGGTACAGAAGCCCCTTATGGAAATTGCATCTATTCATACCGTTCAGAGACTACTACTAAACGTTTCAGAGATACTATCAAATGGAAATTCCATAGGTGTGACCCTTCAATAATTCATATAATTATATATTTCAATATTAAGCAAGAAATATTTCGAAACACACTAGGATATATTTTTTTTAAACTCCGCGGATACATTTTACACGAAGAAAAAATGTTTAGCAGCTAAACGTCTGAGCAGATCAGTTAATTCTTGACATATTTAATCAACGACAATTTTGTAAGATTTACTGCACCAAAAAACTGTTAATTGTGTGGTAAAAATAGTGGCAAACTAGAAGATCGTGAAACCAATATCAAAGTCACTTCATGTAGTGTAATATCTCATCGGTGAATATTGAAAATCATAATCGAAGTAAAATTAATTTCATTTCGATCGAAGTCAGTTAATTTCAGAGGTTTCGATTGGGACTCTTTGCGAATCGATCCTATTAATTATTAATTATTAATTATTAATCATTAATTATTAATTATTAGGGTATTTGAATCGAATTAGTAATTTCATTGGTAGACGCAGTCATTCACATTCGATTCCATCCCATCCTATTCCCAATTCGAGAGCTCATGCATTGTTCAACATACATTGGTCTATATCGAGCTAGAGGAATCTCCGGACAGTCGCGACAATACCCGACTTCGATGAATAGAACTCAATCAAATCGATGCAACGCGTGCTCGAGTACTTTGTAAATCGACCAGATTAATTAACGCGTCGTGCAGACAACATACAGACTTTCATTAACGCGAATTTTATCGGAGTATAGGCTGCTCTCAAGTCATTCTCAGTCGTTTAGATTGTGTCGAATCCCCAGTGCAGAGGTCATACAGTACGCAGTTTTTCAACTTTCTCGACCGACGATCGCGACTTAATACTATGGCGACGAGAGAGAAGAGAGGATGATTTTATACGACAGTTGCATGCGTTTGACGACTCGGCTTTGCCACTTTTGGCGCGAATAGTCCAATTGTGACTCTCCAATTTTGCGACGATTCGAAATTTAAATTAATCACACGAATCGAGTGAAAAATATTATAAATTTGGACCTGGTGTACCGAAATCTCAACATAGAAATGCTATACACAGAGGAAAAAAACATCCTATGACAGCAAAACATATATATATATATATGACAGCAAAACATAGATATGACAACAAAACATGTATATATGACAGCAAAACACATATATGACAACAATATATATATATATGACAAAAAAACATCCTATGACAGCAAAACATATATATATATATATGACAGCAAAACATAGATATGACATCAAAACATGTATATATGACAGCAAAACACATATATGACAACAATATATATATATATGACAGCAAAACACATATATGACAACAATATATATATATATATGACAACAAAACATATGTATGACATATATATGATATATGTTTTTTATCCTATATAGGTATATACTCCAGACTAAGGTGGTTATGACGATGGTGAAAAAATGATATTCAATTTCAAACATTTATAATAATTTATAAATTTATAATATACTCGTCTCCTACTGTTGGGCAGCTATTGCCAGATTTTTCGAGGTGAACGTCATTTTTGTACACTTTATCCTCGTATTACCTACAGTTGCGATTATATTCCTATTTTTTTGTTCTCTCCGTGTAAGAATAAAGTACGAAATAACGACCCCAACCGGTTCGTCCGCCCTATATAATAGAATCGGTAAAATGGTTCTTCAATTCGATATCCTCAGACTGAAAATGAACTTCGTATATATTTGAGTGTATATATAAGCTGAGGTAAGAATAAAACGCGGGCCATTTGTAAAATTGCTACGCCGACACTCTCACGTCACGTTTGCTTCGCTCAGGGCTCGCTCTCTCTCTCTCTCTCTCTCTCTCTCTCTCTCTCTCTCTCTCTCTCTCCCGCAATGCGAGACTCTGGACTTCATCTTAAAGTGGTAGACTGCTTATATATATATATATATATATATATAGTTGACTCCCGGACTCGGGTCCGAGGTGATTTTACGTGACCTCGCGAGGCGCAACGCCTTGCACCTTCGATCAGCCTGACAACGTTGACTCCTCGAACTTTCAGATTCTTCTTACGATACGTTTTTTGTTTTTTTTTTTCTTCGAACAAAATAAAATTACTTTGGATGAACGATGATTAACTATTAGAACTTTAGGTGATAGACGCTGAAAAATTGTGTGATTTTAAATTTTGTTTCATTAAATAAATAATTTACTTCAAGTTGATTTTTTAAATTGAATTCTGAGCTATTTGAACATTTTTTTCATTATGAGAATTGATGGTATTCAAAATAACTCGATGGAACAGAAAATAAAAATTTCATTTCACGTGAAATTTGAATTTGATGATAGATTTTAATAAATTGAAAACAAAAAAAACATGTACTTAAAAAATGTGTTATTGTAAGAGGCAATTGAATGAAAACTTATTATATTAATCAGAATGGTAATCGTTGAAAATAAATTCTTCGTTCAGCTTTATTTGTGCAATAAATTATTTTCATATTTATACGTAATGGCTCGATTATAAAATAAAAGAACGTAACTTTGGGTGGTAGAAGAGATGTATGAAAAAAGTGTCAAATGGAAGTGCTAAGTTGCCAGACAGATAAATATTATCGCTACCAACTGCGCTCAGTAATAACTGCATAAACACACACACACATATATATATATATATATATATATATATATATATATATATATATATGTATGTATATATATAAATATACGTATAGATATACTGGCTGACCTTACTCGCTTTTTTCCCCTCGTTAACTCTTACAGCGAGAATCTTACTGATTCCATCACTCTCCATGTCTCTCTCGCACTCATGATATTTTGAGGCCTCTGATAATTATTCGAGTGCTTCTTCGCACCTCGTTCTCTCGCTACGTATTTTTTTTTATCTTCATTTTTTTTCATCCAACACACACAGTGTAATCGTCCAACCTCTTATGAGCTATAATACGTGCTGTATATATTCTCGTAAAATCTCATATTTCCTCAGTACCTTGGCGACAATGTTTATTCAGCAGTTTAGCAACAAAGTGCATTCTCGCTATAGAACCTCGAAGTTACGATGCAATGAAAATTGTGCATCGAGCCACGATCAGATCTTTCGAAGAATCGTTATATTTCGACGTTTGTGCTCGTTATATTTATTATAACTGTTATTATTATATATACTATTAAATACTATTTTTTCTAGTCTTTTTTTTTCATTATCGATTTGAAGTTATTAAATTGAAATTTACATTTTTTTTTTAGTCTTCGAGGTATATCCATTCCAATAATTCGAGCATATTTAACATATTTTGAGATATTAAAATGTTTAATTTCCGAATATTTAGTTCACTCGAACATCCTCAAATATCTGCGGAGGTGAAGCAAGAAAGCGCAGATGGTACAAATTGCTACTCAGACGTGTTTCAAGTTTTCACATCCCATAAACCTCGCATAGCAGTCATTCTCATTCGTATATATATATATATATAGATATATATATATATATGTATATAAACTCTCGAGGCAAAGTTTCTTCGATTAGCATTCCGCAGTTCAGGCTGTGACATGCGGACCGACACATTTCGAGGATAAATCGGGCTGCCGAGAGAGAATTTCACAAATCTCGTGGACTAATTGAATAATTAGAATTTGCAGGTGCCGGAATTATAACGGGCATCACGATTCACTGGCACGCAAGTCATATGAATTGAGCGGAAGAAAGGGGCGAGAGATATTGAACATCCGCGACGTATACCCGGAAAAAGAGGAACCGCGTGATTTTCCTATTTTAATAATGTCAAATAATTTTCCAGAAATTTTAATTCAGGAATGTTCTGAAATAACGATTTCTATGATAATTTAATATTTAAACGTAGACGGAGCTTATGGGGGTCGTATGGATCCCACGCCAATTTCACTGTACTCTTTGCAGTTTTTTTAACACTTTTTTTTAATTTCAACAATTTCTTCATCAATTTCCATTTCCTCAAATTGACTTTTATACATTATTTTCCTCGTTAAAAAACGAGGAAATTTATGTAAATTAAAAAATATTTTATATCCTTTATATAGAAAGTATTTCACACTTTTGAGTTTTCCTTTTTTTTTTATTATTACTAACCCTCGAGACGCCACCTCGTCTCTTGGTTACATACAATTACAATTCCAGTTCTTTGTACAAAAAATATTATCATTTTTAAATAATTCATTTTTTCGATTATCCAATATTTGGTAATCAAACTTCAAAATTCCATCAATCGACAATTTAGGGCCCAATTATTATTATTATTTTTTTCGTACTTTATGAATAAATCGAAGGAAGAAAAGACGGAAAGAGTCCGTGGATATATGAGAGCAGAGGAGTATGACATTTATCTTATCCTCAATTCTATATTTTTGTCTCTCTATTTCCATCTCCTTCTCATTCATCCAATTATCTAGGACGTATATACCTCCGGATGGGACGAGCCCAGAGTTCAGACGAATCTGACACGAGTATTTTTATATATATATAAATATATATACTGACTATATGTATATACTTTGTATATATAGATATAGCAGATATATATATGTATATACAAAGTGAAAGAAGGTGAGAGAGAGAGAGAGAGAGAGAGAATGAGAAAGTGCAGGGCAAGATGTGGTATCTCTCTCAGTCTCAATCTCTCGCTTCCAAGAATGGACAGCTGTCGGTGGTACGGCAGGGTCGTGGTGTGCAGACTGGAGAGAGACCTCGAGGATCAGGAGGATCAGAGGGAAGGAATGAAAGCCAAAGGCAAAGCCAGACATAGAAGGTTGGCTGCTCGCTTTGGTACAATAATCTTTTAGTCTCTATACACCTCAATATATCGACTTTGCTCGCCACAATTCCGATTTTGACAACTTGCAACAAGAACGATCGATAAATTGTAGTAATAGAGATTCCAGTTTGCAGCATGACTATTATCATTATTTTGCTCATGTATTTTTATGCTTATAATAATTATCATCAATAATAATAATTACAATAACAATTTTTATTGATAATTATTATTATTGGACTTTCTCGATACCAGCTTTCAAGCGGACATTCAATTTTTTTATTTTTTTTTTCATCTTATGTTTGAGCCTATACGTTTATATAGTGCTATGAAAATGAGAGAGAAGACGAGACTTGGGATGAGGATCGATCGAGGATAGAAGCTCCAGGCCCTGTACGCACACACACGCTCTTCAGACTCGAGCCATACCAAGAGCGATACTCTTTCTCTCTCTTTCGTTTGCCACGCGATCGTAAACAGGTGCGGAACGGCCGCATACCTTAGCCGCACTTTCTGCACTCTACCATACGTATTATACCTACGAGACTATAGCTGGTGCCTATATATATAGTTGTATTCGATATATATATATATATATAGCGGAGGTGGGCACAGGTATACCCGAGACAAGAAGGGAGTTCTTCTATTTTTCTACCCTGTCGAGTATCTCGACGATGCCCCCCCTTGTGTGGCTATGGGCTCGCTCTTTGCTGGCGCGCCATGCTCTCTCACTCTCTCTCTCTCCTTCGTCCCTCTTTCTCTTGCTCTCTACATACATGAGGAGGTCTGCACTCTCTTCCTCTCAAGTTTTCAGCGAAAGATTTAAAAAAATATTCAATTTATCAGCCATATTTTGTTTGACGAAATAAATTGCCTGCTATAAATATTATATATGTATATTTTAACATTCTAGTCAAATGACGACACGAATATTTTGTGTTAACGTGGATATATTGATTACAGTTATTAATCTTCTATCGGAATACCTCAGGTATGGTTCAATTTGGTCGGGCTCAACTGGCATTATTATTTTCAATTTAAAGATGAAAGTCAGCCACTTGGTCAACTGTCATGCACGAACCGTCACATATATCCAGTCACTTTTTTTTTAATTCAAATACACTGATCTAGTTTTTTTTTTATTTCGCAAGTTAAGAATTTATTTCTCATACGTCTACCCCTTTCATTGCCTTGTTAGACTATTCACGAATATAACGTAACATTTGTCATTGAAATTACAAGTTTGTCAAAAATTGCAATTGAATTTTTTTTTTTTTCGCAAGTTAAGAATTTATTTCTCCTACTTCTACCCCTTTCATTGCTTTGTTAGACTATTCACGTATATAACGTAACATTTGTGATTGAAATTACAAGTTTGTCAAAAATTGCAATTGAATTTTTTTTATTTCGCAAGTTAAGAATTTATTTCTCCTACTTCTACCCCTTTCATTGCTTTGTTAGACTATTCACGTATATAACGTAACATTTGTGATTAAAATTACAAGTTTGTCAAAAATTGCAATTGAATTTTTTTTATTTCGCAAGTTAAGAATTTATTTCTCCTACTTCTACCCCTTTCATTGCCTTGTTAGACTATTCACGAAAATAACGTAACATTTGACATTGAAATTACAAGTTTGTCCAAAATTGCAATTGATTTTTTTGTTATTTCGCAATTTAAGAATTTATTTCTCCTACTTCTACCCCTTTCATTGCTTTGTTAGACTATTCACGAATATAACGTAACATTTGTCATTAAAATTACAAGTTTGTCAAAAATTGTAATTGATTTTTTTTTATTTGCCAAGTTAAGAATTTATTTCTCCCACTTCTACCCCTTTCATTGCTTTGGTAGAATATTCACGAAAATAACGTAACATTTGTCATTAAAATTACAAGTTTGTCAAAAATTGCAATTGAATTTTTTTTATTTCGCAAGTTAAGAATTTATTTCTCCTACTTCTACCCCTTTCATTGCTTTGTTAGACTATTCACGTATATAACGTAACATTTGTGATTGAAATTACAAGTTTGTCAAAAATTGCAATTGAATTTTTTTTATTTCGCAAGTTAAGAATTTATTTCTCCTACTTCTACCCCTTTCATTGCTTTGTTAGACTATTCACGTATATAACGTAACATTTGTGATTAAAATTACAAGTTTGTCAAAAATTGCAATTGAATTTTTTTTATTTCGCAAGTTAAGAATTTATTTCTCCTACTTCTACCTCTTTCATTGCCTTGTTAGACTATTCACGAAAATAACGTAACATTTGTGATTGAAATTACAAGTTTGTCAAAAATTGCAATTGAAAAAGTTACTATTGCTGCTCCAGCCAACCTTACCCTTCATATACAAGCACGAGAGAAACACAGATATATATATATATATATAAATGGACTGCAATGGCTAATTTTGAATATTAACCCTCCGAGCATGTCAACAAACATCTCGAGCCGGCAAATGAAAACTATTCGGTGAGAGGGTGAACTAACCAGAGTCTCTCGACTTCTCAATGTATATATACACACTCTGAAGAAGAGTCCTTATTGAGAAGTAAGTTTCGCGAGTCACCAGCAGGAATTCACAAAGTTTCTTATCCCCGAGCTGTGGAAGTCAGAGATCTCTCTCGTCCCATCGTTTCTTGAGCTCAATGTAGAAACTTATATACGTAACTCTTCCTCTCTCTCTCTCTCTCTCTATATATATATATATATATATATATATGCACATACACACCCACATATATATATATATAGATATGCTGAAGCTGTGTACTCTCTGTGAGAGAAGAGCTCGCGAAGATCAGGCTGCATTCCTTGGCAAAGTCTTGTGGGAATCTCTTTACCGGTAAATACACCGGCCCAGCCTCATCCACGTTATATCGCGATACCAGCTACGTGACAAATACTTTTCCCACGTTTTACAGGCATCCACTTGGCATGTACGAGTGGCGCCACTCTCACTTTTCATTTCGTAATCGGAGAATGATAAAATGGTTTTTTTTCCCAAATATATATATATATTTATATATATATTTATATATAAGAAAAAGAACAATAAGATTTCTAAGATCTGATTGAAATTAATTATAGTTACCCATCGCTTTTATATAGGAGGAATTCTTAGGAGAACGTTTTTATTTTTTTCAATATCGCAAAAAATATTCAACTTTTTAGTGAGTAACAAAAAAATAACAATTAAATATTAAGAGATTGTAATTTTGCAAAATTAATCATCAAATTAAAAAAATAAATAAACTCCCTGACTCTTAGTAATATTGTTTCGATTTGAGCACGCTGGCCAACTTGTCATGATACTGACCATCGAGTCAAAAGTATATTATGTGATACGGAGGCAGTTAGATTGTCCCTACAATCTACTTTTTTCTCTAATTAATTCGCCGTACAATTTCCGTCTCCTACTTTTCGCGCCCACAAAGTCTGATGGTGTCGTCCGCGTGAACGGTGTAAAGATAGATGGAGGGAACGAGAGTATAAGCGAGATGAACGAGACATCAGCAGTGAAATAACGACCCACACACCTTATCGTATCAGACACACCGCGTGCTTGTATACACACATATATATATATATATATCTATATATATATATATAGAGAGAGAGAGAGAGAGAGAGAGAGAGAGAGAGAGAGAGATCTCTTTAGCAAAAATAATACGCAGTGCTGTGTCTCCTATGCTGTATAGATAACCGTGTGGGACGCATAGGAACGTGACATTTCACACATATATCTCTACCGTCTTGTATATATTATACATATCTTAAAAAAGTTGATTGTTTGTCAGACCGAGACTTTTTGGCGCCCATTTTTCTCGTATTATTATTTTGAGACATTTTTTTTCGTCACTGGTTTTACGGTACATAATGTATATAGAGTTCTGAAATAGCTCAAGTCCCGAAATGTCAATAAGTTAAGGTGAGTGGAAAATTTTACTTCGGCAGACAATAGGATGAAACTACCCCTAATTTGTCCGGGACCAAATTAAATTTTGGAAGAATAAAATTCGTAAGCAAACATCTAATATAATATGCAAACAATGGTTAGATTATTCGGAGATACTGCGAGCCCGTGGACGAGACCGTCAGCCGTAACGAACTCTTCTATTTCTTTTATTTACGAGAGAAAATAAAAGCACTCTAAAATAGCATAATTTTGGAAAAATTAATGGTTTTCCGGAAAAACTCTTCAGGTATTTTAAAAACAGCCCACACTCTTATGATTAGACTAGCAATGGGCAAAAATATTTGTGTATTGTAGTGGTCCTGTACCTACCTCTTTGATCTTCCAGCAAGAAAAAAGGTCTCTTTTAGAAACCCAACGAAATGGAAATTTTTTAAAAAAGTTTGACTCTCAAATAATTGTATTCGGACATCGTAAACATCGACGAGAGCATTCAGAAAATGCTAATTAGGATCATCCCGATATCTCTATCTTTATGGTAGTAAGAGACTATTTACAAAATCGTAAAGAAAAAAATAAAAAGACAATTTAAGGAAAAATAAGAAAAAGCGATGCTTCAACTTAAAAAAATGCATTACAAAAGTTGAAAAAAACTATAGCCGAATGAACCATAGGATATTTTATAACTTAAACGAGTGTGAAAAAAATGAGTACAAAGTGAAGGGTTCATGACGAGAAAACAGAATACGCGACCATTTTAATAAAAAAAAACACCTTACTTTTAGACTAAGATAAAAAAAATATATATTTCTTTATACTTTTTGAAGACTTCATATGGAAATATTTTTCACCACCGATCACAAAATTATTATCTATTATGTAAAATCAACCATTTCAATTTTGAAAAACTTTAAAAATATTTTTTTTTTCGTTTTTTTTTTCACTAATGAGTTTGGAGGGTCGAAAAATAGTTTAACACGAAATTGAAAGATGAGAATAAAAAACTGAAGGAATTCGATGATTCTTAAATGCTCATACCAGTTATAATGATTCTATCTTATAGTCAAGTAAAGTTCATATTTTGTTTCCCGTTGAACGAAACGAACGAACGGAACCGATCATTCGTATATTACAGCTGGAACAGGGAACTTCGCACGCGTTGAATCAGTGGAAAAACATTTTAGTCCTTTTTACCCCCTCAGGGGTTGAATTTCGAAAAATCCCTTCTTAGTGAGTTTCTACATTATAAAATAAAACTGCTGACCAAATTTCATATTTATAGCCTCAGCGGTTTCGGCTCGGCGATGATGAATCAGTCAGTCAGGTGATGTTATTTTATATATAGAGATGTAGCGTAAGTAGATTATATAATCTACCTGTTTAAAAGGGGGCATGTTTAAGGGGGCTGTTTAAAAGGGGGCAAGACCTCTTGTGGTTTTTGTACGAGTGTTCGGGGTAATGCGGATCATCAAAGAGAAAATTAAAAGAAATGAAAATCCTAAAAGTAATATTTTTTAAAAATAATTTCTCAAGCAAATACAAAGACTCAATAAATTAATTTTTATATATTACTAAAAAATGAAAGAAACATTATTTTTCATCACTCATCAGTTTTTTTTTCTCTAAATAATCCTGATGATCCTCAATACCGCCATCTCTCATATAAACATCTCAAGGTTTTTTAAGCTCGTATTTCGTAAGCATATTTTCCAACATACTTTTTTCTCTCTTCAGACATTCATCATATCGCGTTCATTGTTTCTTTCTTGCTCGCATGAAACATCGATTTTTTTTGTTGTCTCTCTTTTGTGGTTAAAAAAAGCGGATGAATAGAAAAATGAATGATAATAGAGGAAGAACGGGCAGAGAGAGAGAGAGAGAGAGAGAAAGCTCTCACGCGTTCCCAAGAGTAATACAGCAGAAGAGCAAGCAGCATCAAGGGGAGTGGATCGTGGGCTTTATTTTCTTTATGGAAATTTTAAAGGCAAACCTCTCCCGTGCTCCTTTTCATTCGCATTACATTTACTTATTCATAAAATCGTTTCTACGTACTCTGCTATGTACGGGGCGCAAATAATATTTTTATTTCTTCGTATTTTTCCAAGAAACTTTTTCGAGCAACTTTCTCACTCAGGATATCGAAGGCTTTGAAAAATCTTTTTCGTATCGGGAGAAAAACCTTGAGAACGCTAACAGCTGCTTTCTGGCACGCGAAGAAAAAGAAACGAAGGGTCGAAAGCTTCTTTTCAATCTTTTCCAACTTACTGTAGATATATATATATATATATATATATATATATATATATATATATATATATATATATATATATATCTAACGGATTATTTTTCTTGTTCCTTATAATCTGGACTTTATATATATTCCGAGATTCTTTCGTCCTCGTAATTATTTGTGTAAAAGTTTTTAAAATTGATTTATATATTTTATTTAAAATATGCCAAAAAATGGTTTCAATTTTTCTTCATTTATTTCTTAATTCATATGACTTTTTGGGGAGGGGGGGGGGGGGGGAGGAAGGATATTTTTCATCGTCATCGTTCGCACACGGTGTGCATCGCGGCGTCATGTCGCGACCGCAAACCGCTGCATTAGCTAAAGTGCACATCAAAGCGAGAGCCACAGCATCAGCATGAACGTGCACCCTTTCGGCATCAGGAGCAACATAAGCAGCAGGAGAAATGTAGAAATAGCAGAAGCGTGTAAATTCTACTTGGAATGATACAAGATACATAATGTATGCACGGGGCACTCCTGGCATAAAAAAAACTACTCACTAATTTTAAGATAAAAAAAAAAAACAACAACAAATTGATTAATTATTCCTATACAAAATCGATCGGTTTATTAATTGAATAATGTCCTATATGTAGATCTTTATTTTTCTCTTGAGATGAAAATGATTTCTTGGATATTAAAAAACGATTAAGAAAATGTAATTGGTCGCATCTTAACCTCTATAATGAAACTATGCCCATTCTCTGAAGGGCTTGAAATTTTTTGCTTCTCAACTAAGAATTTAGTGCTAAAATGACAGAGCAATTTAAAACTTCAATAATGACCAAACCGAATTTAAAAAAAAAACTGGAAAATTAGTTTGGAATATTTTTTTGTGTTGACCTAAACATAATAGGAAGAAAAAAAAACAAGAAAAATGGAAAAAATTTAGAGTTTTGTCAATATATGTAGTCTGGAATGCCCCAAATATATAAAATGCATTTTTCCTGTTTAAAAACAAAAAAAAAATCCAAAAATGAAACTGAAACGAAATTTTCAATTTCATTTATTTTGGGCCAAATGGATTTAAAAAATGATCTCTCTGAAATTCACAGGATGATCAAAAAATTCTTGCATCAATTATGTAAAAACGGTCACGTGGGCAATGAGAAATAACTGATTGGGAAATATAATTAACCGTTAAAAATGTATAAAATGATTGAAAAATTCCTGGCGAAATTGGTAATATAAGTCTCGGTGAAGTATTAAGTGAATTTCACGAACAAAATTGCGGTTAGAGGTTGCGGTTAAGCCCGGAAGTAATTTTCTCATGTCTCAACTTCATATATTACTCATTCTCAGTAAAATCCATGAAGGAAAATAAGCGTTAAATCTATGTGTATACATATACATACATCTATACATATAAATAGTGTATGGAACGGGAATACGCGGGTATAATTGCGAATACTTATTTTCTTTTTAAATATATAATCAATACAAAGAAATAACTTATGCCACAGTCTGTACTATAGACATCCAATAACTATTTTTTCGTAATAATTTTCTTCAATAATTGCTGTCATAAGAATTATAAGCATCGATTGCTTTTCACCTTTGTCCATCTAGCAATTCATGTCCAATGAATCATAAAGATTTTATACGACCCATTAAACCTATTTTTACCTAGAATAAACAGTATCGTTCAACTTGGTATAAATTCAGGTCTTTTATATGCTCGAAATAATTCATTAATGACGAAATAAAAGTCAATTTAGCATTGTGGACTAATGGCGAACATGGGGGGTTATAAGTTAAATATATAATCAATACAGAGAAATAACTTATGCCACAGTCTGTACTATAGACATCCAATAACTATTTTTTCGTAATAATTTTCTTCAATAATTGCTGTCATAAGAATTAAAATCATCGATTGCTTTTCACCTTTGTCCATCTAGCAATGTTTGTCCATTTAGCATCTAGCATGTCCAATGAATCATAAAGATTTTATACGACCCGATAAACCTATGTTTACCTGGAATAAACTGTATCGTTCAACTTGGTATAAATTCAGGTCTTTTATATGCTCGAAATAATTCATTAATGACGAAATAAAAGTCAATTTAGCATTGTGGACTAATGGCGAACATGGGGGGTTATACGTTAAATATATAATCAATACAGAGAAATAACTTATGCCACAGTCTGTACTATAGACATCCAATAACTATTTTTTCGTAATAATTTTCTTCAATAATTGCTGTCATAAGAATTAAAATCATCGATTGCTTTTCACCTTTGTCCATCTAGCAATCTTTGTCCATTTAGCATCTAGCATGTCCAATGAATCATAAAGATTTTATACGACCCGATAAACCTATTTTTACCTAGAATAAACTGTATCGTTCAACTTGGTATAAATTCAGGTCTTTTATATGCTCGAAATAATTCATTAATGACGAAATAAAAGTCAATTTAGCATTGTGGACTAATGGCGAACATGGGGGGTTATAAGTTAAATATATAATCAATACAGAGAAATAACTTATGCCACAGTCTGTACTATAGACATCCAATAACTATTTTTTCGTAATAATTTTCTTCAATAATTGCTGTCATAAGAATTAAAATCATCGATTGCTTTTCACCTTTGTCCATCTAGCAATGTTTGTCCATTTAGCATCTAGCATGTCCAATGAATCATAAAGATTTTATACGACCCGATAAACCTATGTTTACCTGGAATAAACTGTATCGTTCAACTTGGTATAAATTCAGGTCTTTTATATGCTCGAAATAATTCATTAATGACGAAATAAAAGTCAATTTAGCATTGTGGACTAATGGCGAACATGGGGGGTTATACGTTAAATATATAATCAATACAGAGAAATAACTTATGCCACAGTCTGTACTATAGACATCCAATAACTATTTTTTCGTAATAATTTTCTTCAATAATTGCTGTCATAAGAATTAAAATCATCGATTGCTTTTCACCTTTGTCCATCTAGCAATCTTTGTCCATTTAGCATCTAGCATGTCCAATGAATCATAAAGATTTTATACGACCCGATAAACCTATTTTTACCTAGAATAAACTGTATCGTTCAACTTGGTATAAATTCAGGTCTTTTATATGCTCGAAATAATTCATTAATGACGAAATAAAAGTCAATTTAGCATTGTGGGCTAATGGCGAACATGGGGGGGTTATACGTCATGCTGTTTAGCTTTTGTCGAGCCGTTTTACATAAATAATCGGAAAAGGTTACGTTCTCATGAAAATTCATCTGGTCGCCATTATTCCGTATACTGTTGGCGATCGCCCTCAGATGGGTCAATAACAAACAATGCTCCCTTTTTAGTTTAATTAAATAATGACATTATTTGCAGACTTTGACATCAGCAACGGATCTTTATTCAAAGATAACTTATTCAATAATTATTTTCTAGCAGAGATAATACGACCAATTGATTCGTATCGAAGGAATTCGACAGTGGCTATAGTTGGTTACCATCTCCCCTTCTCCGTTATATATATAGTGAAGGTGAATTCGCGTTGGAGGTTCTACCAGAATTGGAGACGAGTGATGGTCCGAGCGATTCAATTTCATCCGATATAATGCTTATATAGGCACATATCTATGTATATATATATATATATAATCATATATATATAAATATATACATATATTTATATATATATAACGTGCATATATTGTATACTACGTTGCTGTAGGTGTAAAATTCCTGTATACGAATTGTCGTGTGGTCGTCACGGAGAGGTTGTTCGCGTTGGCGTAAGTTGAGAACGTCACGCTCTCCGAGACTTAACTTACGCTGCACTATGCACTGAAATGCACTGGACACACAAATACATGCGTGTATATACATATATATATATATATATATATATATATATATATATCAGTGACAGTTGGTAACGGGGTTTTAGACTAATGCTAATCGCATTAGTGAACGTACACCTTGACGAGACTACCAGCATTTGGTCTTACCGTATGTGACCAAGAAACTCTCGCAAATGAGAATGTATATAGTGGGAAAGAAATGGGAGAAAAGTGATTCAACAATTGTTGACTTATTCACGCTCAAACAAACTTTATAGAGCTTTCGGTAAATACATAATACATACACACACATATAGCACTTATGAATACATATATAAAGGTGTGTGTGTGTGTGTGTGTGTGTGAATATATATTTCATATTTGGCTTGCACGTTATTTTTTTCGATTTTTGTAATTTGCTACGCTTTTTTTGACGTATTAATTCATTTATCTTTATGCGTACGTATGGTCTGTATATTATTATTATAATTATTATTTATCTATGAAGGTGAATTAAATTATTTTTTTTGAAGCATTTTATTGCTCACTCATACATTTGTACACCAAATATATATTTTATACTGACAAGTAATGCGATAAATATCATATCAGTAGATACTTCCTTGGGTATCAGACCGAGTGAAATCGATTTAAGAAATCGGATTTTCTTTTATTTCAAGGATAAATAAATGTATGTATATATATATATATACGATAGATATAAATGATGAAAAAAAATTGCCTCTCGCGTTTCCCGTCTCCTTTTTCACGATTCATACTTATTTACGACTCTCGTGTCTCCAATATTCTATATATATATATATATAGTATATTTTGCTTCCCCACATGGAGTATATAGAGAGGAGGAGCCGAGGGCGATATCTCTCACCGTATGCTTACACTGCTCGGTAGTATTGGCAAGCTTCCAATCTGTCTGAATTCGATGTAACCGAGAGTTTTTTTAACGCTTCGTCGAACATGGGGAAAGCAGCCGCAGTGACTGCGGACGAGACTCGCCGTTGTCGGATCTAACGTAGACTCACACTACTGCGGAACTTGGAAATCCGCTCAGATTCAATTACTATAATACTGGTAACTTCCTTTTTGGCTACTAAATCACATATATTATTTTTTTTTTCATTTGTTTACGTTGTTGAAAACGTTAAAACGATTCGAATTTTTAAAATCTTGAGAATTATCAAAGTCATACAAGTTATCGTTGCCTTGTAAAAAGGTAAATTATGGCACGCTACTTTGGGTAGAATAATTAACCTTAGAAAATTTATTTTGGTGCGCATACGCAAAAAATATTTCTCCCCCCCTCACTTCCCCCGCTCACTTGAGTGAGCTTTCTCCCGAAATGTTTTCAACCCTTCGATTACTCAACCGAGAGATTTTTGGCATTCATACGTAGAGCTCCTTCAAGTCTTCAAAAATTCTCTGCCGCGTTACTATTATATATAGATATATATATACACTCGCCATGAACATGAAACGATGCGAGAGAGTTTGTAACTTTTTCCGTTTCGCGCATTATTATATATATATATATAAATATATATATATATAAATATATATAAATATATATATATATATATATATATATATATATATATATATATATATATATGTATAACAAGGCAACGTCAATGAGTAGAGGAGAATCAGAGACACTTTTCCGTGGGACGACGAAATATCTCGAGACGAGCATCAGTCGGCTTTATTGGATTGCTTGCTAACCACGAAATCACCAACCTTTCTTCGTCTTCTCATCGTAATCTTTTCCATAAAATTTTATTTGCAGAAAATTTGATTTTTTTAAGGCGATTTTAAATGCTCTTTTAGATCGTCTTCCTAGTCCAAATCTTTGAGCCATTTTGTTTCAAAGATGCTGTGACGTTTCGAAAAAAAAGCAAAATCATGACCTCATGAAGAGTTGACAACTTTATTCTATATATATATATATATATATATATATTTCTTCGTCTTATTCTATATATATATATATATATATTTCTTCGTCTTATTCTATATATATATATATATATTTCTTCGTCTTCTCATGGTAATCTTTTCCATAAAATTTTATTTGCAGAAAATTTGATTTTTATAAGGCGATTTTAAATGCCCTTCTAGATCGTCTTCCTAGTCCAAATCTTTGAGCCATTTTGTTTCAAAGATGCTGTGACGTTTCGAAAAAAAATCAAAATCATGACCTCATGAAGAGTTGACAACTTTATTCTTTGTGAATTTGCGTTTTTCAGAAAGATGAACTATGAGCTATGAGACAAGTTGTATGCAGCTTTCGTTCCCGACGGAGAGAGAGAGAGAGAGAGAGAGACTGTTGTACATGCCGTTAAATGACAAGTGATGGTATTATTGACCAAAAATGAATTTAAAAAAAACTCAATTCTTATAATAAGTGAAAGATAATTACGATACTCGCGGTTCTTTTTGCCTGGAGCAAACATAATGACAGAATGAGGCAATGAAGAATCGTATATATATATATGACTATTGCACATACCATAAAATATATCTATGTACGTGCAAAACACTCGTTTAGGTTATATCCGATCGTCCTAAATTCGTTGTCCGCTTTCCTTCCACCGGACGAATTCAGGAAATTACGCAACCAGAATGATGTATATCGCACTTCTGGCACGTTCAACATCGAATTGCCAGTGTAATACCAGCAATAACATACACGCAGTGAAGCAAAGTCCAAAGAGTGTGAAATCTGTATGGTATGCGTGCACGCATTCCTCCGCGCATTCTATATACTCAATGTGTACGCTCTCTCTGTCTGTCTGTCTGTCTGTCTGTCTGTCTCTCTCTCTCTCTCTCTCTCTCTCTCTATCTATCTCACTATACGTACGCGTACATTGCATATCAGAGAGCATTCACGTCAGTAGTCATGCGAATGTCCGGTGTGTCCAATTGTTCGTCTTTCACATACACATCATGTATGCATCTATATATGAGGTGCAAATATACGGCTATATATACATGTATATTATTTCTGGTTCTCCGGAATACCAGGATAGGTTTGTATTTCATGAATTCAGATTTGCCTGATGGTTACACCAGAATTCATTCAGGTGTATCCAAGAGAAATACATAATTTTCTTCAACATTTTTAAACACACCAATTTTCATATGTCGGCTGCTAAAATTTACTGCAGCTTTAAACATAATTTTTTCAGTGTAACGAGAATTTTTTTTTTTTAAATAGGCAAAAAATACGCTCTTAATGCAAAACATTCTGAATTTGTATTTCATGAATTCAGATTTGCCTGATGGTTACACCAGAATTCATTCAGGTGTATCCAAGAGAAATACATAATTTTCTTCAACATTTTTAAACACACCAATTTTCATATGTCAGCTGCTAAAAGTTACTGCAGCTTTAAACATAATTTTTTCAGTGTAACGAGAAATAATTTTTTTTAAATAGGCAAAAAATACGCTCTTAATGCAAAACATTCTGAATTTGTATTTCATGAATTCAGATTTGCCTGATGGTTACACCAGAATTCATTCAGGTGTATCGAAGAGAAATACATAATTTTCTTCAACATTTTTATACACACCAATTTTCATATGTCGGCTGCTAAAAGTTACTGCAGCTTTAAACATAATTTTTTCAGTGTAACGAGAAATTTTTTTTTTTAAATAGGCAAAAAATACGCTCTTAATGCAAAACATTCTGAATTTGTATTTCATGAATTCAGATTTGCCTGATGGTTACACCAGAATTCATTCAGGTGTATCCAAGAGAAATACATAATTTTCTTCAACATTTTTAAACACACCAATTTTCATATGTCAGCTGCTAAAAGTTACTGCAGCTTTAAACATAATTTTTTCAGTGTAACGAGAAATAATTTTTTTTAAATAGGCAAAAAATACGCTCTTAATGCAAAACATTCTGAATTTGTATTTCATGAATTCAGATTTGCCTGATGGTTACACCAGAATTCATTCAGGTGTATCGAAGAGAAATACATAATTTTCTTCAACATTTTTATACACACCAATTTTCATATGTCGGCTGCTAAAAGTTACTGCAGCTTTAAACATAATTTTTTCAGTGTAACGAGAAATTTTTTTTTTTAAATAGGCAAAAAATACGCTCTTAATGCAAAACATTCTGAATTTGTATTTCATGAATTCAGATTTGCCTGATGGTTACACCAGAATTCATTCAGGTGTATCGAAGAGAAATACATAATTTTCTTCAACATTTTTATACACACCAATTTTCATATGTCGGCTGCTAAAAGTTACTGCAACTTTAAACATAATTTTTTCAGTGTAACGAGAAATATTTTTTTTTAAATAGGCAAAAAATACGCTCTTAATGCAAAACATTCTGAATTTGTATTTCATGAATTCAGATTAGCCTGATGGTTACACCAAAATTCATTCAGGTGTATCGAAGAGATATACATAATTTTCTTCAACATTTTTAAACACACCAATTCTCATATGTCGGCTGCTAAAAGTTACTACAGCTTTAAACATAATTTTTTCAGTGTAACGGGAATTTTTTTTTTTTTAAATAGGCAAAAAATACGCTCTTAATGCAAAACATTCTGAATTTGTATTTCATGAATTCCGATTTGCCTGATGGTTACACCAGAATTCATTCAGGTGTATCGAAGAGAAACCCATAATTTTCTTCAACAATTTTAAACACACCAATTCTCATATGTCGGCTGCTAAAAGTTACTGCAGCTTTAAACATAATTTTTTCAGTGTAACGAGAAATAATTTTTAAAAAATAGGCAAAAAATACGCTCTTAATGCAAAACATTCTGAGCTTCAAATAAAAATATTGCTGATTGTATATGAAACTAAGAAAGGTCTAAAAAAAAAATGCCTAAAATACTGCTTTTATAACCACGAGCCTCTGTATTCAAAGATTAGAATAAAACTTTGATCGGATTCCCCGCAGTATTTTACCTACTTGATGAAATTCCAATATAGAATGAGCACTATTTTAGACGAATAAAATTTATCCGTTTTTTCTTTTTTTTTTTTTTTTCGACTTTTTCAGTGTTTTGATCATTTTTGTGTATAGACATTAAAAAATCATTCATTCTAATATATCGTGTTTATAAAATTTACCGATCTATTTTATGACAGGGTGACAGGTCTATTTCATCGTGATAAAATGAGATCAATCATCTTTCTGACAATCTGTTCACTTTGTCATCAACGTTGTTTCCGATGTGATTTTCATATATGCTTAGATAGTCTGAGGTGAAGTATCCCCACCACCCCGACCCCCCACCACCCTGATCCATATGTTATCCGGGGAATCAGTCATATATAGCTGTAGATTTGATCATAGATATATAATACCGAATTATATATGTATATTGTATATAGCAAGAATATGTGTTTATATAGTAGGGAGGTACATACATATATATATATATATATATACAGGTATTTATTGCACATGATTTGTAGAATCGAGGTCTCCGAATTCCCTCATGGGGATGAAATGTTATACGATACAGTTTCAAGCCCCTACGAATCGAATGTACCCATATTCCATGTCCATCCTCAATCTTCAAATTCGATCTTCGATATATATATATATATATATATATATATATATATACATGTATATATATCAAAGATCGAATATATATATATATATATATGTATATATAATACACACATAGTCACGCATTTGGGTGGGTATTATGAAACATACTGCTCAGCGTAGCGTGTAGGAAGTCCGGTACTATATATATGAGCGTCCGGTCCTTTTATAAGGCCAGTTTGTATGTTAAGGGTTATACACGATTAAATTTACAAAAGACTTCAAGAGAAAAGGACAAAAAAGAGATATTTTCAATGAAAAACAGATAGATTTTCATTGAAATTATTTATATTTTTTTGCCATTTTGGACTCTTCATTGTTAATTGTGACCGTAAATTACAATTTCGAATATAATTTTACATTTCAGAAATTCCAACAATGATCTGACCATTGAACGGTGTGAAAGAGAAAAAACGAAAATGAGAGGGTCAATTAGATTTCTGGGCTTCCTGCTTGTAATGGGAGCGAATGCGAGACGTGCAACCGATGACCTTCCTGCTGAGGATGTTTTCGGTGGTCAGCGTCGTGGTGCTGGTGGTTCAATTCATAAAACCAGCAGTTACAACGGTGCTTTCAACAACCAGGCAAACTCGCCGTATCTGCCATATCAACAGCCACGAGAGCGAAAGCCCAACATCGTTCTTATTCTCACGGATGATCAGGATGTCGAACTCGGTAATTTTTTAAATTATAATTCTCAAAAATCTTTGAAAAATAAAAATTTTATTTTGCTTTTACATCAAATATATTTTTCTGTATCACAAAAATTAATTATTCCTTCGATATAATTTTCAAATTAATATTTCTTTTTAATAAAAAAAAAAAAGAAAAAAAAAACATTTCTTCATTTCCTCTCATTGATAATTGGAAAATCTGATATTTCTCTACACGCGGCGGTTAATTACAGGTTCGCTGAACTTTATGCCACGTACCCTGAGACGAATAAGGGACGAAGGAGCGGAACTCAGACATGCATACGTGACGACTCCGATGTGCTGCCCGAGTCGAAGTTCCCTGCTCACTGGTCGTTACGTTCACAATCACGAGGTATTCACAAATAATGACAATTGCAGCAGTCCACAGTGGCAACGTGATCACGAGCCACACTCCTTCGCCGCTTATCTCAGTAACGCTGGTTATCGCACCGGTAAGTTATAAATTTATATTTTATTCGTTCATCGTTAATTCATTAATTAATAAATTTGTTAATCGTTTCTTAATCTTTCGTCGTTTCATTTTTCTTCTACCAACTAAGGAATTAAAATCAATTTAATAAGTGAATTGACAAATAAAGTTTGGAACAATTTAAAAAATATTTTTTTACTACTGACAATGAGAAATTTAATCATGAAAATATTTATTTCTCTCTCTCTCTCTCTCTCTCTGTCTATTTCTTCCTGCCGTGTTATATGTCGAGCAAAACGTGCAGGAAAGGTGAAAAAAAAGAGACCTGTTTGGATGAAGAAAAAAAAGAAACAGGTCGAGGGCCTCGACGGTGAGACTAGTTGTTGGGTTTGTCGACGTGACAAAAAAAAAAAATTAAATGAAAAAAAAAAAAAAACTGCGTCATATGCACAACGTGTCTGGGAGGCCTCCCAAGCGAGCTCCGATCCAACTGTCGCGCTCGAGCTCTCTCTAGCCCATTTGCATTCTAGATAAAGCGTCGACGAGACGAGCTCGAGAGAGCGTAGAGATTGTGTTAGGGCGGTGAGAAAACGAGAGCAACAACTCTCATGTATAAGCATACACACACAAAAATCGCACGAATTGGTTCTCTTGGGAAAAGGGAGGCTGAAGGAGGCTGATTCGTCCGGTCTATCCAACTGTCCGCTATGTCGTGAATTCGTAAAATCATTTCAACAAAAATGCCACAAATTGAAAATGAAAATTGTTTTACCGATTGTGACCATCCATACGAATCTAAATTGAAGATTATTTTATTTAATAATTGAACAAATACAAAAAGCACTGGAATAAAAATCTAATCTCTTGATTAAATTTTTATTCTAGTAGACACGTAGCGTTTCTATGCAGGTAATTTTTATTTTTTTCACGCGGAAATAAATACATTGTACTTGAAACGAAAAATATTTTTTTTCATTAAGTGATCCAGAATTTTATAAGAAAATTATAAGAATTTTAAATGAATTTAAAATTTTCAAACTTTCGACAATAATGCATTAACAGAGGGTGACTTTTCACTGAATATCAGTCGGTGAATTTTGGATATGTACAACGTCCCAAAGGCCAGCTTATTTGAAAGATAATTAAATTACACAAAAAATAATATTTCAATTTGGAACTTCTTTGAGAATAAAAATTAATGCGACAATTGTTGAATTAAGAAACTTGGAATTTTTTTTTTTTTCAACTTTGTGCATCAATATTTGAATAATATTAATTATGAAAATTAAAGACTTTGAACTTGTTTATTTCACTCCCTAATGATTCTACGTTATGAAACAATTATTTTTAGGAATGCATTAATTTATCCTCGAAAACAAAAAAATACGGATAGGCATAGGAAAAGTCAATGTTTCATGGAGCGAAGGGGTATAATCTGACCAAGTCTGAATAAGTGCAATAAAGATAGTTTAAATTTTCAAATCATTTTCATATCAACTTAACGAGAAATAATAAAAAAAAGCATACAGTAAAGTTTCTTTTTACTTAAATCAGTGTAATAAAAATCAGAGTAAAATCTGTTGCAGTCAACTGAGATAAATTGAACAAAATATCAAATTTTATTTCATTCAAGTAAATTCCGATCGTTCGAAAAAAAAAAAAAAAAAACAATTTTCCGCAGGCACTAAGTACGCACGAGGGTCGCGAAGCGAAAGAGATTTCTAAGATGAGAATCGAACGGACAAAGGTACAGATTTTTAAGAGATTTGATGCAAGCAGCACGTCGTGCAAAGGGCCACAAAAAAAAGGCATATACGAAGGACGATGAGAGAGAAACAAACGATAAAGGAAAAGAGAAATAGAGAGGGAGAGAGAGAGAGAAAAAAGCACTGAAGAAAGTATGAGAGTTATTTTTTTTTCTCTCTCTCCCTCTCTCTCTCTCTTCTTTCCATTTGCTCTCGAGCAACTTTCCTTGGTGCTTGCTCTCGATATATCGAGACTCCTCGGTGAGGAGCTGAGGCTACCCTGGGAAGACTCGATTTTTTTGGTTCCCTTCTCTTCGTGTGTGTTGTTCGCTCGAGCATCAGCCCATCAGAGAGAGAGAAAGAAAGAGAAAGAGAAAGAGGCTATCTCATTCTTTTGTACATTTACACGGCCAGCGAAGAAGAGTCTTGTGTATCGCGTCGATCGTCCTGTCCGTCTGACCATATTCGAGAGCCGAGTGTACGTAGTACGTGAAATGTATGTACAGATATATATGTGTGTGTATGTATAGCCTTTATATATATATATATATATAAACATATATATATATATATATGTATGTATATATAAATGTATGTGTATATAAATGTCCACGCATCGAGAAAGAAATATGGGCCGTTGATCCCCGAGGGCAGTCCACGGATGCTGCAGCTTCTCCGTACCATTCTGGACACTCGACCTCCATCACTATACTATACGTACAATGTTCATTCTTTCCCTCGCGTATATGTATATAGAGAACATTGTAAAAAATTTGAAACTGAAAATTTAAACTCTTCTTAACGTCATTTTTGTATCATTCGAGTTTAAATCGACATTATCGTTGATAGATCGATCATCATTTATATATCGATCAAAATCTTTATCAAATGCATAAAATTTCATGATTTATTTGCCTTTTATTTCATCTGAAAACAAACAATAATTTATTTGAATTTCTTGCTTGATTGAATTTTATATAAATTTAATTGAGGATGATGTAACATACCAACAAGATAAATGCATTTTCTGCGCTGGACTTTCTCGCACATAATTAATATTTCATTGGGTAAAAGTTAACAAGGGCTGTTCCGGATTTTTATCCCAAAGGCACAATTTTTTTTTCTTCCTTCTGAAATATTAACAGTCCCAGAGGAATTTAGAAACGTAAAAAAATGTTACCGATTGACTGATTGTGAGTTTCACATTATCTCAATCTGTAACCATTTTTTTTCTTTATTTAAAAGTACAAAAAATTCAGAATATTTTTCGACAGTTGGACGATTTATGAAGATGATTTTTTCTCGCTCTATTTGCATTGTGCACGAATACCAAATATTGTTGCGAGAGAGAGAGGGAGAGAGAGAGAACAACGTGAGCGTGCTTTGGAGCGATCCACCAAGAGAACTGGTTTCCTTATCGCGAGCTCGTCTCACTCTTGTGTGTACTCACAATGTCCCTGACAAAAAAACGTCGTCGTCGTGGAGGCGCGGGCGTTCAAAGTTCCTTCCTCAACGAGAGGAGGAGACCGCGACGACGAGAGACGAGAACCGAGGCGACAAATTTCCGTCTATATCTTTCTGGCAGAATCTCGTCACGTGCCTATATATACATATGTATGTATATGTATATGTATATAAGTTATTTCAGGGCTCCTGCAGTTTTTCTCACATTGTGGTCGTAGTAAAGAAAGGACGCGAGGAGGAGGAGGTTTTAGTGATGAGACAAATATATAAATTTATAATTTTTAGAGTTACGCACTTTCGAGAAAATAAATGATAAATCGAAGGAATTATTAAATTTCGATATATTTAATAATGAATTAAAACTCAATTTTTTTGACAATTAGCAATGAATGAATGGAATGATCATTTATCACCGAAATTAATTAAAAATTCAATGAATAATTAACTTTTACAATTACTCTAGAATCGATGACTTTTTTCTAATTTTTCTTTTCGGACCAAATATTATTATTTTTACACGCGATATTATAAATTCAAGAAAAAAAGGTCAATAAATATAAGATTATGAGAGATTGTAAAAAAGATCGGAATAATAATAAAAATGGTCAATTGAAAAGTCATTATTGTAAATTGCATGTAAAATAATATGTTCCAAGACTGAGCTTTCCTTCCACGATTTCATTCATAAAGATGGCATTTCAAGTGACTCTCTGTGCTCTCATCTTTCTGTCTGGGCATCGTGACCAACGGATATCACACACGCGTTAAATTAATCCTATCCGGAAGACATAAGTCTGTGAATCATGAACAGTGGAGTCAAAGACGTTAGAGCTTTTTCACGCACTCGTAGCTAAGTACTCGAAGAAATTAAACGATGATGAAGTGGACGAGCGACGTATCCTCTCTCCATTTAACACTCTATCTACTCGTTCTCCTCTGTTATTATCACATTGTGTCTATCACTTATATTCAACTTGGCTTTTAATCATAATATAAACTCAACATTTTCTTAATTAAACTTATTCCCTCACAATCAGATAATAATAATTTTACATCCGATAAGTTAAATATTTCACTTTCCATATAAGGTACAAATTTTCCCTCCAGACTTCCTAATATTACGCAGGACACAATTCAATGTCCCTTCACATATGCGTGCGCCGATTAAATTTCAAAGAGAAGAAACTTAAAAGGTCTGAAATTATTAACTCACTTTAATGAGTGAATTTCTAGAATTTTACTCTAGATCGTACACAACATTAAATTGGAAAAAACGTCGCTAAAAAAGTTCATAATAACATATAAAATTGCATGTATATTATTATATACGTCATTTATATATGGTCCCCTTTATATAGGAGGACGATGAACGTCGTCTATGCAAATGAGAATTCAGACTCGTTATATTTGGCCTTTGTTTCACGTCCTTCATCTGTTTCTCTTCCCCCTTTCATTCTTGCTCCGAGTCCTCTTCATTTCTCTCTTGCTCTGATCGGCCATATAATATGTATATATATATATATATATATATATATATATTAAACAGGGGCTCGCCTCCTATTGAGACGTCTTTGGCAAACGGGGAACGGTAGCTCTGTGAGCCAACGTATATAAACGATGAGTTGGAGGCTCCCGGTGGTCTCTCCCAGCTATTATATACATATATCCTGGTACATATGTTACACGCTAGATAGATAAAAAGTTGTTCCGCAGGGTGTCTCGACGACTCCGTAGTATAGTTTTGTAGCACAAATGTGCACTCTGTATAACGTACAGGGTGGCCAAAAAAAAAACAATTAAATTTCTGCAAATGTGCAAAATCCCTAAAAAAAATTCCAACAAGACTTTAACGATTCTATGTATAATATTTGTTTAACGAGGGACCAGATAAATGGGAGAAATTATAATGAATATATAATATACTTTTGTAAATTGCAAATTAAATACTCCACTCAAGTAAATTAGTAAGCAAAAAACTTGTCGAAATACTTTTAATTAAAAAAATCTATCATAAGGCGTGAGTGTACCAGTAAATGGACAGACCCCAGTGAATAAACACTTCACGCGAAATATATCTGTATATAATGATTTTAACACGGGTGTTCATTCACTGAGGCCTGTTCATTTACTGGTGCACTCACCCTACCTTTCTTCATAATTTTCGTGATTTTTTTGGACACCCTATACAGCTTAGGATGTATAGAAAGAGAGAGCGGGAGAGCAAATTTTGTGTACAGTATCGAGAATGTGCTCTTATGTTTCACGATTTTGTTCACTCGTCGTCGCCCCTTTGAGTTACCCCCCGCTATCTCTCTGTATTATAAAAATATCTCGTCGCCACCGCCGCCGCCGTATACAAGAATTGGGGAAGTTCTACGTGCCGGGTGTCTCATTTGAACCGAAGTAGACAAAGTTTCAGCTTTGAGTTGTGTCTGAGTTTGAAAGTTTTCACTCTCTCTTTTGAGCGATCCATTTAAATTGTATTAAAAAAAAGGTTCAATTATATACCGGGTGTCCCATTCAAACGGTAAAAAAAGGTAATCAAAAATATAATGGGTGTCACATTTAAATCAAACTACCATGTACTACGAACGGTGTGAAGGAGGGTAGGAGAAGGAGAACGAATCAGGGAAAAAGGGGAAAAACAGGAGACCAAACGGGAATTGCGGAAAATCCGTGTCCTCGCTCTCGGCTCTTTTGACAGAGTTTGATATTCCTACCAGGCAATCATTAGACTCTGGAAAATATGACATCTCACAACAACGATTCGATGCGCAAGCCAGCGAGCGGCTAAGCGATCACCGATCCAAGTATTGACCGCATTCAATGCCATTCAACTTCAGTGAATGCCAGAGCGGCGCGCTGACCTATCGCTATCGGTCTGTGCGTAACTATACGAACTATAACATACCCGGGGGACTAATGCGCAAAGAGCTCCGAATGGTATAAGACCCGTTGTAGTATATATATATATATGTGTGTGTATGTGTGTGCGTGTGTGCGTCCGTGCGTAGGTGCGTGCGTGCGTGCGTGCGTGCGTGAGTGCGTGCGTGCGTGCGTGCGTGCGTCCGTGCATGAGTGCGTGCGTGCGTGCGTGCGTGAGTGCGTGCGTGCGTGCGTGCGTGCGTGCGTGCGTGAGTGCGTGCGTGCGTGCGTGCGTGCGTGCGTGCATGAGTGCGTGCGTGCGTGCGTGCGTGCGTGAGTGCGTGCGTGCGTGCGTGCGTGCGTGCGTGCGTGCGTGCGTGCGTGGGTGCGTGCGTGCGTGCGTGCGTGCGTGCGTGCGTGCGTGCGTGCGTGCGTGCGTGCGTGCGTGCGTGCGTGCGTGCGTCCGTGCGTAGGTGCGTGCGTGCGTGCGTGCGTGCGTGCGTGCGTGCGTGCGTGGGTGCGTGCGTGCGTGCGTGCGTGCGTGCGTGCGTGCGTGCGTGCGTGCGTGCGTGCGTGCGTGCGTGCGTGCGTGCGTGCGTGCGTGCGTGCGTGCGTGCGTGCATGCGTGCGTGCGTGAGTGCGTGCGAGAGAGAGAGAGTGAGTGAGTGAGTGAGAACAGTTTCTATCCTTCAAATCTTTTTTATTTTCTTCCGTAACGAAACCGTCTCGTGCCAGGACGAATCGACGTACCCTCTCATGCCCACCGCGAGACACGGGCATACAAAAGTGTATCATGCCGACTCTCTCGTCGGCCCAAATATTCTCTCGTACAACCTTCTCACGTGGTACCGTCGAATTAATTATTTGATGCGCCCTCCCACGATGAATTATTCACGATTTTAGTCCGCTCTTCTACCATCACGAACGTCAAGAGATTTATATCGAGGCCTCGACGAGGAGGCCTCTCTGTGAGAAGACAGAGAGAACCGTAACGCTTAATATATATATATGTATATATATATATACATACAATACTATTGAACAATCTGCATTTTGCCCTAGCGTTCCAGTCTCTCTCTCTCTCTCTTTCTCTCTGGCTCTCTTCCCTCCCTATCTCACCGTCTTGAACGAACCGAATGAGGAAATGGAATTACACGAGAATTTATAACGCGCCCCCATTTAGCAGTACAATGCGAATTTAAATAGTCCTTTTTTTTCGCATAAACGGTCCGAATATATTATTATCTCTCAATATAGAATAACTTAACGTGTATTTAAGCTTTAAAATTTTGAGAAAAAATTGCAGTCTTTAAATATTCAATACTCATAACCCAATTATGATTAATGCTGGGTTAACTATTTATTCTTGCTCCCATTTGGCCTAGGATATATTTTGAATGATCCAAACGTGAACAACGAGACAATTAAATCTTCCAGAATAAGTTATATGGAATGTTTTTCATGGGCATAATTGAATTTGGTATTTTTTTTTTCTTCTTTTTTCTTTACAGGATATTTTGGGAAGTATTTGAACAAGTACAACGGTTCGTACATACCGCCAGGCTGGCGTGAATGGGGCGGTTTAATAATGAACTCGAGATACTACAATTACAGTGTAAACATGAACGGAAAGAAGATAAAGCACGGCTTCGAGTACAGCAAGGATTATTATCCGGACTTGATAGCAAACGACAGCGTTGCTTTTTTGCGACAGAGCAAGCACAATTTTGCTCGTAAACCGGTGATGCTTGTGGCAAGTTTTCCGGCGCCCCACGGACCCGAGGACTCGGCGCCCCAGTTCTCTCATCTCTTCTTCAACGTCACGACACACCAGTGGGTATAATTTTTATATACAGCCCATGCATACATCTGTAGGCTAATTCCAGGAGCGTTGGGACACTCGGATAAATAGTTGCATAATTTTTCTCAACTAAATTTCAGTTGCATTATTTTTTTCAACTATAAATTATCTATCACGGGATTCTAGAATTTTATTACTTCATTATTGAGCTATCAGAAAAAAAATACAATAGGGAATCGACCGAATAAATCGATTTGAATAAATATCGTAAATTATAGCTGTGACTTATTTTTGTAAATGACATATTTAAATTTCATTTTTATACACGTGTATCCAGACATTGAGGCAAATTTACGGTTCAGGGATCATATAATGTTCGCACGCTTTTCTCACTAAATCGTGGATGTCGACAAGCCACATTCTCTAAAATGGTTAATATTACAGATCAAAATAAATTATTTATGCAAAATTGATAGATGCATTAAATTTACCTTTTTTTGTAGAATCAAATCGTCGTGGAAAAAGTACGGGATTTTTTAAATCATCGTATATATATACATATATATTATATATATTATTTTAATCGTATTCCTTCATGGCGATCTGCTATGCTATATATATATAGCATAGCAGATCGCCATGAAGGAATACGATTAAAAATCTTTGACAAATAAAATTAATCAATTTGTCCAATTTCATTACGAAACTTTTGTCAGAGATGAATACAAAAACTTGTCTCTGAATTCTTCGATCCAAAAGCTTATATTTAACTTCAATTAAACTTAAACAATAAATTTATTCTCACTAATTGAGACATGGTAACTGATCACTCATCTGGCTGACGTGTACCTTGGAGAATATTTTGTACTTGGCAAATTTTCGAATATATTAATCGACTTTCACCGTGAACGGTGATGTCCCATCATCCCTGGATTTTCGAGACAAGCTGTATGGGACACTCAGTATTCATCGTAATCCCCACCTCCGCCCCCCCAAAGGTTCACGTATGCAATAAATGTTTTAATTTGAAAAAATTGATAAAATAATTGCGATATCACATTAGAAGTTTGAAAATATAACGTTAATCGTAAATAATATATCGCAACTTAATTTTCATATATGATGAGAATTTTTTTATTCAATTGTACACACTAGAACCAAAATGATGCCATTAGAACAAAATAATGATTCTCCCATTTTTCCATAAGAATGTCAATTTCTCCTGCAAATTTCATTTCTTTTTAACTCATCGCTGGAAATTTTTAAAAAATAATAATAATGTGTATCATTCGCTGAGGGAAATCAGAATTAGCAGGTTCCTCCTTGTAAGCCTCAGAGGTTGCCCAAGGCTGTACAGAATCCCGAAAAAGCTACAGCCCATTAAAAAAAAAGTGTCCCAACCATCCTGGACTTACTCTATTGTATGCGTATATATATACATATATATAGATATATGTACTGCCCTCTCGGTCTTCTTATTCTCTTTTTCCTCCTTCCTCACCTTCATATACCGCGTTTCATCCACAGCCAGTACATACTTCTATATATTACATACTATCTTGGCAAAACTTTGTCACAATGTTATTTCCTCCATCGTTTCAGCTTACTCTGCGACTTATTACCTACTTGGCCTCGTTTCTTTTTTTTTTTCTCCACTCTACGAAATAAAAAGTTCCTTCACGAGTTTTGATAAAAAGATTTTCATTATTTAATATATATGCAGAAGTATATATAGAGAAGAAAAAAAAACAAGCAAGTTCTAAAATAAAATAGCAATTAAAAAAAAATCATCACTTGCTCGAAATATTGTCAGAAACAATTTCATTTGACCTTCTTCATTAAACTCCATCAGTGATTAGTTTTCAAAGTTTTTTTATAAGCAAAAAGCGTCTCAAGGTAATTTAGTATCTTCGTCATTCTTATTAATCACTATTTGCTAACTCACAATTAAGAGGCTGATTTGTCTCATCAGTAATAAGAAAAACGTCATTTCTGCGAATGCTAATATGACATGGGTGTGTGAGCTGTGTCAGTGAAATGATCCCAATGACCTGAAATTGAGAGTTGCAGGAAAATTACAAGATACAACGTGAGGACAAGAAAAATGAAAGTGAAAAGGTCATATTAATGGCTTATTCTACCATTAACAGTCGAAGCATCTGGCAGCAAATTTTTGTTTGGTCAATTATGCCACATCTTATTTTATATGACAAAAATTAATATTTTGGAAAATATTAATAATATAACGATGGAAAATTGATATTTTGGAAAATATTAATGGCCGGTTTCTTGAGCTCTGGATAAAAGTTATCTGCCGGATATCCTATACCAAAAGCATGGGTTATCTGACGGATAACTGCATCTGCCAGATAAATCCGGGTGACGAAATTGGGCATAACCCGATGAAAACATCTACATATATAGCAAAATGAACGTTCTTTCATTCGTCTTTGTTCGAGTTGGTACCAGGCCACTATTCTTTTCAACTTAAACAAGTTCAAAGTTTTCGAAAAAAAAAAAAAAAAAATGTTCTATTTGCCGTCAGGGTGATTTTAACCCTGAAATCTCTACTTTTTGGTATGGCTTCGAAGTTCAAAGTTCTTCGAGGTATAAGAGATTATTTTTTATTTTTTATTCTGGAAGTTCGTATCTTTTTTTTTAGTAAAAAAAAAAATTTACAGAGTGCGGCAATCAATATTCCTTTGGATAAAAATAGTACAGTGCTGATTTTATCAAAAGTCCATGATGGCGTATTAAGAAGGCTGAAATTTGCCAAATCATCAGTTTTTATTTTCATTAATTAAGATGTGAGAGGAGTGGAAAAAAAAAATCATATCGGTCGCCTCGATGGTTGCCGTCCATAAAAATGTGTTTTTCTGGGCAAAGATGGAATGAGCCATATTGAAAAATGTTCGTAACAATATATGTTTGTTCTGTATGGCTAATACAGAATGTATTGCGCTCAAATTTTGCACCATGAGGCGTTTCGTTTCTACATATGTATATGAGCTATTCTCTCTACATATTTCGTTATATATATATATATATATATATATATATATATATATATATATATATATACACATACGTTTTTTTGTTACCTCCCGTATGTATGTATATATATATATGTAGATGAGTGGCTAGAAGTGTTGCGAAAGACTGAAGACTAGACAACCACCACGTCTGGTTATATAGATCGTTGCGTGGCGCGATATGAAGAGCCCTAGAGTCACCCCGGTGTGGAAGCCCTGAAAACATCCGCCCTTCGGATCGCCCATGGGCCTTTATCCTACTCTGCCTTGTTTCTCGTTTCTCTCTTCATCTTCGTACCTTATGTTATTATGCACATACACACAAACACACATATATGTGCTATGTAATGAATTATCTGCACTACACACACACACACACACACACACACATATATATATATATATATATATATATATATATATATATATATATATATATATATATATGTGTGTGTGTACATATATACATGTATATATATATACATGTATATATGCACCTGTCTGCGAGCGTTGGAAGCTGTTCCTCTCCCTTCCATTCTCTGTCTCATCACTATATCTTCGACCCTCTTACATACTTGGCTTCGTTTCAAGAGCGGAACGAGTTAAGCCGGTCTAGACGTTTTCCCGTCACAACTACACTCGTATAATTATTTGTTTTTTCTCAAGTGTATTTTTTTATTATTTTTATTAATTTTTTTTTTTTCCCCCTTCGTTATGTATACGTCGAATTATTTTCTGTTTTATTTTCAGTACACCTGCCTATGACTATGCGCCAAATCCTGATAAACAATGGATATTAAAAGTAACACAGAAGATGCAACCGATACACAAACAATTTACCGATCTACTGATGACAAAAAGATTACAGACATTGCAGAGCGTCGATGCTGCTGTCGACAGGGTATGATGATTTATTTCAATATAAAAAAAAAAACAATACTTTAAATCAGCTCTTGCTTTTATGACAAAATTTTATTTCGATTAATTGAGATTTCATTTTTTTTTTTTTTTTTTCTTTATATTTGTGTCGATTTGGTTATTGATCATTTATATAAAAGAATTACAATAAGGAAAATTCTTGTATTATATTTTTTCTTGCATTGGCAATCATCTACATTAACTTGTGAAAATTATTGTAACGTTTTTTTCTCATTCAGATTTATCAAGAGCTGAAAGATCTTGGTGAGCTCGATAACACGTACATCATCTATACATCGGATCACGGTTATCATCTTGGACAATTTGGTCTGATAAAGGGAAAGAGCTTTCCGTTTGAATTCGATGTAAGAGTACCGTGTCTCATAAGGGGGCCTGGAATAGAGCCCGGATCCGTGTAAGTTTAAAACAAAAATTAATTCAAAGTCTAAAGAAACCTCGTCCATCTCAATTATTATAGTACCAGTGGAACTTTAACGGACATTTTCACTCAGTTAAAAAATAATTTATTTTCATTTCGAGGACGCTTTTGGGCTGTCAGATTAATCGAGTGTTATTTTTTTTTAAATTCATTGCACAATTTTTCAAACGAAAAGTGATGCTAATTATGATAGACTAGACTGAAAAACATCACTTTTATTCTAAATAACTGAATAATGATTAATGCACACAAAAATAATCCACTTTGTTAGAATTATCAATGAAGCATTTTTTCGTAAGCTTTTTTTTTTTTTTTTTATAATTTGTGCATTTTGTCCAATTTTTACGAATGAGCCTCCTTATTGTATTCGATGCATGATACTCTATGAATTTAACGAGGAATCTGCTCCGTTTGGAATCTCAAGGAGGAGGAACAGCAAATTTTGCTGATTTTGTCATTTCACATGCAATTTGAACGGTTACAATCTTTAAACAATTAATATTGTCATAAATTTTATGGAATATTTTCATTCAACACACGAAATGATCGAATAACCATCAAGATTAGACCAATTTTACACATAAATATTCATGAGAACTGAACGAGAAAAAATACATAATTAATTATTGATAGAAACTGCATAATTTTTCGACAAATTCATCGTCTTATTTTTTTTATTTTTTTTCATAAAACATTGACGTTTGCATTTATCAAGAATATTTCGTATCTATTTGAAAAAAATTATTCATCAAACGACTCTAGTAAAATTTGGTGCACTCTCGAGGTCTCGTCAACGCAGAAGAGACGAGACAGTGGAGAGAGAGACAGAGAGAGAGAGAGAGAGAGAGGGAGAAAGAGAAATAGAGACAAAAAAAGAGCGTGTCTGCAAGTTAAATTTAGCCAAATTAATTTGCCAGCTGCCCGCTACGTTGAACGAGAGCGTAACGAACACGTCGTCCCCGTGTCCGAGAGAGAGAGGGAGGGAGAGAGAGAGAGGGGGGGGGAGGGAGAGAGAGAGAGAAAGAGAGAGAGAGAGAGAGAGGGAAAGAGCGAGAGAGAGAGAGAGAGAGAGAGAGAGAGAGAGAGAGAGAGAGAGAGAGAGAGAGAGAGAGAGAGAGAGAGAGAGAGAGAGAGAGAGAGAGAGAGAGAGAGAGAGAGAGAGAGAGAGAGAGAGAGAGAGAGAGAGAGAGAGAGAGAGAGAGAGAGAGAGAGAGAGAGAGGGAAAGAGCGAGAGAGAGAGAGAGAGAGAGAGAGAGAGAGAGAGAGACTTCACTCTATATAGAAGCGCAGAAAATCCGTACCGAGTCCATTGTAGAGCAGCCATAGTAGCTTTTCAGCGGACTTTTCTATGTGTATGCGAATGCTCGAAAAGAATTCGAATTTTGTAATTGGTGTGGTAGCTGGCCAGTGAAGTGGAAAGGTTGCAAAGCCGGTTCAACGTCACTGCCGGTCCATCATATTGAAGAAGCTCTCGAGAAAAATTTTCACGAAATTTCTCTCTTCAGCGCAAAACAGGAAATTAAAGGAACTCTCACTGTAAGATATAATATTCCCGCGAAGAACCATGAATAAAAAAGTACTCCAATAATATCAACTACTACATTCCTACAGAGTTGAAATTTGTTATGCAATGTTTCTACAAGGCTAATTGGAAAGCTCGTTAATTCTTACAAATTCATTTATCAAAGATGAATCAATTATAAAATATAAAAAATTATTCAATTTGGTTCTTTCTGAGAGGATGCGAATTTAATATTTTTTATTCAAAGAGTTATTTATATCGTAATTAAAACAAGAAAAATGGAAATTAAAAAAATGCGATATATTATTTATTGTGATAATTGAGATTTTTCTCATAATTTTGATACAATTTTTTTTTTAACATGCATATTCACGAGATCTTTTGTTTTTTTTAACGATATTTCAGCGTGGACGACATAGTTTTAAACATCGACCTGGCACCGACCTTTCTCGACATAGCGGGAGTCGAGACGCCACCTCAAATGGACGGTCGTTCGTTCAAGAAACTTTTCCTCAAGTGAGTATATATAGATACTTTTATGTGTACTAAAACATAAATATATATATATATCAGAGTCGTCCATAACGCTTGGAAAACTACGAATTATCGCTATCGTGAAAACGAGCCGAAAAATTTATTACCCTCATCCAGTGCTGGCTAGTGTCAAACTCTCTCACCCTATATATATATGTGTGTGTGTGTGTGTATCATAAAACGAGAATCAAGTTTGGAAAAATTTCACCACAGAAATGGCCAAGGGAGCATTTTAAGGAAACAGAATTTTTTCATCCTGCAGAAATTAGCTCTATTCTACCATTATAAAAGCCCTAAGAGCTCAAATAAGATTGAAAAACCAACTTCATGAAAATCTCATTCTTTTCATTAATTATTATTATTAATTTTTCTTTGAATCTTTTTTATTCAAAGAGTTATTTAAATTGTAATTAAAAAAAGAAAAATGGAAATTAAAGAATTGCGATATATTATTGATTGTGATAATTGAGATTTTTATCAATTAATGATTCATTATTAAATATTCAATAAACAATAACAATAACACTAAAGACGAAAATTTCAATTTTTTAGGATCCATTTTTATTACTTATATATGTTTATTTATCATTATCGATAATAATTTTTTGGGATATAAATATTTATTAGTTATATTTATTTTTTAAATTAATTTTTCGCAGCAACAAGCACCGCAGAAGAACAAAATTTAAGTGGCCCGACACATTCCTGATAGAATCATCGGGTCGTCGAGAAACACCCGAGTCTATAGCCGAGGCGAAATTACGCGAAGCTAGAAGGCACAATGCTACAATGGCAAAACAGTCATCGAGCTCGTCACCCGATGAGGTAACAAATACGGAAATTGAGGCGGAAGTCGAGACTGACGGTGAACCGTCGCGACTGCTGGAAAACGACACCGGTAGCGATCAGGACATATCAGACGACGATGAATTGGAGGACTCGATTGGTGATGATAACAGTGAGTTTTATTTCGATGATTTCAATAAACTATTGCCATTCTGGTGAAATCAATAATTAAAAATTCAATCATATGAACATGTGACAGGTAAACAATAATAATAATAATTGATAACAATTATTTAAATTTCACTGAATGATATTGAATAAAAGTTCTATTTTTTTTGCATGGATTGGAAAATTAAATTGTAGCTCGTATATAAATCTCTCTCTCTCTCTCTCTCTTATTTCTTTCTTTCTCTACATGCAAATCGTATCTTGCATATAACATTTTATTTATTCAGTTAATTCAAAAGAAACATAGAATCTAAATTCAATAAAAGAGTGGCCTTAAATTCATTGAAGAGAATCTTGAGTTACGTTGCAATGCGATCTTGGTAGGAAATTGATTCAGTGATTTTTGGCTTTATTTCCAATTATCTTAAAAAATAATCCATAAAATACTTCAGAACTTTGAGATATTTCAAGTGGAAATTAGCTAAAAAGAATGTTCAAGTGAGTGGAAAAGGCATGGGTAAGAAGTGTAAATGTCATCGCAGTTTGTCGTTAAAAAAAAGTGTCCCGACTATCCTGATGATTTTCAAATGGTTCCAGTGTATATAGTACGATAGATCTAGACTTGGACTCCCCCAAACAATAATAATAATAATAATAATTGATAACAATTATTTACATTGCACTGAATGATATTGAATTAGTTCTATTTTTATGCTTTGATTGGAAAATTAAATTGTAGCTCGTATAGAAATCATTCTCTCTTTCTTTCTTTCTCTTGTGATGTTGGTAGAAAATTGATTCAGTGATTTTTGGCTTTATTTCCAATTATCGTAAAACATAATCCATAAAATACTTCAGAACTTTGAGATATTTCAAGTGGAAATTAGCTAAAAAGAATGTTCAAGTGTAGTGAGTGGAAAAGGCATGGTAAGAAGTGTAAATGTCATCGCAGTTTCTAGCTAAAAAAAGTGTCCCAACTATCCTGGATTTATTCGAAATAAAAGATTATTAAGATAATTTTTAGATGGCTCCAGTGTATATAGTACAATAGATCTAGACTTGGATTCCCCCAAACAATAATAATAATAATAATAATAATAATAATAATAATAATTGATAACAATTATTTACATTGCACTGAATGATATTGAATTAGTTCTATTTTTTTGCATTGATTGGAAAATTAAATTGTAGCTCGTATAGAAATCATTCTCTCTTTCATTCTTTCTCTTGTGATGTTGGTAGAAAATTGATTCAGTGATTTTTGGCTTTATTTCCAATTATCGTAAAACATAATCCATAAAATACTTCAGAACTTTGAGATATTTCAAGTGGAAATTAGCTAAAAAGAATGTTCAAGTGTAGTGAGTGGAAAAGGCATGGGTAAGAAGTGTAAATGTCATCGCAGTTTCTCGCTAAAAAAAGTGTCCCAACTATCCTGGATTTATTCGAAATAAAAGATTATTAAGATGATTTTCAAATGGTTCCAGTATATATAGTACGATAGATCTAGACTTGGATTCCCCGATGGAAAATCCATGAAGGTATTCTTGCCTCCAGCATCTTGTATAGAACACGTCATGGAAGAGAGAGAGAAGAGAGAGAGAGAGAGGGTGGGTGGGGGCGGGAGAGCACATGTCACATAAGCCAGATGCTCTAGTACGCAAATTACACATCGCGTGCACGCGCTTTTCAGTTTTCTATTTCCGTCTCTTTTCAAAGATCCGTCGATCACTGTCACTTGTTCGGCCATCGTCTATCCTATTTTCATTATAAAACACTTTTAGCTTGTGCAGATTTTGAGTATCTTTAATTTTTGTATTCTACTGCTTGTTTTTCTTTCATACGAATGATTTTTGACTATTATTTTATTTAATAAGAACTGAATAAAAATAACGTTTTTTGTGCAATAATAATATTAATTCATCAGAATTGATGAATTTTTGAGATTCGTTTCTTAACGCTTTTGATGGGTCATAGAATTTGTACCATGAATATGGAATTCGCCGCGAAAGAGCTCCGTGGGAGGAGGAAAAAGTGGACTCGAATACTGGAGGGAGAGCTTACAAAATTCACGATATTATATATATAAAACAGCTTCGTATATAGTTATATCTACGTTAAACCTTGAACTATTCCGCCGTATACTCCTAAAGTGCTGTATGTATATATATATATATATATGCGCGACGTACACCTGACAACAGAAGCGAGATATTCAGTTATAGAGGTCGACATCACGAGAGAGCCCAAAGGATTTTGAGGCTCTTGAACACGAGGCTTTATTACCCACGCGGTTTCCCAGAGCGAACATCGCCCACAACATCCGTTCATAGTGGAAACATTTTCGGCACTATATAATGTGCCATATATACTATATATACATTTAATACTGGAAATATATATACACATCCAAATTATATACGAGGAATTCCAGGCAAAATCAGCAAGGCGATAAACCGCGTCATTAATTTTCTTTTTAATCGTTTATAAGTTGACACTAAACTAGACGCCAATTATGAAATGTGAAGAAAAATAATAGTAAACGCTCTGTATGGTTGTGACAAACAAAATTTTCTTACTGTTAGCCATTGTCTAAAAAATATGTGGACCCCCTTAAAAATTATAATTTTCCTTTTATTTGAACAAAAGTCACATTAAACAATAGAGATTACTCTATTCGTGTGTCAAGGTTCAACTCGATATTTCAAGTCATTGTCGAGTTATTCACTTTCAAGTGCCGTCAAGGCGATCACACACACACATTCGCATACTTTTTTCAAACTGCGATTTCTCTCCAATTATATATGGATACTATATACTCCATATTAATAAATACTCCATATTATATATGGATAGAATAAAAATATACTATATATGTATACATGATACAATATACATATGTACAATATGTATACAATACATATACATATGTACAATATGTATACAATACATATACATATGTACAATATGTATATAATATATATAGCGTTGCCAAGCTCAGGAATGACGTGCGACGAAAGTTTAAACCTAATTTCAAATCCCACACTGTCGTGTCGAAACACCCAGGGTGTCAAAAGTTTTATATGGGCAGATCCTCAGGGAATATTTTCCAACGCGACAGATCATCAAAATTTCATCAACAAAAAACATTAAATAGATCAAACTTATTCATCATTATAAAAATTCTTCAAAAATTTATATGAATAAAAATTTGCATGTAAAAAATTAAATAACTTTAAAAGAAAAATTATTGTTTATTTAGAAGTTAAAAAAAAATCGAGACTTAAGGCGAGGTGAAACCCTCATTTAGCAGTTTCTATCAACCTTAATTTTGGATCCAAGTTTACTTGAAGGTCCATCGATGAGTTTTGGCAAAAGTGGATTACAGTTATCGTTATTTGACTGGATAATATGGAAATTATAACGAATTAATGAATCGTTGAAAATGAAAAATATTAAAATTTTATTAAATTTTTAATTGTGTTAAAAAAAAAAATTAGATTACATGTTTTTGATTAATTGCTCAGATCCGAATCTCCATGTGGATAATGGTGTCAATCTATTATCACACACAGCCTTCAGCTCGAAGCATGAGCGTCTAGCTGTAGAATGCTCCAGACCGAAAGGCCTCAACTTAAGGAATTATACGAATTAATTGAATCGTTGGAAATGAAAAATATTGAAATTTTATTAAATTTTTAATTGTGTTAAAAAAAAAAATTAGTATAACTGTTTTTGATTAATTGCTCAGATCCGGATCTCCATCTGGACAATGGCGTCAATCCATTGTCACACACAGCCTTCAGCTCGAAGCATGAGCGTCTGGCTGTAGAATGTTCGAGACCGGAAGCACAAACGGATTGCATGCCAGGTCAAAAGTGGAGATGCGAGAGAGAAGGACGTAGATGGAGGAGACATAAATGCAGATATTCACCACCTCCACCGCCACCTCCTCAAACTGCCAGAGTTACGAAAAAGTGTGCTTGTTTCACGCCGAATGGAGTCGTTTATACAAGACTCGAGACAAACGATTTTGATGGACAAAAATTTAGCCTCGGCAGGGAAAGACGCGGTGATAATATTTACGGGAATGACCATGAATACGTAACGAGAAGGGGTAAGCTGTAAATAGAGTTGAACAGAACTTTTTATGCCTATAAAATAAAATTGAATTGACAATAATTACACAATGCAATGCAATTACAATGCAATAGATAATCCCCATTTGTTTTAAGTTTTACATATACTTGATGAGATTAAACTTTCAGTTGAAAATATGTGAAAGATTAGAAAATTGAATATTTGTGTATATTATAAATTTAAAGTATTTAATTATTATTCGCTACTATGATTAAAAAATTTAAACGTGTCATTTTAATTATCGACTTAATTTTTTTTAGGCAAAAGAGAAATTGCTGAGGAGACGACAAGAATTCTCGAATCCGTGCGTCTCGATTTTGCGAAAAATCATGAAAACAACGAAGCGGCAGAAAATTTGGACGATAATCGGGACATACGCGAGATCGACGAGGAAGACGATGATGAATTTTCCGATAAACTGCGAGATCTCGAGAGCGATTATAACATTGAGAAAACTCGTTTCGATCGTAGTCCCGAGGAGAATAATGATTTTTCATACCTCGATGAAAATCCATTAAATTCGCGTCCAATCGATGACACAAAATCCTTATCATTTAATTATGTGTACAAAAATGAGTCCAACAGAGTAAAAAGTCGAGGTGTAAAAGCAACTTGGATAGATCCTAATGAGGATAAAGCGAATGTCATAATAAATGAAACTGCCAAATCAATAAAGAACGAAGAAAATGATGACGAATCATGGTCGAATTATCTCGACGAAATATCGCATTATACCTCGAAGGATTTTGATCCGACACTTCAATATTTGGTCAGAGGTACGTTGAACGTCGACGATATCGTCAGAAGACATCGCAGAGTCCGTAGAAACGTGACGAAAAAAGACACGATAGAACACGTGACGAAAATAATGGAGAGTATCGAGGAGGAGTTGGATGATTTGAAAAAGACCCAAGTACAACATTCTAAAGAATCGAATAACAAAATAACCATACCAAGATGTCTGGTTTTGCCAAAAGGTGGAGTAAATTGTACACAGGCCGTTTATCAAGATCCAAACGAGTGGCGAATATCGAGAAGAGAGATCGAGCAGCAAATTCGTGATATGAGAATGCAGCTTGAAACTCTTAAAGAAATACGGCGTCATTTAATGACTAAGAGGCCTCCATTGATTGTTGAAAATGATGAAGAAGATTACGAGGAGAGCAACAATGGTGAGACGGTAAATTCTCATACGAATAAGAATCATCAACATCATCAGAATCATCAAAATCATCATTCAAAAAATCATACAAGTCGTCATCACAAAAAACACGAGAGAATTTCATCCACGACCACGACCACGACAACTTCGAGGCCTCCGGAATATTCTCCAACTCCTGAAATTTTGTCCACAATGACTGAAACTTCAGTAACGATTCCCAATGAATTTTCAACCATTTCGAGAGTCTCCAGTGTTAATTTCATTGATTTCACGACCAGAGACAAGATTTCTACGATCGAGAATCCTCGTGTGACAACGTCGAAGCCACGAAAAAATTCACGCAGGCAAAAGACTAAAGAAACATTGGAAAATCGTGGTGAGAGTGATAATGAAAAATCAGCCAGACGACGAAAAACTCACAATCACAAAAAAAATAGTACAATTTTGACAAATAGCGTTCACGATGAATTGACCAGTGTAAATTCATCGGAAAATTCCGCGACTACACTGCGTACTCCAATCTCACCGCACAGACATCATCATTATTATACAAACAGAATGACGACATTGCCAACCTCGAGAAAACCCGTTAATCAGGCTGACAATGATTATGAAAAAATTACGACTTACGAGGAGGAAGATTTTACAAGAATCGTTACAGAATCCTTGACACCCGAGACTCCTGTGCCCTTTGTCGATCCTACGACAACTTTACAAAGTACAGAATTACCTACAACCACTCAAAAAATCGTAACTACGACTACGAGAAGAACGATGAAAATCCCGAGAAATCGAACTTCCGGTGTTCTTGGACCGGCAAGAATTGATGTAACGATTTTGGAAGCACCCGATCGAAGGCATAAACAAGGTTTGTTGGATTATTTAAATTTGGAGAAATGAATCCAAATTTTCATTGTAAAAAATTCCAATGGATTTGAAAAAGATTTAAATTATTATTTTTGTTAAGGAAGAGTTTGAACTGTAGTTTGAATGAAGTGGAAAAAGCTCGTTCGTTTTAGTTTCGAATTTCGTAAAATATGTCAATCGGTTTTAGGAGCAAAAATAACTTTCCCTAGAAGGAAAATAAATGTTCGTGAGAAAGAAAATTAAAAAAAATTGTACTAAATTAATTTTTATCATCTGCTCAATTAATAATTTTTCAAATATTATTATTATCGTTTTATAAGAAAAATTGTCATTGAATGGAAACTTTTAATTGGGAGCTCATAAGTGAAGAGTCATTCAGTCATTTATAAAATCTATTAAACATCAATTTTTTGTTTTCTACCCCACGATGCAGCAATCACAACGACCAGTAATAATGGTCGTTTGCCACCAATGCTAAACAGTCCCCTGGAGGCTCGTCACAAATGTTACTGCGAACCTGATCCGGCACAGGCCAAAAGAGACGAGAAGGAAATCGCCAAGGAGGAAAGACGAAGACTCAAAGAGGAGAGATTGCGAAAGAAGGAGAGAAAATTGAAGAAAAAAGCTAAACTCGAGAAGGAATGTTTGACGGAAAAAATGAATTGTTTTGAGCATGACAATGATCATTGGCGAACGGCTCCTATGTGGAAAGCCGGACCATTTTGCTTCTGCATGAATGCAAATAACAACACGTACTCGTGCATTCGTACCATAAATGCAACGCACAATTTTCTCTACTGCGAATTTACAACTGGACTTGTGACTTTTTATAATCTTAGAATCGGTAAGAAAAAAATTAAAAAAAACAATAAATATACGTGTATATATATATAGATCAAATTTTAAGTTAAAAATCTTTACCATTATTTTTTTTTTTTGTTTTAGATCCTTTTGAACAATGGAACAGACTCTCGTCATTGACCATTGCTGAAAAATCGTATCTTCATGATCAATTGGAACATCTAAAGGGTTGCAAAGGTACGAGAGATTGCACAGTTGGAAATGCTCATGAAACGACACCACAAATTCAGCAACATCAGCGATACGTCACCAAGAGAAAGTATACGAATTCTTTTGGTATGTAAAATCACATCCATATTTGGATCGAAATGGCATTTGAGATATTTTTTTTATTATTATTTTTTTTAATAGCAGCCGCAATTTTTATTGATTATCATATTGATAATTCTGTCTATATAAAAATGTAAAAAAGGGGAAAAAAAAAAATCGAAGATAAATTTCCTTTCAGCAGAAGACATGTTCGTACCGTCAGCTTTGCAAATAATCCGCGAAAGCGAGCTCGGTAATCCACCGAACAAGAGACGCAAAAAATTGAACAGGTGAGCCTCATTTATTCAAATATTTACTATCGTATTTCTTGTTGATACGAGAGAGATAGCTGTCAAATTTTTGATGGGTAACTTTTTCATGGCAATTATCAACTTTTATGGATTTTTTTTTTTAAATTATTATTTGAGTTAATTTGCTTTCCACAATTATTGTCTTTTGGCCAATAAGTTAATTATTAACATCGAAAAATTGATCTTTTGCGAGGGCAAAACAAATATTCATTATTTTTCAAAAATAATCAATCTTAGACATGTCTGAAATTAAGTAAAAAAAAATATGAGCTGAATTTGCTTTTTCGAAAAATCTGAAACCTTTCACAGAATGATTATTTCGAAAAAATGTTGAACTCAATTGTCACCTTAATCAAATTTCGTAAAATTAATAATCAATTTGAAATTCAGTTTGTGGAACAGACGAAGCAGAAGCTGGCAGAGCAGTTGGCGTCATCACGACGATTTAACAAATTCCCGACGACATCGACACCAATATCGATAAATACAAGAGCAAAAAATTATCGATGCGAAAGGTGATAATGAATTTTAAAAAAATGTTTAAATGGAAATAGAACGAAAAAAAAAGAGCGGTTGATAATTGTGCGTTAAAAAAAAATCGGCCTCGATGGTAGAAAATTCGAGCTTTACATTCGTTTTCATTGAAGACTCGTGGAAGTCCTGACGGACCTCAACAGTGCCTGAGGGGCCCCAAATGTGGATTCATAAATTTATCCAGTAGGGTTTTCTTCATCACGTACGTAGCAATCCTATCGAACTCTCGCGATAATTCGAGATACATAATTCCCTATAAATGAGACAACGATTACTTACCCGCCCGTGACGTGAGTGAATCGCGGAAAAAATTTAGTATTTAAGTTAGGCAGAAACAAAATAAAAACATCGAGACATTTACGATTCTTTAGAATGTTTTTGTTTTTGTTTTTTTTTTTTTTTATAATTTCGCCACGTCATCCATTCCTCATTTTAATTAGTACGAGAAAAAAAATAAAGCAATTTGTGCGTGTCAGATTATTCTGACAATCTTGTTTTGTCGATATGCACGCTCAAATATCGGCAAAGAATTTTTACCCATTTCTATCAGATCCGATGGAGACAAAATACTCGTGAAATATTTCAACGTTTATTGAGTTGTTAAAAACATAATAAAATAAAAATAAAAAAACGTAAGATAAAAATGACGCTGCGTGTATGAATATTGCGTTTTTATCGTGAAACGTTTAACATATAGAATTGGCCTAAACGCACAACGAAACAGAAATACTTGAAAAAAAAAGTTGCAACTGGAAAAATTCACTACCTTACAGCCGAATAATTAATTGTCGTTTGTTTGTTGATAATTGCGCTGTTTTTTATTTCGAAATAAGAGTCTTTTCATCAAAGTAAAAAAAGCTTCGAAGCCCTAAAGAAAACCAATTTTCGATATTTGTCAATAATTTGTTAAACGTTGCTCGAAATGTGTTATTAATTGCCGTTGAATTACCACACTGCCACAAGAAATTAAAAAACAAAAAAATGAAACAATCATTTTTACGTAAATTATATATATATATAATATATATATATTAACGTCACAACTGGACGATTAATTTATATGTACGTGCTTCAATGATGTATTTCACGTACTACGACTGCTTGTATGAGTTGAATTGATCAATGAATTATTTAATCATTTGATCAATCAGTCAGTGAATTAATTAATCGATCATACGATCAAACAATCGATTTATTACATTATTCAGTCGCGTTAATTCAAATTGCAATTTTCAAGCTGACGTGTTTTACTTGTTTTTTTGCCAAAAGACTTCTCTCTTAACCAAATCATAAAGTTTTAGCGTCGCGACAGCGCGATATATAATAAGGCAAGTTCTCATTGTAAATAAATGTAATGACGCTGTAGGCTCATTCAAAATTATATTATTAACTAATCGTTTAATCGCAAATGTATGTCTGTGTTGCCACCAAAAACAAAAAACAAGTTGGGTAAACTGAAAGCTTCAAATATCCAAGTAACACAATTCGAGCTGGTCGAAAAAAAAAAAAAAATTTAACGATTAAAAATAAATCGACGAGAAGAAAGAAAAATCAATGAAATAAGGGGACGAATAAATTGTGAGAGAATAAAAAATCCGAGTGGTGTATAGAAAAGAAAATTCATGTAGCTATGTGATATATATTAATTTATTTAATCGTATTCATTAAAATTAAATAAAAACAACAATAAAACGTAAAAAAAACTTCGAGTCAAGTTTGTTTTTTCGTTGAATAATTCGCCGAGTAACTGTTAAGTGCGAGTCATCGAAAATGTACATTTTACATTTTTTTTTTTTTTGCAATTCCCTCTCTATTTATAGTTTGATCGAACAATTGAAATAACGAGTAATAAAATAATGAATAATAAAGAACATGACGATTCTAGGAAAACCACGAGTTGACTAATTTGTGTTTCCCTTTCATCTTTTCCTCTCGCATATTTGTGGGGTTCTAGTATATGCTATCTATCTAGTATAGATTCTTATTTCATCGCTTTTTATATTATTATATTTTTATCACATTTTTGTATTCATATAAATATTTATATTCATATTTATATTTATATTGTGTATATATTATACCCTTTATCAAGAGACACTGCAGTGTTTCGACGCCAAGTATTTAAAAAAATATATATATCCTTTGACCGAAAAACTAAATTAAATGTCAATAAATGAAACGCCGATTCTACGAACTTCCGAGATCATTTGGACGTTGCAGAGAACTTAAGAACAAAAAATAATCTTAAAAATGAGGAAACAAATAAGAACACAAAAAGTCACCTAACAATGAACAGACCCATCAACCTTGATTTTTACGTGAAAGTTGCACAAATTCATCTCGAGAGAGGGATTTCCCGATTTAACGAATCTTTTTATCTTTCACAGAATCTTAAAAAAAAAAACAAAAAAAACCTTTCGATAATGAAAAATCTATCAATTCCCGAAGTCGCGAATCTTTTGGTCTCAAAGTAAACTCAAAAATAGAAAATTATTTTTAAAAAATTACAAATCAAAGAATTTCCAGGTTGCTGAATAACTTTTTCCCTAGCAAAATTCTCTTTAGAGAAAAGAGGATTTTGCCGAAAATCGCCTTGGAAAAAAAAGAACAATTACAACTGAATATTTACGTGAAGACTTCGTCGTTTAAGTAATCGGATAAATTGATCTCCATAGGGATTTCGGTAAAAAAAAAAAAAAATCCCGCCAAGAACTCCTGATTCCGCGACACTTTTTTTCCTCCCTGAATGCTTAAAAATGAAAATCCTTTCAAAAGTTAAAAAAAAAAACGAAATCGTCTCGAAAAAAAATAAAATTAAAATTCGATGTTTATGTCAAGGTCATCGTTCAAGTCATCCGAAAAATTGAGCTCGCGAAAAGTTGTGCTCGAATTCTCCGACGAAGTGTCTACCTGACTGCGTTTAATCTCGCCACTAGCAGTCTTATCATCATTCTCATAATCCCCAAAGTCGTTCTCGCTCTGAGTTTGTTTGACGTTTAAAGAATTTTCTTCTGTCCACGAGCCAATGGGTTTGTCTTCGATTATATCTCCACAATCTTCCTCATTTTCTTGCCAATCGAAAAATATGTTCCATTTGGTCGCCGAGGAATGCAAATTCGTCCCAGAAGTAGAGGAAACGTTTATCTTTGCCCTCTCATTCCATTTCGCCTGAATCTCGTTTGCAGAATTGTTCACATTTTCTCTGCCTTTAAAAAAATCTTCCGGTTCGTCCAAAATCTTCAATTTATTGTCCATCTGTGGAAAACTTTGGCTTCTGCCTTCATCGTGTCTCAACGTGAAATTCTGAGTTGTTGGAAGACTTCGAGCCTGTTCCTTCCTATTCCCATTGGATCTTTTGCGTTTCTGTGAATTCTGGGTAGGAATATTTTCCTTGTCGTCCGAATTCTCATCATCGTTGTTGAGAAAATATTTTGATGATTCACCGCCAAACAATTTTGACTGTTTCCTACATTGGCAAACTTCGATCAATTCGTTGTCAATTTTGGCATCGCAGTCTAGACCCCAAGCTTGTATGGTTGCAATTTGACAAGTTGCTCTCGCTTCTTCGTCTCTTTCATTCGTCATCTTGTCATTCAGTTTTTGGGCCTCCTCATGGCAATTACTGATCGTTCCATAATAATAAACTCCCCCAATCGATTGCGTATTTTTGCAACTTTTGCATTTCCATGTTTTCGATTTTATCATGACTGCCTAAACCAGATTAGATCGAATGTGATGATGAAAAAAATGAATATTATTCATTTTTTGTACGAAAGCAAAACATTGAATGAAATTTTCATTTTAATCGTGTACCTGATATATTCTGCAAGAGGAGCAGCAAAGTACGATGATTTCCTGTGACATTTCGCCAGTTTTTCGATAACGAAAAAAGACACGTGCAAATGACAAACTATTTTTCACCTGTATAAAAAAAAAATATCCGGTCGCAATTTTCACTCGGTGCGAAGCTCAAAAAATTAAATCTAACAAAGGTGGGTCAGCATTACGACAATATTAGCAATTATTGTTTTGGAAATATTTCTTCTAAAAATAATTCATACGAAACGTAACAATATTCAACATTTTCAGTTATTGAATTATTAAAACCTTATCAGATAGTGAAGAAAGAATAAAATTTTATAGTGAATGTGAGATAAAAGTGTCTCCGAACATTTCATCTAATTTACCAATGAAAATTTGAGTATAAAATGAATGCGTACCAAGTTTATTTATATATGGTGAGATGTGCGTTTTATTTCCACTGCATATAAACAGAACAGTGAATTTTATCGCAGCTTTTGGCGCACGAAGAATAGGCAACCCTGATGGATTCTCGAAATCTAGCACAAAACTTTTCTTTCCCCCTTCCTCTCATCATTCTCATAATTTATCGGTTTTATTAATCTCGGCTAAGTATATCAGAAAAACACTATAAAAGTTTACTGTTCGCCCACAATTTTTTTTTTTCTTATTTGGAAGAGTGAAGAGATCGACGCTATCTTCGTCTCGTGTGCAATTTACTTTCTGCCTGTCGCCTCACCTGATTCTCTGCCCTATGTCAACAAAATCAGACGCCTGAATTCGTTGCTTACTCTACGATCTACTGAAGCGCCCCGAATGTTCGACCTTGCGGGCAAATTTGGCCCTAATAGCAAAAGTCATCAGCTGTTTCCGATGGTGGTTTTATTTCAGCTGTGTCCTGACTGTGCTCTCCGCCGATTACAAAAAACAGCGCTTAGTATAAAAACTATGCAGCCATAATTTCTTAAATATTCATTCACTTGCACATTTTTCGTACACACGGAAATTGTGCGGGGTAAAAAAGCTGATGATGCCTCTCCCATTGAAATCCTCTCCGTGGAAATTTATTGTGGCTACTACATCGCGCTAGCATTTTCTCTAAATATATTTACGGGGAAAGCAAAAAATTGCTGATTCGTGGGGTATAATAAATCTTTTATGCGCATAGGTATTGAACTGTATAGTATGTAATAAAAATGGCAACCAATGAACTTTCATTCTGTTGCGGAGAAAATCGAAAAATTTACTCACTGCTTTGATGAAAAGCGATCTAAATCCACTGATTGACATTGGGAAACGACGCACCGCTTTCCGCTGCTCGATAAATCCATCTGAAACATCACGAATCATGCCAGCACATTTTCTCCGTAGAGCATATTTCCTAAAATAATTCTGAAAATGTTGGGTAGAGATGGAAAATTTGGCTTACCAAATATAACACGTCACGCGATTACTTATTTCATTTTCATTGCGATAATAACTTGGCTAATAGACGAACAAAATGAGTTTTCGACTATTGACAGACTTTTGGGACACCGGGGAGATAGAAGGATAAAAAAAAAACGTTCGTTAACTTTAACTTTTGAAGTGTCAGTTCGCGAGGGTTCACGGGTATGAAAAATGGCGGGCGATCACGACGCTTTAAGCGGCCTTTTGCTGAACTTTCTAGCACAAAACAAAAACCGAAATCTCGAGTTATTATGAACAAGGTTTATCAAAACCTTAATACGAATAAATAAATAAATAAATAACTATAAATTGACAGGCTGATGTTTTAATCTAAAAAAAAATGAATTTAAATAGGGTTCATATGTGATTAGGGAGCAATTTACTCATAGTTTTGAACGATATTGCGTAAAAAAAAAATACTCAATAAAGCAATTCGAATTAATGAATAATTGAGTAATTAGGATGGAATTGATCAATAAATATTTCAACGACTTAATTATTAATTGAACGATCAATACCGATTTCAAGGAAGGCACAATTGCAGATAACATTTTAAAAAAAGTATGAAAATACTGTAGATGCAATGTTTTATTATAAAAATAGTGTCAATACTATATAAATAACGTTCCATAAAGGTCCTACAAATGTGCAACATACATACAATCAATATTACATCCTATATATTTTTTAAATAACTAATGTTGGCTGCTAGTGAACAAACATAAAAATCAATTTAAACGTTAAATGATGTGATTCATGCCCTTTTGTTCACTCTAGCAGTCCTAATATAAACATAAATGATTCAATGAAGGAGGAAGCCATTAAATTCAGTCAGATGCTTCGAGTGTGGTCTAAAGTGTCTTATGTATCGAGAAAAAAATTAGATAAAAATTCACCACTTTTGGATGAATGTCTACAACATTAAATTTCATAATCCTATTAAAAAGTTATTTTTTCATCAACAAAATTACAAACAAGTTTCGTCATTTATGATGTCAAACATCATCTGTTTGTCCTGCAGTGCCGTGGCGAGTTCCTCTTGGTCCCATTGCAGATTTACTCTCGACAAACGCGGCTCTTTTTTTCCCACGACTCTTAAAACTCCTCGTGTCTCTATCAGCGAGCAGAGACCCACAAATTCGGAAACGTCCACCGCATGAATGTTGCGCTTGCGACAAACTTTATTGTAGACCTCGTGCAACTGACAAAAAAATATATATATATATATATATTATAAAATTTGAAGTTATACGGATAATCTCACATTATTGATATTTACTTAAATGATTTATTCGTCAACTGTACGGCAAAAAAAAAGAATGGATCAAACAAAGCAAAATTATAATTCCGGATAAATTTTTACCTTGCTGATCGTCACATTTTTGTTCCTTCCTTTCTTGAGTATGAGCATTAACGAGCAAAGCAACAATTTTTGTTGCAAAGGAAACGTGCTCCCGTCTTTGTCAATATTTTGGGATGCGCCGTAAACGCCGTTCAACACTCTCACGACTTCTTTGAGATCGACCGGTCGCTCGGTCGTCTGTTGTTGCTTCCTCGGACTGCCACCGTTCGTTTCTAGATGAAAAAAATGCAATGTAAAGCAAAAAAAAATCGATTGACTCATGCAAAAAAAAAGAAAAAGACATGACCCAATTTCAGGTCATCAGCAATTTTTGTCAGAAAAGAAAAGCATTCAAGATGGATCGACTCAGAGTTAGGTTAAAAAAAAACAACGAAATTACATTTCGTAATATTTATCAAAGCATGTCACCTGATGAATTAATTCACGCTTAAATTGATGACTAAATATTACTAGTAGAATTTAATCAAGATATTGAATATTCCAATTATCAAAATTATCAATAAATTAGTAATATATTTTATTGTGTGTTTATATTAATAATAATTCCAAAACTTGTTCAACTTTAGGTCAAACCATGGACTTGCATAAAAAAAAAAAAAGAACAAAATCAATGAAAACAAAATTTCTTAGTGATACCGTTCATTTTCAAATATTACAGATGAAGAGCTATTGATCTATTAAATATTTAAATTTGGAAAAAAAAAAAAAGTTATTAATCACTGTATTTGACTAATCATTCGAAAAAAATGCCCAACTCTGGGCCAAACGAGTGTTGCACTTTGAACCAAAGTTTTTTCCAAGCAAAATAAAAATGCTTGAATAAGCACAATTACTCACGGTTGTCCACAGTCGGCTGCAAGACCTGAGTCAATTTATCAGATTCCGCGAGTTCAACGACTCTCCTGCTTATGTCCAATGCTCTTCTGACATCGCCCGATATTGCGGCAACTTTTCCTGCCAATAATTGTATCGCCATGCCCGTAAAAACGTCCGAAACATTCGCCTCGTTGAGTCTCTCCGTTATTATATTGACTATTTGTTTTTTATCGTAAGGCGCAAAATGCATCAATTTAGGTTTTAGTTCGCATCTCGCCTGTAATCTCGGCAAAATACGATCAGTAAGATCGAGAGCATTCGCAATACCGACAAGAAGTAATTTTGAGCCTGCGATAGATGGCCATTCGAATATCGAATAAAGAACGGATTGTCTCTTGCTTTCCAATTGATCGATCTCATCTAGTATCAATAAAATCATTTTGTGCGACGTTACGAGATATTTTTCAATTACAGATTTGCTGCTTTTTGAGGATTTTGGAACTTTTATTTCAAGCTCTTGAATTATCTTTGCATAAATCGTACTCGCCGATTTCATCGCTGTACAATTAACGTAGACCGTTTTGAAGGATGCTTTGAATTCACGTTCGAGCATTATTTTTGATAAACAGGCAGTTTTTCCCGTTCCAGGAGGTCCCGATACATAGAGAGAACCGGACGATTGAGTTGTCAGATGCTCGTCGAGAAACGTGCGCAATTCTGACAATTCTTTCTCACGACCGGGTAAATGTCCAATTGCCGAACTGTGAAGTGCTCTTCTAGCATTTTGATAATTTCCGGAAGCAAAGAGCCTTTTTGGTGTTAATTTTTCACCGTTCTCAGGAGAATTTGCGAGATTCAAGCGATCGAGGAGTCCCGAGGGTGTCGAGGGAGATAATGGCTTTAGGGTTTTCTTCTGTTTCGGTGGGGTGGATCCATGCTCGTCTGAAAACCCAAAAATTTATTTAAAAAAAAAATTATAAATTTGTTTTTGTAATTTATTACAATAAATCTTATAAAATTGGCTATTGACAAAAAATATATATAAATATATCAATTTAATTCATTTTCCAGTATATGGTGTCCTGCACCGTATACCCTTTTACAAATGCGTCCATAACAATCATCATATATCAATGTCTTTTTGCTTCTATACATTGGAATGTGTCTTTTTCCTTCTAGAATTCTAGAATGCTTACATCACTATTTATCGTTACATGACATTTCCTTCATCGCTGGTTCGCTTACACTAGATTCATTCACTCTTGCAAGAGTTGATCGTTTGTACATTTCCTGACTTGATAAAATATTATCACCACCGACTTACGGACTACAAACGAATTCAGACGCCTGTACTACCCCCTGCAAGAACTAGCCTCTGCCCCTGATTAGTTCCGTTGCCTCTTATCTTTTCTTACCCCATCACATTTGCCTCTTGCACTTTTTATTCTTACTCTTTAACTTTTCAAATATTCACAGATTTCACCACCTTGCCTCTCAACGTTTTATTTTAACCACTGAATTAAAACGTTTCTTGAGATAAATTTTCTAGTTTTCGGGACAATTGGCAGCAGATTTGTGATAAGCGGAAAAAAAATACGTTGATGTAGACCTCTTGAGAACTCTTGAGAATTTTTTATTTTTACTTTATCATGCTGGCTCAGAAAAAGTTGTGCAACTTTTTGCTTTCTGATGGAGTTGTGAATTCAGTCTGCGTTTATTCTCTCGTAATCATTCACGCTTCGGAATTCGTTTAGTTCATTAGGCTACAATTAATTTAAAAAAAAAGTTTACAGAATTATTTGTAGAAGTCCAACCATTAATTTGGTAAAATTTTTGCAGTTTACCTTTTTTTCTATCGATTTTCAGTGTTGTTTTTTTTTTTCATAAGTTTTCTCAAGGTCAGAAAAATTCAGGTTCCAGAACAAAAATCAAAGTTTTTAAACTTTTTTTTCTCATCTCGAAAATCAATTCTTTTTCTCTTTTAGTGTCTTACTAAATCGTCACTTTCCCGCTAAATACAAAACAAGCCATTTTTTTCCCCGAAAAGCTAAGAAAAGTCCTCGAAAAAATATTTTTTTCCCCTTTGTATCGTTTTTCAAAGGTGCATGATGCCTGTACTACGATATGCTAATATATATAAATTAAAAAATAGGGAAAAATCAATAAACACATAAATAATAAAGACGCAAACAAGCGTTACATCGATAAAACGTTAAAAATGAAAAAAAAAAAAAAAGTTTTTTCGAGATCGTGACTCACCCTCGCTGCTGTCGGAGTTCTTTCTCACCCTCCTTGGAGTGACTGCAACGTTACCACGCTTACGAGGCGTATTCACGATAGATTTCGTTCCAGTTATGTTTTCAACATCAGAATCTGAATCGGATTCGCTACTGCTGCTCATAGTCACGATTTTTCGAACTGTAGGGGTATATTTTGTACTTGGTGTAAGTCTCAATGTTGCATTCGTAAAATCTTGCTTCGGAGTATTTTCCTTCACCCCATAAAAAGTAGACTTTTTTCGTACTTGAAAAAGCAGCTTAGGCTGTACGCTTGCCATGATGAGGTTAGGACGAAAAACTCGATTTTTTAAATGTCTCAAGGGCTTCGATTTTTGTCAATTAATCTCTAGAAATATCTCGAGTCTCGTTGTTTCGCGACTGTTGCATTTGCCACTGATTCACGATATATGTAGTACGATGCACTCAAAAAAATGCACAAACTTTTGATACACGCCTGCCTTAATAATTTACTTATCGAGCACAGCGAACTTTGTCAATATAATTCGAAGATTCTTCGAGGAAAAAAAGCGTTTTATTTAAAAACGAGAGCATATGACGTGTTCAACCATTGTATTTACGTGTTCTGATGCCCAATGAACCGAACTACCCCTGAGCCAGAGAGATCAACAAGTGCAGTCTGCTGTAAAATTCGCGGGAAGGCTCTTTAAACGCGGGAAAACACTACAAAAGGGGGGAACGCAGGGAGCATTTGCGCATGCGCGAGCGCTAAATGAGCGGGAAATTGTGGACAAATGTTGCACCGTTTTGGATCAAAAGGGATAATCGTTCTCCGCTTTGATTGATAACAAGATTCTTCTTAAAACTGTTGGTATTCATTTTTATCAAGTAAGTACATATGTAATTCATCAGACTGATACAAAGTAATTAAATCAAGCAACGTTATGCTCGATGGTTGTTTGAATCGAGCTTCCTGCGTATTCCAATGGAGAGTCGCTAGTGTTCCCTTGTTGGCCCTCTCGCGTCAAAAAATCGAACTGACAATAATCGAGAAGACGCTTCCGGACATTTGCAGTGAGCCTCTTCCATATTGGTCTCAGAAGCGAACGGAGCAGCCGGGTTTTTAATCCGTAGCAATCGAGGTTTTCTAGAGTGATCTAGACTCCTCACCACCGTCAGGATGAGAGCAAAGGTAATGTGCAATCATAATCAGCGTTTATTTCGCCGATATTCTCGATAAATTCTATTTTATTCACGATTATTGAACAATACGCGTGCCGCCATTTCTTCGACGTTTGTGGACGTTTTTTTTTCTTTCTAACCGCGTGATGTTTGGGACATTGAAAAGACGCTTTAGCACCTATTAACCTCCAACACAAAGCATTTATAAGACTTTATTTTTGCATGTTATCCTAATTCTAGTCAATAAAATGTATTTTTTCTTTATTTACAGTGGCGTAAGAAGAGGATGCGCAGGCTAAAGCGTAAAAGGAGGAAGATGCGTGCGAGGTCCAAGTAGACACCCATCTTTGACTCTGTAAGTTAGCTCATACATTTTTCTATAAATTTGGTCGATATAAATTAATTTCATTTGAAAAAAAGTGTACTTTATCGTGACAAGAAATTCTTGAACAAACTATTTGTGATTGTGAAAAAAATTGCAAACACGTGTGCTGAAAAGTCCCGGTGACTCGACAACTCTCGTATTTTTATCGAAATAAATATTCCAAAAGTAAATAATTCAATTTTAACGTTCAAGTTTTTGGTGGATTTTAATTAAAAGTGAATGTTTTTTATATTACAGCTGCCCGAATAACTGGATCCAATGCCTGATTAACCTCGAGGACATCATTGATGAACTCCAAGGCTGATTCTCTTTTGTACATCAAGGATTTTGAAAGAAACACGAAAAAAAAAAAAAAACATGTGGCTTTTGTAATATTCTAAGCAATGCAGTTATTCGTGCAGAGATATTTTAGAAAAGAACTGTCCTGATTGGTTAAATAAAAAATGACTTTTCTTGATGGAAAATTATTGAAACTATTTTTTTATTACCTAAATCCCTTATCCAAAATTCCGAATTCAGTCCTATAAGCCTCTAAAATGAATAATCTGTTGGGAAGATGTAAATTTGTTATTTTCAGTTGTGATTAAACTTGGAAAATTTGTAGTCCATTGTATTTTTAATAAAAACACTAAACAACTATCGTTGATTCTCAGTTTGCTTATACATTTGGTCAACAAAAATTTATTTCATAAAAAAGTGTACTCGTGTGTTTTTAATGATAATACTTCATAGGAAGAACTATAATATCTCTAATATTAATTTAACATTTACACATAATAAGATTGTATATTTGGCTCTTATAAACGTAACAATAAAATTGCCAGCCACTTTGCACTGTGATGTTCATCATGCAGACTTGTGTTTTGTGTTACTTATTGTTTTTTTCTGTATTCATTGCAACAAATATCTTGTGAAAATTGCTGATTAATTAATTCATAAGATTTTTGTACTTTTTTTTATGAAGTACCTTATTATAGTCATGTAACTGTATACGAAACGAGAGATAATTATAAACTCTCATTTGTCAGTCATTACACTAATGTTAACGATCCATTTATCAAAACTGGTATTAAATTTTATTTGTATACATGCAAACCATATAATCATACTTGTGAAATAATCGCTCGTTCATTCAAAAATCCATAAAAATACCAACAATGAAGTTGCCAACACGGGAATTATTTTATTTACCTAATATTGATATTATTAAATTTATAAATTTTATACTTAATTTGTCGCATTATGACCGGTGAAAAGTTTAACGTAGATTTTCATGATGGCTCCTCGTGCTGCCAGAGAGTAGTATCATAATGCTGCTACGCAAAATGTAAACATAACCTTAAACATCGTCAAAATGTGCAGTCGGGCATCTCGACTTTTGTCGTGCGCGAGTAAAATTTTCTACAGATCATCGAGTTTGTACACATGCAGAGTACTCGAGCCCGTGACGATTTTTCAAAAACGAACATACTCGATCAACGATTTTCCGAAGAATACAGTCCATCAGGAAAAAAATCAAGTTGAAGAGGACGAAGAACATAACCTTTCTGGCGCTATCGGTAAACAATATCAAACATTTTGCGACGAGGATGCAACAATTATATTTGACGTGGATGAGGAAAAGAAGAAAATGATCGATCTCGAGGAGATAAGCGCTTTGCATGATTATCGTGATCCTTACGAAGGATTGAACACGAAACGTAAGAGTGAATACGTTCTTAAATGCCCCAATTATTGAACATGATCCTATTTATGACCCCCTCGATTATATATCATATTTAAACAAACTAAAATCCGATTTTGGCTATTCTTCGATCCATATTGATCAACAGCAGTAGACCGTGACAAATAAATCGAAATTTCAGATGGCGCTACCCTCATAATTCCATAAAAACTTTTACAATCCATAAGAATGCAAAACAATTTTTCAGGTGGTGTCAAGGGTGTTTATGACATTGAGGATCTTGTACAACTTTTGCGCAGGGACAAAGCCAAAGAGATATTTGTAGTGGCTGTTCCTGAAGAAGTTTCTTACGTCGATTACATTGTAGTCGTAACAGGAAAATCAGTAAGGCACATGAGTGCTCTTGCTGGATTTGTTCGAAAAGTTTACAAAATAAAGGCAAACTCCAAGGATTTGTTGCCAAAAATCGAGGGTGCAAATTCAAAGGACTGGATGGCACTGGATCTTGGTAATTAATTTATCTGAATATATTATTTACCAAATACAACAAAAAAATTGTTTTATTCGTGAAGAAAATTAATAAAAAAATTGTCAATTATCCAGGAAACATAGCTCTACATATATTCTCAAAAAGTGCGAGATACACATACGATCTAGAGACTCTGTGGACGGTGGGCGCAAAGTATGATAATGAATCAAACAAGCCTGATGCCAAGAAACAATTCGAGGCAAGATATAAGCAATTTTTATCCGGTTTTCAACCCGCTGATGACTGAATCAATAATATAATGAACATGTGTACCATATGAATATCAAATAAACGTTTCCGTGAGCCAAATCTGATCAGATAGTGCCTCCATATTTTTCTAATATATAAGTATATGCAACAAAAATAATAATCTTCCATCTTTGCTGGTATATTATACGGCAAGGTCCCTATAGAGTAGGTCATACGCATACGCATATTCCAGTTTTTGTCTAACAAGGACAGTGTTACTACTATATCTATATTTATCATTTTGCTATCGCCGTGGCCTGAGCCATCCTATCTAGAGATCTTTGTACATGGCATGTCTCGGCATTTCCAAAAATATATCTTATGTATATATTTAATTATATTTAAGTACTCTTTGGATATATTTAATATTTTTGTACACACATATTTCTTATAGATCGTACAATATATAGAATATATCGTATATATAGAACATACATTCAATCGATCTGATCGTAATAAGAGATAATTTGTATATACTTTGCATATACACTGGAATCTTTCGAAAATTAGGTATAAGTGGAAGTTTGGATCGAGCGATTCTCGTTAATGATTGAACCCATCGAAGTCATTTTTACTCTTGATTAGAGCACTCGAATTCGATATATTCCCAAATCATATCGAATTCAAGAGACCCGACTGCATGCAGTCAGAAGGGGAGTATATATACGTCTCTTCGTTGGGGAAAAAACCTTTTTAGAAACGCCACGGGACATGCATATATGTATATCACATATAAGTACTCGTAGTACTTATTGTCCCCTCCCCCGGGATCGCTTACCCCGCGCTCTCGTTCGATACATCAGTCTATCCCTCCCCCCTCCTTCGCCACCTCCTTTCATTCTTCTTATATACAATACATATACAGCATCTAATTGATCAGAGCGTTATAACTCTTAGTAACATCTCTCCACTGTAAGTAACCCATCTATCCATCAGTTATCTTCTCATTATCTTTACAATTGTTACTATGTATATGCTTTCCGACTGGAGAGAACCCCCCGCCACTTGCCGTCTCACAAGTGTCAGTAGCCTCGCGCACCCGTATACGCACCCATGGCGGTTTTTATCACGGTCGGACGGACCTCGCCTTATCGAGTTATCTGTCCGTCAGTGACAGGGAGAGAGGCCGCCTGAAGTAATACAGCAAATATATATACGTAACGAAAGCTCACTAGAGACCTTGATGCGGTGTGCTCCGTGAATTTGTAATTCTTTTTATCTCCCCTTTTGGCCACCAGGTGTTTGTTAAACTAGTCAAGGTCTATTATGTATACATATATGTATTTATATGTATAGATATATATATACACATAGCGGTGTTGAAGCGATTGCACGATTTTTTTTTTCGTTTCTTTTTTTTTTGAGACCGGGCATATCGAGCCGCGAGGCAGAGCAGGAATTCCAATCTCGCTCTTCCTTCTTCGCCTCTCTCATCTGTTATACTCGCCGTCTCTATTGTACAGTTCATTGCATCTCACCAGGCGCACGCGTTCTCTTGTACCAGACTCGACAATATATCACGGATATAACAGGGATAATAAATAGTAAAATCGTGAAACGTTTATGCGATTCCAGCTGTCGTAAAATATACATACATATCTGAAAATAATCTCCGAAAATGCTTTTCGATCTTTGAGCGAGATAGAAGAACGAACGCGGTTGAATAATAATAAATAAAGAATCAACTGTATGCATATATGTATATACGGGTTATATGAAAAGTACGACGTGTGGCCGGTAGAGCACGTACGAGTTTTACACACTTGTGAAGCGTCGCTTGACGCGAGTGGATCTCAAGCCTGACGAAAAGTGTTGTCTTTTTGCCTTTTGCTGCTATGCAGCTGTACCGAACAGTTCAGTACGTTTGTGGATGAGCTTTGTATGCGCAATGTGTACAAAATAGTAGATCGTTCAGTGTACCCTACGAACCACGCTGAAGTTTGAATAATTCATACGTAAAGTATGAGCTTTTGTGCGCGGATACTTCGAGTGTGGAAAAAAAAAACTGTTTTCGAGTGTGATTTAGTGACTTATCGAAAAGCATGTACTTTACGTGTGCGTTCATTGAGGTGAGTCACGATTACGAGAACTGATAAAATCACCTAAGTTACAAAAGACTTGGCGAGCCCCAAAAGAAAAACATTATCGATTTTTTTTTTTTGTGAACTACTTGTCTGTGCGTTTTTAACTGCGTGTTTTGTTATAATTGAGAAACCTGATTAAACCTCTCTAAAAGACTTTGAAATCGTTCATTATTATTATTATTATTATTATTATAAATCTTATTGTCACCAGGTAATGCTGCGACTTATTCTACAAGATTCGAGCTCGAAATTAATAGCGAAACGATGTTACGACGATATCTCTATTTTTCGCCGGGGAACAGACCAAAGATAAGTCTGCACAATTATTTTTTCCGATTTAACCCATATTTGTAATCAAAAATTTCAAAGATGATAAAGTGAACACGGGCGAAGATAACGAGCCGGCGTCATTTGAGCAAAAGATAACCGAATTTAGGTACGAATTAAAATTCTATAAGAATAATAATAAGAATAAATAAACGAATAAACAATAACAACAAAATGGCGAAAACGGCCGCACCGGTCTGTCAGGGAAAAGCGACTCATTGCCTGAGAATACCTCTGAGATCGACCGAGCAGATTTATATTGTATTTTTGATACCGATTCTCGTCAGTTGCGCCATCTACGTGATAAATTTTGCGGCTGATCTGGTCGTAGCGATACAACATTATCGCGAGGGAAATCCAATATGGGGAAGTTGCACGATAGCACTTATGTATGCACCTGCGATCGCTTATTTCGCATTGACCGTATCGCGTCCAGATTGGTGGATGACCGAGGATGAAAAAATTTCCGAGGGTGCTGCTGCTTGGTTTGCCCTTCAATTGCTGCAACTCGTTGCTTTCCCGATCTTCGCCCTCTACAGATACGCCGGTCTCATTGTTTTAGCTGTCGATGCGATAATGCTGAACGGTGACGAAAGAACAAAAACGCTAAATGTGGCGGCAGCACCGGCGGCCATCGAGTTGTACTTCTTTCTTCAGGCATGGTTCCAAGCCGCGCCACAGGCGGTTTTTCAGACTCATCTCATGTTTCGAGAATACACGCTGGAACGAACACATCAAACGGGTAAATATGTGTATTATATATTTTATTATTTTATTAGTCCAGAAAATAAATTGATTGTTTCAACGGTAATTTAGGAGGTGAAAAAGAACTCTATTGGGTGGAAAAAAATTAGGCATGCGATACCTGGTGGTCGGAGTGAGAACCAGAGATAGAACGGTCATTGAAGAAGTTCACATTCGACATACCAGGGCTCGAATTCTCATCACGAGCTCTCGATGAAGCTATGACTGGGACAAAACGCTTTTATTTGATCGTTGGCACAATGAAAAATTTCATAAATTTGAAATATAAATAGGGCGTACCATTCTACCATCAGAATACGGCCTGAGATTTGTTATCTTCTTCTTAGCTACAATCTCATTGCACTTTTTGCACTCGCTCATATGGCTCATGCCTGAAAAGGTAATGAATCATTCCTTCCCCGATAACTCCAAAGACACAATGCACAAAGTGCAGGAAATTTGTTGACGGTCGCGCGCTCAATCTTCTGAGTACCCGGGGATAATTTGTCTAAACTGCATTTAAATGTTACCTTAATGAGATTTACGATAACAACACCACCGTCAGTAAATCGTTTCTCCAATGTGAATGAATTAGCATAGTCAAAACGATAGGTGGTAGCAGAAAGAACTATACTCAACTCATTGTCAATATTACTCCATATATATAGATAATATATCTTTGTGTAGATTGTCAAAAATAGTGTAGATTGTCAAAAATATAATGGATATAAAATTTACGTTATCTATATAAAAGTATGTAAAATATTAATGCGAGCGAGAGATATAGGTACAGTTTTCGAATCAATACCAGCTACGATGCTTTGGATAAAAGCGAAACATCACCAGACACGCGATTCAATACAGCATTCAGCGATGCTTCATCGCTGTGGCCCAAAATATCAATTACGTCTAAATGGCATTCATTCGGAATTAATGTCATTTAGGCTCAATGTGTTGGTCATGGAATCTCAATGAAGCTATCATTGAACAAATTTAGCTTACCTAATTAGGTCTGAAAATGTGCCTACAAAATGATAGAATGCGGCAACAAACTGTCTCGTCTTTTTTTGATAACCGAGATTAACTTTAGCGCGATGCATTCTGGATTATCTTGGGTGGAATCGCTTGTACCCCCCAAATTTTATTTTTTAGTCTACGGGAACAGCACTACGTTTCTGATTGGTAATAAAAACGATTGCGTGATCGTTTTCACAACGATCGTTAGTCAGTTATTTTTTCTTTTTTCAAATGTCTTATTTCACAATTATTCTTCTTTTTTTTTTCCCTAGTTGTCGTCCACATGCTCTGCGTCCTCATGTCAATAGTCGTTCTCGCTGTCGAGACGGCATCTTTCCAGAGATTCGAGAGTCAGCGTATAAACGGGAGAAAATTGCCATGGGCAACATGGCTAAAGAAATATCGCGATCACGAGATTGGCAATCATGACGAGAAGAAACCTCTTCAGGTGGAAATGGATTCGACGACAATACAAAGTTCAGTCGCACCACTCATTGATCCCGAGGAGACTCCTGCTGATCCTGGAAATCGTGAGAATTCCGGAACGACACAACCGCGCGTAAATTTCGATCGTCAAATATCAATGACTCCACCCTTACCACCAAAAAATGCTCATGTAAGGCCACCACCGACTCCCATACGTGGCATAACGACAGTAGCTTCATTGCCAGTGCCGGAAATGCCAGCACCACCGAGACCCGATTCGATAATCAAAGATTCCGCAAGTACGGAGGTTCCGGAAGTTCGCGACGAGATAAGCAGCAGCATCGCTATCGTCGAATCGCCGAGCAGCGAGATAACAAAGAAATGGCGAAATCTCCGATTGCCAAAGAGAAAATATTCCATGAAGGGACTCGATGAGGACGATCCAGTTGGAAAATTTGTCGCTTTCGTCTGGTGGTTCTTCTTCATACTTGCACGCGTATTTGCAATAGCAATTTTTTATGAATTTTATCCAATCTGGCTACTTGGCGTTCTTGGCTCTCATTACATTCTCATGCTGGCTTATCTCTTTTATCACGCAAAATATTATGATGTTACAAATTTTTTTGTCACACTGTGGCTCGGTATGGTTTATATTTTTAGCGTAATAGAGTACAGAGTAAAATTTAAATATGCCGATATATGGCTAATTAGTTATTATACATTTGTCATAATGCAAAATGCTATTATGACCGTGACGTGGTTTATTCATGCCGAATGGACAGGTTTTTGGTATACCTACATGTATTTCGCTATATTTGTCAGTATGGCATTATGCATCATGTCAGCTTGTGTTTACAATGTTCTATTGAAACCAAAGAAACGACGAGTTTACGCTAGTTGACCTAACGGGACCCGGTGCAATGAGCCAGTTTGCGAGACTCGCTTGTGATTCGTTTGATTTGACTGTATATCGAATCATCGATGATGAATCCACGACTGAATTTTACAGTTTTTTTGTTCTTATTTTTTTAAGTGTTGATGTACGAGACTGTTATGACGATTGACGGAAAAATGTGAAACATTTATACATAGTATCATAATAATCTCATAGCTGTATTCTGGGATAACTTCGTTACTCTTCCGTTATTACGAAAGGCTCTATTTTTTCAATTTTTCATGACGAAATACGTTTTACAATCACTATAGTTTCTACATTTTTTATATGTTTTCGATGGATGAACAAATTTTTGTGCGTGAAAAGTTTGAAAAATATTAATTGTTCCATCTCTGAGATACGCACATAGTTACAATAACGTAAATTGTATTTTACAGATATACTTACAGTTTTAATTTGACGCTTACCTTAAAAGTTTGGAAAGAAAAGTTTTTTATAGCAATATTTAAACAATATAATGTTTTAGAAATTACCAAATTTATAAGTACCTACTTTTCGGCAGGACCAACTGCTCGATTTGTTCTTTACCGAATATTTTTTTAGCATATCAGTAACCTGTTTTTCGTAAAAAGAAAAACAAAACGACTATATACAGGAAATAGTCGAACTTTTTTAATTGTATTCAATTTTCTTTGAGTTTGTGGGATAACGCGATACTCCAGTATACAGTTAATGATTATACCCAGGATGTATAAAGTTCTAGGGTTAATTATCACAATAGCTTTCTTACGTTTAAAACGTATTTATTAATCGATAATCTATTTATAGTACAATATAAATCTAAGTATTAGGCGATAAAAAAATTACCCACCTATAAAAACTCTTTTACAAACTATATATATATATATATATATATATATATATATATATATATATATATATATATATATAATGTATGTGTAATATAGTTTACAAAACCCGGCAGCAGATAATCATTGTACTATTTTATTCATCGGAATCGTTTTGTTTTTTAATTTTTTTTCCTCCTGTGCACCGTAAATGTTTTTTTTTCTCTTGTATTTACAGTATTCACGGTGCTCTCTGTACATTCGTCAGTGTTTTATCTATTTACTTTACGTCATTTCTTTTTTATTTTACCGCATGGCCTCGTACTGTATCCTCACGAATTATTACGGATGTGAGAAGCTTCGTTCATCGTTTCTCTTTTATTTTATTTTTTTCTCTCAATCTTTCGTCGGTTCGTTCTTATTTGTTTGTTTTTATAGATTCTTTCAGAGCATACTTTTTCACTCAGACATGAAGACTCGAGTCTCTGTGGAGAGTACCGAGCTGAGCCTCAAAGAGAACATCGTTTAAGAGTTTTTCTGCTACTATCCTCTGATCAAGACGCATATTGCGCAATTTCGCCGCTACATTTCTACCAATAGCGTCAAATTCGTCCTCCACTACGTACGAATTATTTTGTTGCTGTAATTTCGGAACCTCCAGCGAGTCTGGCGTCTCGTCCGGCTGGATTTCCGTAAAGCTGCCATCGCAGTTTGGGTTACGATGTTCGGTGGCCATACGAGATTGGGAAATGTTCGCAATGGGTCCTCGACGAAATTGCGTTCTCTCGTCGTACTTGCGACGTCGCATTGTGGGCGAATCGCACCAGTTGTTCGGTTGCTCGGCGGCTTCTTCCTTATTGACTTGAACCTCCTCCTAAGACAAAAATAAAAAGAAAAAAATCAACTAAAAAATTATATGTAAATATTTTTTTTACTTCAAAATAATACTTAAATATGTTCGATCAAAGTTTTCATAGAAAACCCAAAAGTTCGCTACTGCCTTAAGACGAAAAGCCTAAAATTATAATTCTGGGATTAATAAAAATCCGAACTTTGTCCCGATAAGAATGATCGAGCTATTTTATCTTTGAATTATTTTTTCGACGTCCCCTGTAATCAAGGAATTACCGTTTTGTAACATTTCCTATAGCCTCGTTTGGTCTTGACAATTTCCATGGTCTTGTCCACCGACAGGTCAACGTAAGCTATTGCCGGTTTTCTCTGATTAGATTTGCACTTAATCTTCTCAATCATGAACGGATGTACTCTCTGAAAGAAGATGAATCAATCGGTAAAAAGTGGGTTTGAGAAAAAAAATCCCCAGATTTTTATCTGTGTGAATCAAATTCATACCTTTATGTGACTGAGGAAATTGCCAGTAGATTTGAGATTTCCATTTAGATTTTTGTCGCATTGCAAGCAACGAACAGTCACATTGCTGTCTTCAACCCTGATGACGCTGAAAAATTCACCATCAAGCAAAGCTGGCAGACGAACTGGGGTCAGCGTCATGTTCGACTGAATCCCTGCAATCTGTTCCGAATGTTGCACAGCCTCATCCTGTATTGTTCTGACCTCCTGAATCTCAACGGCATCGGCCGTTGTGTTATTTGCCTGAGTCTGATTCACCGTTTGAGGAATTTCTCGATGTTGATTCGGTTCTTCGATCATGCAAGGATCGAAAGTTTCGATTTTTGTCCCGAAACGATTCGTTGAATAAGTTTCCATTATATATTTTTGCGATTGACAAGCGAAAATCACAGGGTGGCAAAATAAACTCACAATGTTTTATAATAATTTTAATTTATATATTATTTTATTTATTTATTTTAATAATCCATTTATATTATTATTCTTTATTGCAAAATTTGTTTATCGTATAACTTGTTTTGTTTGCCCAGTACAAGATAACACGACGGAGATATAAGAGATAAGATCTAGATTAAAGATGAAACAAAAGCTCGCGAGTTACGAACGAAAATTGTTCGGCGAGAAAGATATATTCTCCCGCGTTTATGAGCCTCTTGAAGCATTCTGGAAAAAAAAAATGAAGAAAATACAATGGTCCGTATTTTCATTTGAGCATCGAGTGAACGCGAGAAAAAATCTCAATTTCGTTGTAACTTTTCGTAATATATGTAATCTTCGAAAGATGGCAGACAAACATGGGACAGCGTAGTTTTGAAGAGTTCTAGGGGTCGCGCGGCAGAGGGGATAGGAAAAGAGGGACGCGAGGAGCGGAAAGAGCTAGTATCGATCGGCCGAACTGAGACGAAGTAGCATTCTCGCGCGACTAAGAGAGAGAGACGTAATCTCAATGTTTTCGTTTCACTTCAGATATCTCAAAAACTAGATAGAACATAAATTTCAAATCTAAAACACACACTTCTTCAAAATATCGTCCATCCATCGGTATATTTTTCAAAAACGTTGCATCTTCGAAAACACACGATTTGTACTGGAAATGTGAAAAAAGTCATAAAGCCAGTGTTATAATCGCACAACTTTTCGACAAATTATCTTGAATATGTCACAATCTTATTAAAAAAAAAATCAGTAACATCGAAATATTGTTAACAAACATTCTGTACAAAATTGAAGCAATTGATATTCAAAGTTGTCGTCAATTTTTTTTCGTTGATTTGCGCACGTTCTCGAATCACTGATGTACAGTCTCACCAAAATGCGTTCGTCGCGTCAAGAGAGATCATACGCGACGAAAACGATGAACGGAACGCCGAAACAATCTTGAAAATCTCGACTCGTAGATGCAAGATTATCGTAGTTCACTCGACACTATCTATACGCGAGCGCGCGCGTCACGTCTTTTACATTTTTTCTTTATACTTTTTTATATTTTATTGTTCTGTTCTCACCATTTCGTGAGTGTTTGACGAATATTTGTGAGGTGGCTGTTGAATACTTCGGTGTGCTCACGCTCCGTCGTACACGGTGTGTATGCGTATGCATGTGTGTGAGTTGATAAATGCAGTAAGCCCCGCGCGTTTACGATAATATCAGTAAGCGGTACGGCGATAAACGGTAAACACTGGCCGACTTTTTGTACACAGAAAACACAAAAAGAACATAGAAAAGTAACTTCGTTGATCCGAAGAGTCGATCTTACGATGGAGTAATCTCGTTCAAACTGTTTGTGAGTATTGTGTATATTATATACTGTAAAATGATATATTTCGTGAGATTTTGTGATATATTATTTCAAAAGATCACGAACTCACGAGGCACAAAGAGATACGAGAACGCCTTTTGATTTTTGTTAGTGTTCGAGTATGCAGCGCCATCTGTGTGGATCCCGGCGAACCTGAATGTAATCTCCATTGCAGTCGGCATCACTCGTAAAAACGGAATTTTCCGCTTCGAAGATTTCTGCTGTATCGCTGCATAGGACGAATCGATAGGAACAACACGCCGTTTTAGCCGATTTTATCGAAGCAAGAAAAACAGGGATTCTGTACGAAGATTTATAACGTGAGGTAAGTGTACTCTGAATTATTAACCAACAGTTATACTTTGAATTTGATGTGACCATCATGAGGTCGGTGTGCCACATCGCCTTGAGGTGTGATGTGCTACTACTCAGTCGGCAAAACAGATTTTGCGTAAGCCATTGCGAGTGCGAGAGAGAAAGTTGCTTTTACACCGGTACCAAAATTTTCCTAAACGGTTGGTACGCAGTTTTTGTTACCGACAGAGGAGTAGCATATTGTTTTATGGTGATTTTCCTACATAGTCACTCGGTAACAAAAACTGTAAACAACGATATTTAGAGATAATTGAGATTGCTTCGAGAATCGAAGTTCGTTGTTTTTTTTTTTCTGTTCGAAAGATCAACTATCTGGCAGAGAAGAATCGATTGCAATTTGTGTTACCGACTGAGCTGTTGCACGTACTTTGAGAGAGATATATTGTTCTCTCGAACGTGAGAGAGGCAAACAGCTATTAAATTTTATACTCGTTATTAATTTTTCTCCGAATTCCTTTCCGTTTGAACCACGTGGGTTAATCAAAAGGAGTAACGAATGTGCATGTGAAACGCGTATATAATTTTTGTATACCCGCGCGTTCTCATTCTCAGAAATTTCGTACTTTTGCCCCTCTCTCTTTCTCGTTTTCATCTCGTCTCGAAATAAACCCATCGACCGATCTTGCTGTATTTAAAACTTGTAATAGATTTGTGTGTGTATATATATATATATATATATATATGTTTATGTACTATATGCATGGCAAACTGACGATTCATCTTATAATTAGTTACATATTGTATATAAAAATAATTATAAAGCAATCCGATCTCTTTTATATTCGTAATAGATTGACGCGTATCGTGCTATATCTAATTAGGCAAAGTATGCTTGAGAAGCAACACGTTTCGCTATCGAGTATTGCGGCTCTTTTAATATCGTTTTTAATTAATCGCGTGGCGGATTTTTGCATTCGATATGCGTCTTGTGTACGGACCGGAAGTGACGAGATGCACGAACGGAAACGAATAATTCGGCATTTTGCCTCGTACACGTAGATATATATATATAATTACATCGTTCTGGACAAAAATCAACTTTATATCTCCTTCATATCATGTAATCTCGTGTGTGCTCCATTCCCGTAGAATCATAACGAGCCCTGTAATTGCGAAAATTTGCCAAAAATCGTCCGTACATAAATATATATATAGATATAGAGTATTGATATTGTAAGCCGGATTATATTAAGGAAGTCGAAGGAGATTGTGAGACGCCTATCATCAGTGCGTGCGGCCCTCCTGATGGGATACTCGCTCCCTTTTTCGTTTCTGTGAGACGCCTTCGATAAACACGAAAAAAAAAAAAAACCTTTTGCATGGATTACTGCGCTTGTATATACGTTTGAGAGCGAAATGAGAAAGCGCGTAATTCAGTTAGAAGACCCTGATAAACTTTTTTGCCCCTTGACGATTTTCAATTTTCAAAATTTCTCAAACATCAAGACTGTTATTTATCGAATAAAAAAAAAATGAAAAATTAATAAAAACAGCCAACTGCAAAATGTCGAATTACTAAAAAATATTGATTAAAAGAAGGAAAGAGAACACAGCGGTGAAATAATTTATAGTATAAAAGTACTAATGTACTTTTGTAACTGTTAATGTAACGTAATATGAAAATCATTTAAATGGACATTTGTGTCTGAGAGACGTCTCTCGACTTATACGAAAGTATAATTATTATCATTTTTTTTTTAAATAATCAAATCGAACTATAATTGTAAATCTTTTGCTAATCCGATTATCGTAATTTTATTTAAATTGTTGCATGCATCATAAATTAGTGTGTATTCAAAGGATCGAATGAATCTCGACGAGTTCTTTGTCAATATCTCTATCTCTATATCGAGATTTAATTAATTAGCCTCGAGTAAATTTAATTATTTGTTTTACTCTCACATGCGAAATTTATTTACAAATGGAGGATATTTCACATTGCTAGAAACTCGGTTATCAGGAAGCGAAAATCGACGATATTATACATACGATGTTTCATCGTATGCATATATATACGAGAAATGTTCCTGCGAACTTTCTCTTTCTCCTCGACATCTTTATTACGAGGATCTTCCTTATATACTCTCATCCTCTTGTCACAATTTTTTTTCCTCCTCCTCTCAGTCACGAAGTTTTTTTTTTTTACATTTCACTTGAAATTAATGCTTGCCACGAAGGCTCGTTAGTGTACTGGCTTTAATTACTTTCGGAAATTCATTCGAATGTTCCAGCCAATCATTTATTCAAAATATTGGCTAAATGATGATTTCCTTAAGTTATAAAAAAGTTCCAGCCCTTGTTACATTGTATATATATATATACATGTATAAAAATGGTTTTGATAAGGTATAAAACGGATCGTTACGTTGAAAATGAAGCTGACGATCTTGGCATTCAGAGCGGGAATAGCACGATGAATAAATTTAGTCGAGGTGCGTTTTTTCTTCTTTTCGTTTGTTGGTTGTTTTTTTTTTTTTTTTTTTTCGTTTTTTTTATCATTGCTGACTGTGCAGCGTGGTAAGCGCGAGCGAGCTCCCCGTTAATGGACGCTACTAGACACGACACTTGTGCACATCCACCAAAAGCCCCCACAGCACGGGGAGAGTAACGTTATCCTCGAGATACCTCGCTGGTTTTATCGTCGCGATGCGTGACGGTTAGTTACGTGTACGTAACGTACGTTACCCCCGTTCCACGAGTGTTATTACGCTCGAGCGAGCGTCCTCCTGGCGTCTCCTCTTCTTCTTTTTCTTCTTCTTCCTTGCCGAGAATAACACGAGACTCGACGATATACGCCGCCAGACTTATTACTATCCTCTCGAAGCTCAACTTTAAGAAAAACAAAGTTGAGCATTTAAAAAAATTCGTTACTGAGTTACGCGCGTCCACCACTTATAGATTTTTCTGGAAATCCTTTTTTTCTCTTTCTTTTTTTTTTGCATGTAAGTTTTCATATGTAAAATGGTCAAAATTAGATAATATCTATTTAAAATTAGTGAAGTCTATTTGAATAAAATAGAATCTGTTTAAATGAATTTGAATCACAGTCAATTTTAATCAAACAGAATCGGTTGTTATCAACGATGAACTGGTTCAATGAACAAGAATTAATTTAAATCCAATAATATCTATTTAACTAACAAAAAGAATCCGTTTGAATGAAATAGAATTAATTTCAATCAAATAAGATCTATTTCTGTCGAATATAGACTTGGGTGTTTCGACAAAATGGAAGGGTATGAAATATTTGAAATATCAAATGTAACAATCAACCCCGAACGTTGTATGAAATGGAATGAACCATTTAAGAATGCAGATCTGAAAAGGGTTGTCCACTTTAAAAAAAAAATCTAATAGGAGTAAATATGACTCGGTAATATAACCATACATTTTTTGATAGTACGAGGAACTGGTTTAATGAACAAGAATTAATTTCAATCCAATAAGATCTATTTAACTAACAAAAAGAATCCGTTTGAATGAAATAGAATTAATTTCAATCAAATAAGATCTATTTTTGTCGAATATAGACTTGGGTGTTTCGACAAAATGAAAGGGTATGAAATATTTGAAATGTCAAATGTAACAATCAACCCTGAACGTTGTATGAAATGGAATGAACCATTTAAGAATGCAGATCTGAAAAGGGTTGTCCACTTTAAAAAAAAAATCTAATAGGAGTAAATATGACTCGGTAATATAACCATACATTTTTTCATAGTACGAGGAACTGGTTTAATGAACAAGAATCAATTCAAATCCAATAAGATCTATTTGACTAACAAAAAGGATCCGTTTGAATGTAATAGAATTAATTTCAATCAAATAAGATCTATTTTTGTCAAATATAGACTTGGGTGTTTCGACAAAATGAAAGGGTATGAAATATTTGAAATGTCAAATGTAACAATCAACCCTGAACGTTGTATGAAATGGAATGAACCATTTAAGAATGCAGATCTGAAAAGGGTTGTCCACTTTAAAAAAAAAAATCTAATAGGAGTAAATATGACTCGGTAATATAACCATACATTTTTTGATAGTACGAAGAACTAGTTTAATGTACAAGAATTAATTTCAATCCAATAAAATCTATTTAACTAACAAAAAGAATCCGTTTGAATGTAATAGAATTAATTTCAATCAAATAAGATCTATTTTTGTCGAATATAGACTTGGGTGTTTCGACAAAATGGAAGGGTATGAAACATTTGAAATATCAAATGTAACAATCAACCCTGAACGTTGTATGAAATGGAACCATTTAAGAATGCAGATCTGAAAAGGGTTGCCCACTTTTTTTTTTTAAATCTAATAGGAGTAAATATGACTCGGTAATACATTTTTTTTGTAGCAATAACATAGGGGAATCCGTATGCAGGGGATTCTATTTTTATATAAGGAATTCAAGTAAAATATTGGAAAAATTAATTCCCACAGCTAATACAAGCTAATTATTTCGCTAAATGTATTTTTGGATTAACAATGGTAGAATTATGAACAAATATAAATCTAATTATTGTCAGATAACTTTTTGCATGCACATTCTCGTGCAATTATACGTGCAAAAATCAATAATAACAACCTTGATTCTCATTGCTGTTGGATACGGTTACGACTTGATGGAAAATAAAAAGCACGCGACACATTATTATACATATATATATATATATATATATATATATATATATATATATATATATATAGGATTTTGTTTGCCATTCTAGTTATACCTCGAGTACTTTTACCTGTGTGCACGAACGCCTACGCACCTGCTCGTCATATAATCCACTCGTCTTGCATACGTTTTTTTCTAAAAATAATCGTACACAACAATACTATAATAGCAAATTCTCCTTTACATTTCTCCTCTTTTGTTCTGGTGAAGGTTCGTAAACTTTCTTCAAATCTTTCTCGTGAATTTACCAACTTAACATTTTCACATTCAGATTTCGATACACATATATATATATATATATATACGAGGTCAATGCTCGACTCTCGTGTTGCCACCAACGATTAAACATTTCGAGACGAAAAACACGTGGGTGGAAAAAAAGTGAAACGATTAATCAAATTTAAAAAAAATGAATTATCTTCTCATCTATTTTTCGACTTTCGTCCACTCAGTACGAGTTCAAACATCCCCTCAAAAATTTAAGTATACTCGGTAATTTTTTTTTCTTTTTTTCTATTTCGTTCATCATATTATGTATGATCAATAATCGATCGATCAATCCAAAAATCGTTCTTCTTAATATTCGTCATCGAACTTTCTCACAGATTGGGAGAAAAGATTATACTTCCAGTATCGATTACGCCTACACCTAACTTCGCTAAAGATAATTAAATCCAATCGAGTTTGTAAAAGAAAAAAAATAAGATAGGCAGATAAGTGTGCAACTGTGCGCATATACATCAATTTCGCAACGTGAAGATCTTTGAAACCCAGTTTTTCGTTCTCATATACATATACATATATATATAATAGAGGTATTACTTTTTCATCGCGATGACCAAATCGATGATTCTGCTCGTGCCTCGTTAGTTAGCGTAGGTGTAACTTGTACGGACGTTCTTGAAGCTGCTCATACTTCATTATATATATATATATACATATGCACCTACACCCTATTATAGTAGTACTTGTATGGAGTGTGCCGTACACCCGCGCGTCATTACGCGATGGCACATCAATTAACCGGTGGTACAGCTCACGGTTAATATAACCCCGCGAGCATATCATATATATATGTATACATATACATACATTGAGACGAGAGAGCTTCGCCAACGGAGAAGTACTCCTCGAAGATATTGAGGAGAAAGGTTTTCGTGTCGGGGCAACCGAGTGTGTGCCCTCGCGCGATGCTTATTTTTACATGTATATGTATATATATATATATAGATGCATTAATGTTCACCATGTATACATATACATGTATTAATGTTCACCTATATAGCCTCTCTTCCAAGTTACTTTGCTGGCGAGCCATGCTAACGTCTATCCTATGTATACCAATACAACGCAAAATGGGTAGACAATTTCTACATTACTTTGCAATATATTCAAGCACATCGAACTTATCATTTTTCTCCAAGTCTTTCCATTTCAGTTTATTACGGATTTAATTGACAAAAAAAAAATTACCACTTGAAATTGAATCTATAATTACATATTGATTAATTAATTTACGAATAAAGATCTACGTAGATTATCCTAAATAATAATTGCTATTTTAAGTTTGCTTATAAAATAAATCCAACACATCGTGTTTTATAGCAGTGGCGAAAAAAATGCATGTGTTAACCCTCTCTGGTCACCTGGGGTCAAAATGACTCCATCTGTTTTGTTGTAAAATAGTGCATTTCGCACTTCGCAGCTTTGACTTGAAGCATGTTTTTCGATAACTGACATTTGTCTTTTCAAAAATCTAACTGTGCGGCCTTAAAGTTCAATAAACTTGTTACTAAAAACGTCCTTACATTTTTTCCAAAAGAGTGCATACTTTTTGACATATTTTTTGCCGAAAATCGCTTGGGGTCATTCTGACCCCCGTGTCACCAGCGTGTTACAGCTAGGAGGTGTTGCCAGGGAGGGTTAATGTTCACATATATAGCCTCTCGTCCAAGTTACTTTGCTGGCGAGCCATGCTAACGTCTATCCTCGTGGTATACAATTCAAAATTGATAGACAATTTCCACATTACTTTGCAATATATTCAAGCACATCTAACATATATTTTTTTTCTCCAATGTAGTATTTCCATTTGAGTTTAGTACGAATTTAATACACAAAAAAAATTAGTACATGAAATCGAATCTATAATTATATATTGATTAATTAATTTGCGAAAAAAAATCTACGTAGATTATCCCAAATAATAATTGCGAGCCATGCTAACGTCTATCCTCGTGGTATACAATTCAAAATTGATAGACAATTTCCACATTACTTTGCAATATATTCAAGCACATCTACCATATATTTTTTTCTCCAGTGTAGTCTTTCCATTTGAGTTTAGTACGAATTTAATACACAAAAAAAATTAGTACATGAAATCGAATCTATAATTATATATTGATTAATTAATTTGCGAAAAAAAATCTACGTAGATTATCCCAAATAATAATTGCGAGCCATGCTAACGTCTATCCTCGTGGTATACAATTCAAAATTGATAGACAATTTCTACATTACTTTGCAATATATTCAAGCACATCTAACATATATTTTTTTCTCCAGTGTAGTCTTTCCCTTTGAGTTTAGTACGAATTTAATGCACAAAAAAAATTAGTCCTTGAAATCGAATCTATAATTATATATTGATTAATTAATTTGCGATAAAAAATCTACGTAGATTATCCTAAATAATAATTGCGAGCCATGCTAACGTCTATCCTCGTGGTATACAATTCAAAATTGATAGGCAATTTCTACATTACTTTGCAATATATTCAAGCACATCTAACATATATTTTTTTCTCCAGTGTAGTCTTTCCATTTGAGTTTAGTACGAATTTAATACACAAAAAAAATTAGTACTTGAAATCGAATCTATAATTATATATTGATTAATTAATTTGCCAAAAAAAATCGACGTAGTTTATCCTAAATAATAATTGCTAAGCACGATGTGTTGGATTTATAGCATAGGCGAAAAAAAAAATTGCTCATGTCAGATTTATGGCAATCGGATAACGAACACACTTTGGAGACAATTGGCATCGATGAAAGTCCGAAAAGTGTTGATTCGTGTAATGTCTGAGAGCACGAACGTGCCGACAAACGGTCCCTTCAACAAAGGCCGGTACATTTATTCTGTCCCTTTTTTTAGACGTACTTTTTACTTAAGTATAAGTAAGTTTTAACGGTACGCTGAAATACTTGTAAAAAGATTAATGTGGTTGGATGTAAAATAATTGGTAAAATCTGAGGGATAATGCTTTGAGTGTTGAGCACTAAGTACCGTTACTTTATAAGCTCGCGAAGTAATGAAAAAATAGAAATTTCATCTAAATCTTAAATCTCTCAGACTTTTCATCTGTCGTGAAGTAATAAAAAAAATTGAAAAATGTAAATTTCATCTAAATCTTAAATCTCCCAGACTTTTCATCTGTCGTGAAGTAATAAAAAACATGAAAAATATAAATTTCATCTACATCTTAAATTTCTCAAACTTTTCATCATTCTTTTTTATTTCACACCGAAAATCATTTTCTAGCATAATATTTTATTGTAAATTTTATCATAAACAAGTTCAAAATATCCATACGTCTGTATAGTCTACTGATTGGCAGCGTTTCTATTTAATCACGACGTGATTAAAAACTATTGGTCTTCCATATTTATGGATTAAGGAGCCTCAGGCAAAATACCATATGTGAATTTCATTCCTATTTCTTGTCCCTTGGCCGAGACAAGATTTGTGACGTCGTCCTCATCTTTGTCCTCCCACTACTTCTTCTTCTTCTTCATTTTATTTTTCTTCTTCGGAGGGTCGAGGGTTTTTTTTGACGTATCATTACCATGGGGTTCCATGTACATATATAAATATATATATATACATATATATGTATATTATAATGAAAAGATATACTAAATATATGTGTGTATAATATTACCTACTTACATCCTATCGCCGCGGTTCAACGGATATACGTATGAGGAGGATTCACATTGCGCGAAGAAACGGTACTGGCCGCACCGTTTTCTTCCCTGCATCGTTCAATATCTATACACTATATATACGTGTCATACTATACATACCACGTCGGGTAGACTAGGATCTGGCGCTATCCTGTCTGTATTTTAATGTATTTTTTTTTTCTTCTCCTCAATCAAAGGGTTTTAAATCCTATTAGTGTTTTTATATTATATATATATATATATATATATATATATATATATATATATATGTATATAACCGATTGGATATATTTAAATTGAGACGAAGTGCATTTAAACAGGTAATGAAAGAGCACCAAGGAGCTCACCTTCACCTGTTTAGGGTTAAATATAGTAAATATAGTAATATAGCTTCTTGTAATGTGCGAAATAACGTTACGAAACGTTTTGTCGGGGTCGTGTCTAGTTTTTTGCATATCACTACTAACTGCATCACTACTAAAGACGCGTTTGTGTGCAAAAAGAATTTTTTACATTTTACCTTTTGGAAATGTGACTCGGAATTTTACACTAAACTTAAAAAAAAAAAGTAATATGGTTGAAACTGAACCCGCTATAAATTTTTCATTCAGTCCAAATACGTCTGCAATTTTCCCATCAATGAAAATTCTCATCTTAAAATAACGAAAATATTCTAAAATGTAAGGCGTGGCGATATATCGTTTTGTTCAATTTTTTTTGTAATTTTGTCGTCTCCTCGAAAGTTCCAACATCCTGAAACACCCTATAGACAAATTTCACGTTACTTTATTATAAATGCCATGCGTAAAAAACTCGTATTTCTTTATTCCTAGTGCTAGTTTATTATGCGAAAGAAAATTTGATAATTTCTATTTTTTTGCTTTGACTTTTTTTTTTTTTTTTTTTTTTTTTCTACAATCTTTTATCGATTCTTCGTATAATGGCGCGACTTTCTCAAGCTCTTCTTCGATATCGTATTATAAATTGTCCATGTCCCTCATGCCCCTGCTTTGCGACCGCGAATTTAAACGACCTCATATCTGCCAGCACCAGCATACCATTTCCATAGCTCTTTCCAGCGTTCGTAGATTCTCGTCATTCGAAGTGGTAGTAGTAGCAGTAGATAGTCGTCGTCGCCGTCGTAGCCGTTTCCGCAGGAGCCAAGGTTTCTTCATTCCCGGGTTCACGGTAAACTTTCCAGTCGCGTAGGACTGCGAAAATTCTTCCATCTTCTACGAAAATCCGTTCAAGAATTGAAATTGTAAAAAAATCACATCTCACTTTTTTTTTGCCTAATTACATATCGAATCGTAAAAAAATTCGTAAGTTGATCGAATTCATTACCGATTACGAGAAAGAATTCAGATTACGAGAAAAATATTTTTCAGTTCGAGAATTCAGTTATTTATCAATTTTATACTTTTTGCAATTTTACATTCTTCTATAATTCAACAATTGTACACTTTTAATATAATTAAATAATAATATAAATTAATATAATTTATAATGCAGAATTTAACAATCAGTTTCTCAACTAAGGGGTTTCGGGAAACTTAAAAAACTGGATTGTTCAGAAATTCGTTTGAGATTTATGATAAAAAAATAACATCCGTAATTTCTTGCTTAACTTTCATATATATATATATATATATATATATATATATATATATATATATATATATATATATATATAGAATTCAACTCGAAATTTTATTAAATTCGTCGTTATATCTGAGCGGTAATTCTGTCATTTTACAGTTCCGTAATTCCGCAATATGATAATTTGACAATTTTATAATTTTATCATAATGATAGTTTTGTGGTCAAGCGAGATTTCATATCGCAACTGCATCAGACACAAGCGATGTCTATAACCATTGCGGAGAAACTGGCAGAGAGTCGAGTGAGAAAACGTGAGACGGTGGCCCATACGACGTATCGACATAAATTTAAGATCCTATTAAATTTTCTGATGCCCAAGGGGGACATTTATTTACCATATACATGTGTATATACTATATATATATTTTTATACAAGTGTATACTGTGGGCTATGTAAATCGGTAGAGCGCATGGCTCTATATATTCCAGTATATACATATATATATATATATGTATACATGTACAACATTGAGAGACTTAAAAACACATAAAGGGGGGTAATAGTAGGAGTAGAAAATAAAACATCATAGGCATCCAGAGCAGCACGTAGATCACGAGAGGATCCACCTGACTCCTTGACCCCGCGCACCTAGAAAGCGAGCAAGCAAAAGCATCAAACTACCCGAGAGCCAAGAAAGCAACGAGAGAGCCTTATAGCAAAATCTTCTGGCACTTCTACGGATTTCCCATTAGGATAATTATTAGTCTATAGTCCCTGTTCTTAAGTGCTCCTCTCCTGCAATCGATGGAAATACTTAGAAGATGAACAGAGGGAGAAAAGGGTAGAAGAAAAAATTCTTTCCTCTCTGATGAGATTCAACAGACACGCGTTTCAGAGACTTTCGTGTTAGTTTCGTGTCCAAAAAATGGAACTTAACAATATTCACGTGAATAATCGTCACAGATTATATATTTAATTTTCTACATTTTTTGTTTTCAATATTGAAATACTGCCTAACGTTTCTTTTCGTGATTTGAAGTATTTCGTATAGACCACGTATTTTATCCGAAAAAATGCCTCTTACATAACACTGCCAAAAGTCTGTTCAATCTTCCTATCTCGGAAGATTGAACAGACTTTTGTACACCTGAAAGAATTCCATATTGAGTGCTCTTAGTATAAAGTTGCACATCGTGACACGTTATTACATATGTGGTTGTGCACCAAGTAGTCGGCGAAAGAACAGACGTTGCGAACTTTTAGTAGATGGAAGCTCGAGAGAATCAATGACACTAGACAACGAGATAGAAAGAAGATCCCCTAGACAATGAGAGCCTAGGATTTGTGGATCGATACCAATAATTAGAAATCTTCCTGGCCCCCAGGGCCGATCTGTCTACAATTGTGAGCTGTACATTTGTACTGCGTGCGTGATGTGCAGTCATCTCGAATCTCGTAGATTGAACAGACTTTTGTACACCTGAAAGAATTCCATATTGAGTGTTCTTAGTATAAAGTTGCACATCGTGACATGTCAAGTGTCGGCCAAGTGGTCGGCGAAAGAACAGACGTTGCGAACTTTTAGTAGATCGAAGCTCGAGAGAATCAATGACACTAGACAACGAGATAGAAAGAGGGAGATCCCCTAGACAATGAGAGCCTAGAATTTAGACAATTGGAAGCTGCACATTTGTGCTGCGTGCGTGATGTGCAGTCATCTCGAATCTCGTAGATTGAACAGACTTTTGTACACCTGAAAGAATTCCATATTGAGTGTTCTTAGTATAAAGTTGCACATCGTGACATGTCAAGTGTGGGCCAAGTGGTCGGCGAAAGAACAGATGTTGCGAACTTTTAGTAGATGGAAGCTCGAGAGAATCAACGACCCTAGACAACGAGATAGAAAGAGGGAGATCCCCTAGACAATGAGAGCCTAGGATTTCTGGATCGATACCAATAATTAGAAATCTTCCTGGCCCCCAGGGCCGATCTGTCTACAATTGTGAGCTGTACATTTGTACTGCGTGCGTGATGTGCAGTCATCTCGAATCTCGTAGATTGAACAGACTTTTGTACACCTGAAAGAATTCCATATTGAGTGTTCTTAGTATAAAGTTGCACATCGTGACATGGAATTACATATGTGTTTGTGCGCCAAGTGGTCGGCGAAAGAACAGACGTTGCGAACTTTTAGTAGATGGAAGCTCGAGAGAATCAACGACCCTAGACAACGAGATAGAAAGATGGAGATCCCCTGGACAATGAGAGCCTAGGATTTCTGGATCGATACCAATAATTAGAAATCTTCCTGGCCCCCAGGGCCGATCTGTCTACAATTGTGAGCTGTACATTTATTGTGCTGCGTGCGTGTGTGCAGTCATCTCGAATCTCGTAGAAACCCAAGAGGCTAGAGCAATCCTATAGCGTTCATATCTTTTTTTTTTTTTCGTCCCTGCCCCATAGACAAGATTCTAGGTGAAAGAGACCAATCTGTCTAATAACATACGTTCGACACCGAGGGCCTAAAACAGCTGGCTCAGAAGCAGCGTGGCGGCAAAAAAAAAAAAAACGTATGGCCATAACGCGTATTTCTTTGGAACGTTTGTGTGGGTCAGGTGGATTTTATACATGTGGATAAAATAGACGCGTTCGAGTCTCTGCTACCTCAATTATAACCCATGCCATGATCGCGTACCTGCTTATACCTCCTGCCCTCTCTCTCTCTCTCTCTCTTGGACTAGGACAACACGGAGATTCGGGAGCCACATGTGGCCTATCCGTTATGATATTTTTGAGCGCGTCTCGCACGTCTGGTAGCGTTTTGCCAATCGACGCGTTTTCCTTCTTCCTTCAAGCTCCTCCAGAGCGTAATCGAACACTCGGACCGGTTAACACGGCTGGACACCGGTCTCCAGTGGTCCGAATGTGTAATTTCCTAGTTCGCGGAGGTCGCATGATGAAGTTCTCTATTGGCCGGAGGCGAAAAACGAATCCTCCGTAGACAGAGCCCATTCGATTCGATAATCCAAAGTGTGCGAGCCCCTTGGCGTCTCCGACACTGCAAAAACCCTTCTCTGTGCCTGATTCCCTCCTGCGGCTCCTTCGGCTCTTTTGCTGCCGTTGCTGGTGGTGATGGTGCCTTTTGCTGCATGCATGCTACGAGAGCAAGCATTCCGATAGGAAGAAGCCACACGGTGTGTGATTCGTCGTCCTCGCGTGAAAGTTGTTCACCTCCTCCTCACATCGAGAATCGTGAAACTTGTGTAAAAAAAAAAAAAAGAAAAAAAAACGGCACCGAAGATTATTCCGTACCTGAGAGAATGAGAGAGAGAGAGAGGGGGGGATTGAGGGAGAGAGAGAGAGAGAGAGAGGGGGGGGGGGGAGAGATAGGCAGGGAGGGAGACGGAGAGAGAGAACGAATCCCTCGTGAAGCTGAGCACGAATCTTTAATCTTCTTGCAAACGAGAAAAGTGTACGCTAGAGTTTTTAGCATCTACCTCGTTCGCGATAAATGAGCTTTTTCTAAATATAAAAACGTGAATAATATTAATGATTAGTGATGTTTGTTAATGTAGGACGATTTTAATTCATTACTTGATAATTGCAGCTTGTTCAAAATTAATTAAATTAGCAAAGGAAGTCCCAGCCTCCAACTCTCATGTTACTCAAAGGAATTAAAAAATTTGCCTCGGTCCGCGTAGACTTAATACGAAGATTCCTCGAAATCTCTCCAAACGAGTTCGTTCCTGACGATGAATCGTCGCCCGTTCACACACACACACAGACTCATGAATCCCTTCGTAATGACTCATTTGAACCTCTCTCTTCCTCTTTCATCCGCGTGGCTCTTATATCGCGCGCGCGGGACAACTGTGAGAAATTGTATATCGTGCGAATGAAAATGAGAGAGGACGAAGGATTCTAATGTCTTTTTTTTTTTTTTCTTTTTTTTTTTATCATCCTATATTCACATGCGAAACCGGACGATCCTTAGACGCTTCCCATGTCCTTCGCGGGCTTGTTTTATTTTATTTTTTTCTATTTGCGCTTCATTCATCAGCATTTGTGTGAATCACTTTACTCTATACCGAGAGTACAAGCACATATGTAATACCTACTCTATATAATATATGTGCATGCACGTTTATATATTTGTGTGCGTGGGACAAAACTCTGTGATAAAAAAAAAAACCAAGGAGTTTTTGAAAAAAATCGTTACTGAATTTTTCATCAGTCTAAAAATAACATCGCTATCAAATTTAATAAAGAAAACTCTTCTATAAGTTATTTTTTTATCATTTTTGCTGAAAATATATGTTTGATTAATGAAATAACTGTGAGTTTACTTTCTCACAGAGTTGCGCGATCATCACTTTAGATTCGCTTCCTTTGCAATTGCATGCGGACACGAAATTTCAGTCCTCTAATTAAACTGACTCAATTTTACCCCTATTTTGACACAGAGGAGCACGCGTAAATTCTCCATTGAGCATTTTCGGATAGAGGTAAACATAGTCTTCGGTTAATATGAGAATGATTTTTACAATATTCCATTGGAGAAATGCCGCTTTAACATTAATCTACTGTTTATTAGTATGACGAAATATAAATACTTAGTTATATCTAGTGCTAAATTTTATCTGAGACAAATCAAATTTCGTATCTACCACAACATTTTATTTCGTCCTATATTCGGTTAACCGAATCTTATTTAGCTCAGTGGCGATTGAATAAAAATAAGTGAACAAACATTTCGTTATATTCAACACAAAAATTGTCAACTCACAAGGAGAAGTGGATATAGTGTTCAGTTTCCCAGGTGCCTGGTGCCTTCTCCTTCTTAGAGTGACCCACAGGTGCTTATCGTGGGCGTAGGGTAGTTAAAAATTGGGGAGAGTTTGCTGCTCTCTACTTTCTTCGTATTTAAAATTCGTACAAGAAAAATACTTACGGGATATTCCATCCTGCAGTCATGGCTCGCAAGCCAAAAAAAATTAGAGCAGTCGTATGATAGAAAATATTTTTAAATAAATATCAAAGTCTCGAGACAGACGACAAAGTGACAGCTTTAAGCTAATAAACGATTCAGTCGATTGAGCAACCATCCACTTACTTTTTTGTTTGAACGATTGACGCAGAAGCTACCAGAAAGGACGCGTATAGTATAAAATTGTTAGACCCTCGCGAGTAATTCTTTTTCAAAACATTACATGTTTTTCCGATGATCCTTTTATCGCTTCATTTATTCCTGTAGACACGGCTGGACGAGGACAGTATCCTGTATTTTTGACGTAAATGGGCATCCTAAATATGAAGGCAGTAGAGAGGAAGCTTTTCTTACTTTCTGACCTCGCCCCTTGACACGTGATAAGAGCATGTATGGGCCCTTAAGAAAATTTAGATACACTTACGAAAGAGATTTTTGATCGACATTGAAGACTTTATAAAATCTCATCTCTATTATGAAATATAACTGATGCAGGATCTGCGAGAAATCATCCTCTGTACCAATTTCGCGACTGTTGGAGGGCTACAAAAACCTTCAAATCAATCGCGTCGGGAAATTATAACTTTTTTTTCGATAAACATTTATAAACCACATCGTAATTTATTCGACTACGCAATTTACTGTACGGAATTTTTAAGATGAATCGTGGCATTTTTCACGTCCACGAAAATTAAATGTTCGCGGTGACCTAAATGCATCAGGTCTATGCGATGCGTTTTTCAATAAAACGAAAATATGTCCAAAATGGTCAAATGTCCGTTCTTTAGGGTTTTTGAATCATAATAATTTTTTTATTTTTTTCGATTCTATTCGATCACAAATTTCCTATGGATCAAGCCGAGTTTTCGTTAAAATCTTAACAATTTCTTGTTAAAATATAATATTTGAATGATTTGGTTTTTTTCATTTTACGAGTCAAAAACTGCTAATTTGTATACAGAATTTCTGGAATCCTATAATATATATATATATAAAGAGCACTTGTGAGACAACACGCATATATATATATATACATATATATGCGTGTTGTCTCACAAGTGCTCTTTTTCATTCGTTTAAAACGTTTTCTTGTCCTCGTGAGTCACTGAGTGGCGGCACGAGCTTTCCGCGTTCAAGACCGTTCTCTCGGTTGACCCAACGAGCTGGTACAGTACACGGTGAAGCGCCAATGAGAATTCTTACTAAGCCGATGCATGAGTGTATGTAAAACTCGTATGGATTTACACGGTACTCTCATATATATATATATATATATACGTACATATATATATATATATATATATATATATATATATATATATGTACGTATGCATTGCAATACAAGCGTGTATGAGAGTACATGAAAGCCTGTTTAGTTCTTGCTTGGAGAGCTCACATGTTCAAAGCTGGAGGATGACGGAACACAAAGCGCGCTTGGTAGGAAAAAGAAAAAGATACGGCGAGTCTGCAGAAGACACGAGAGAACGAAGAATTCGTATATATATATATATATAATGAATATATTTGTGTCTTTGTTATACTATGAAATGAAAGAGAACAAAGACTTTTGCGAACTTTGAGGAAGCAACAGAAATTGTCTATGTCTAAATATTTTAACTGTATCTCTTTATATTTTAATAAAATTATTCTTAATTATGTACGATTTTTTTTTTTTCTCTTCCAGTTTTTATTTTTCCGGCCGTATTTTACGTTATGCTAAAATATTTAAACACCTTAGTGAATACTCAGCTTGTGTATTAGTTGAGATATTGTAATATGGGCGCGAGACATTCGGAATTCGAGATATGATACGAGTGTACAAGATAATAAAACAATTTTTTAATTACCCTTTTTAAATTTTGTTTCGTTTCAACTTCCATTTTGGCGGCCGTATTTAATATATTTTAATATAATGTTCAAACGGTAAAACACTTTAATAAAAACTCGACTTGTGTATATTTAGTTAAAATATCGTAATATAAACGAGATGCATTATATGCCAGCATGTATATAAGAGAAAATAGGATCTACAGTGTACTATATATATATACTTACTTAGTATATATACTGTGTATATAGTACACATACATATCGTACACATGCCTATACTGTTTACTACTATTATTGTACGGGCTAGAATCCTCGAAGTTGGCTCGCTCGATCTGCGGTCTCGGCGAAATGACTTAACGCTGTGAGCATGGTAGCCGAATGCCCATCTCGTGGTCGCTAAGGGATAGACGAGAGCCCAAGCTCCGCATACACAGGCTCGATCTCTAATGGAACGAGCACCCGTATATGAATGCACACATGAATATACATATGTACATAGCTAAATACATATATGTATATGCTCATGATGTGAATATTAAATACATATATGTATATGCACATCATGTGAATATTATATATATATATATATATATATATGTTTATATATGTATTTATGTATGTATGTATGTATGTATGTATGTATGTACGTATGTATGTATGTATATATGTATATATACACAGAAAGGTGCATGACACGTCGTGCGCAGCATCTCTCGAACTCCGTGTCTGACCCTTTTACGACGATTTTTATTTATTTTTCTCGCAAATACAAAGCCAAAAAAATCCCATCGAATTTACATTTTTATTTTATCAAATTTACATAATTTAGAATAATTTTGAATTTCGTTTCTTTGCGATTTACACCTCATTTCCATTATGTAGTTTTCTTTTTATATGCAATACTGGACATAATATACTTAGATATAATGCAATACTGGATATTTAATTTTTGTCTCGTCGTTGGAATGATTTAAAAAATTGGTAAAAAAAAGGCTTGTTGCAATTTATTAAGGTGTTCAAATATTTCAGCCTTGGTAGTGTAATAAAGAGGAAATACATCTATTCGAGAGAGAGAGAACGATGAAGGATGAATGAAAAATACATACGAAAATTAACAACGCACGTGCGCGTGTGTGTGTGTGTGTGTGCGTGTGTGTGTGTGAGTGTGTGAGTGTGTGTGCGCGTAAGGATAATATATCGCGAGAACCGGAAATCTGAAACGGTACCGGAAGTCATCCTAACACAACGCGCAACTTGCACCGTCCACAAGGCATGATAGGATGTAACCACAGAAATACTGCTACATACATATATATATATATGTAGCAGTATTTCTGTGGTATATATATATATATATATATATATATATATGTATATATCTACACATAAGCTAGTAAAGATCAGCAGCAGGTGGGTGACGCAAGCGAGATAGAGATAGATGATGCTTATCCGGGGCTCTCTCACTGTCCCTTTCATTTTCGAAGAGTGAAGGGATCCCAATGCTTCGAAGGTCTTACCGGCGTGTACCAATCTTCTTTTGCTCTATACACACGCTTCTCTCTCTCTCTCTCTCTCTCTCTCTATTTTTATCACTGGTTTATTTTATTTTGTATCCTTCGTTATCCTCGCTCTCGTCCACTGCTTAATTACGTTTGACCTCACGAGACTTCCTCGTTGTATTTTACGATTGTATGGCAAAAAAAAAGCGACTAGATTAGAGAGCCTGTCATCCGTGTACTTGAAGCTATACTTTGAGACATCGTTTATTATCATAGAAAAACACGCTATATACAGGTCAGTGAGGTTGAAACAAAAAAGAAACAAAAAAAAATATTCGACGTGCATAATTTTAATTGTATTGCATCGAGTCTTTACGGAAAAAAGAATCGTGCAGTTGAATTAATAGCTGAAATTACTTTGGCGCATGATATAATTAATGTAAAATTATGATTTAATTGCGAGATTAAAATAATAAAGATTATTTTTACTTTTTTCTAACCCCAAGACGCGATCCTCTCAGAGTTTAATAAGGATGAGCTGATGATCGTTAACGCTTTGTAGTTACGCTAGTCTCGTTCGTTTCGCGATATCATTCCAGTGCCGTGAGTTTTCTCGCTTCACTCTCCCAATCTCTCTCTCTCTCTCTCTTTCTCTTGTACAGCAAACGGCTCGGATTCACCAGTGTGTGATACGTTTTACCCTCGGTCCAATTCCTCGCTTCTAGTTGGTACACACACACACACACACATATATATATATATATATATATATATATACGTGAAAATATACGAAAGCGTCTCTACAGGGATGTAGAAAGACTCAGATGAGGGATAAATCCAGTGGGCTGAAGTTATCGTGTAATAAATCTTAGATTACGTCGCGTACCAGGACACAAAAACACATACCATGGAAAGTTCATTTTCGTTACATTAAATTTTAAATTTATTCCATCCGCGAGCATCTATTTTATTATAACCCAATGAAAATTCATCAGACGCCATTAATTAACGAAAAATACTTTTCACAGTTTTCCTAACAAGGAGTAAAATTTAAATTGCTACAATCAATGGTATCCCGGATATGAGCGAAAAATATTTATCTACCCACGCATTGTTCTCATATAATCGATAATAATAACAAGATTCTCGAAGGTCACGACAGTTAAATGCTAAATAGATCCGGCGCATCGAACAAAAGTGATAGTTGAAGAAAAAATAAATAAACAAATAAAGACAGTCGTGAGAAAACGATGGACGATGCGTCAAAAGTTATTTAGCGAAGGAAATAAATTGCAATGTAAATTAATTAACTAAGAACGAGTCAGCATTACGCATAGCCATTTCAAACGACCCTGAAAACGAGTCACAAGCGTTTCAGCATTGAAGTTGTAAGACTACTGAGAATCGGTAAGATCATTCGATAATGAGTAGCAGCCAGAGATTGTTTAAAATAATCGAATCAGCACGAAAGGCGTGACATAAGTCGTTATAATGGATTTCATCGTTATTCATCGTCGATTAAATAATAGAATCGATATTAGTAGATCGCCAGCAGGTGTTGGATGGAGAAAAAACTTCGAGGCATGAAGAATGAAACGATGATAATTATTAATTGTTTCAGTAAATTTACAACTAACTAGTAATTAATCAATTAATTAATTAAACGAAGTACTTGAAGAAGAAATCTCCATAAGAACAATGGCAGCGTCTCGATGCTACGTAATTGGAAAGCAAAGTTAAAATATATATATATATATATATATACACATACACTATCTATAAGCGAACCCTTTAAAATTATTTTATTACCATATCCATATAAATGGTGACAAGTCTTTTTTTTTTACCGATTTGTTATCAACAATAATTTTCATCATCAAACGTAAATGAAATATTTAATTAAAATATCCAAATAAAAATATGTAAAACGACGTTTCAGCGTAGGAGAATTTTCACAGATGGTAAAATAGTGCTGACCGATAATGTATATGATATATATATATAACAAGAAATGGTCGATTACATACAGGGTTTTCTTCAAGTACTTCGTGTGAGGGCAACGGGGTAACTTCGAGAGCTCTACGATGGCGCCATGAGAGGCAAAATGCGGGGGAGACGAAACGACTAAGAGGATATACATTTACTATGTACTATACGTACTCGTATATGCGAGTCTCTCGCGGCATAGAACGCGAACGAGAGGAGGATCCGTGCCACTCGGTCATTGGTGAATGTACCGTATAACCGCGCTCATATATACCTATATATATGTGTATATGTATATGCTTCTCGCTTAATACTAACACTGTCTCTATCTCTGTTAGACAGCATCTATATATGTATGCAGCTAAGCGAAGATATTCCTCCTATCTCTCTCTGTACGATGGAAATAGGATAGAAATCCTATTTCCATCTTTCTCACGGATAATATATCTTCTCTTGAAGCTGGATCGCGTGTATTGTATGCGGAACTTTCTATCGCGCATCCTCACTTGCCGTGGCTCCTCTTATTTTATCGACAAAAAAAAATCCTTCTCGTAGCTCATAATTTTCTACCCATTGACAAAATCAAAAAAAGAAAAAAAAAACTTTTACGACAAGTTTGAATGATAAGAGGATTTAATACGTGAAATAATTAATAATGATAATATATTTGAAGAGCTACGGAAGAATTATTTATGCGTGTTTTTTCGAAATCATGTGTAGTTTTTTGAAATTTTTCTTAAATGCATTACACACATATATATATATATATATATCTATATATTAACCGATTGGCTATTCGGGTCATGACCAGCATTATATATGTATGATATTTTTATTCCTCGAGATGAACTTTTATTACTCCTCATAGTATCGTAATTGCTAAGAGGAAAGGGGTTGCTGCGCGTGGGGCATTTTACGGTCACGATAACAGGCAATTAATTAGCTACGCGACACACGCACTTGAGACGATCATCGTGAACGGGTTGCGTGGAAAAAGTCATGAACGTATCAAAAAAAAACAAAAAAAAGAAAAAGAAAAAAAAACAGGCTCCGAAAACTCGTTTGCTCTGCCTGTGTCGCACAACGAATAGGAAGCTGGCAATTAAAAATCGATTGGGAGCACAGAATCTTTGATACAAAGAGGTAGAGATTATTCTGATGGCCTCTCTCTCTCGTTTAAACGTCTTTATTTCACCGTTGAACTTTCGGTTTTGAGTTTTGACTCTGCCATTGACCTTTCACTTCACGTACTAGAAATAACCCATGAGGAAAAAAGAGCGAGAGAGGGAGAGAAACTTCCCTATTTAAAAAAAAATCTATTTACGTTTATAAATCACGGAGACCGCACAAAAAAATATCCTACATTTTGAGCGTAAACTGTAAACAATCATCATGATGTTTCAATATATCTCGGTGATGAGAAAAATATTCCTGTGAACATCTTTGCTATCTTTAATGTATTTGAAAAAAAATTGTCTCATTCTCGGACAAATACAGGGGAGAATAGGAAGGTTTAAATTTTTCCTCAATATAATTTTTTGACAATGTTATGGAAAACTGTTTACGACAGCTGACTTCGTAAAAATGCTCTCTGAATGAAAATTTTCATAAACACAAGTAAAAAAAAAAATGCTATTGCAAGCTGGCATTGAATTCCATTTTTTCATCTTTAAATGAGTAAAGGAAAATTCCAAATAATAAGTTTCATTAATTATTTATTGAAGATATAAGATCAAAGGTAATTCATACAATTTTTTTCTCATTTTTTCTTTCAATAAATCAAGAATACCTTTTGTTATGGAGAATTAAAAAAAAAATATTGCTAGTACCTTGTGACTTTATTTTTAATAATTTATCAAAGCTCGTATATACGGTCATACCTGCCGACACTTTTCAACATGACGTATTGCAAAAAGATTATTTTCAACAGACGATCATAATGCACCGACGATCTCATGGCGACAGACGTGGACGCAGAGGAACGATGCAAAATCGTCAACTGCTATTGAACGATTCATCAATACGAGGAAGGAATTTGTTGGGACCACTTTTCTCGGATGCTCGACAAGTCAGGCTGCTCGAACTCGGTACTGACTGCAATGAATTGGCATGTCCACTCCCGGTCTCAACACGTGGAATCGGTTTCATAATATCACAAATGATTCCCAGATTGCGTCAACAATTGCCCGAGCATGTTGAAGCGATGCCAGATGCAGGAACGATCTATCGCGCCAGTTTGGCTCAATTGCAAGAAAAAATGGATCAAGCGAGAGCTCTTCCTCTAGAATTTCCATTGCAAATTGACGCTCCCATGTACGACGTGTGGCCATCGTCTTTTGCCATTGACAGACCACCCTGGATACTCCAATCGAATCACATAAATATAAGTCAGATTGCTCTGATAATAAACAGCATAGGAAACTTTCAATTTAAGAATAAAAAGTATGGTTCGGTTTTTATGAAAGAAACTTCACCGTTAAATCTCCAAATAACAAATTTACGAGCGTATTGCGTGGAAATGTCAAATATCGAGACACAAGCTGTGAAAAGAACGCTGGGCTATGAATTAAATTCCATTCCAATGGCAATTTGGGAAAGAATGGACAAGGATGATCCTAAATCAATTGTACTGACCAATCCCGATGATATAATTTCGGCTAATTATGATCACAATGCACTCAGCCGTGATCTCATAAAATTGCACAAATGGATCGATGATATTAGTAAAATTGTGCCGGAAATACGGGGTGAAGTTGATTACAAGTGTGACGGTGATTTGGGCCTGTTGGTCTCCACTCACGTTATACCTGCACGAGCTATGAAAATCGAAAACAATGTTTTTTCGGGTGACGAGAGTATCTTTTGGTCGCGTGAGAGTATCGATCATGATGCTTGGTGTATTGGTATATTTGGTCTGGCTGGTGAAGTATTGCATCCTATGGACGGTGGTCACAGATCAAACATTGGCGGTACTCGATGTTGCTGTAGTTGGACCTCCATATCGAACATGATGCTTTAACAAATTATTAAAATACCCACAAGTGTCTGAATAAAAATTGTAACAATGTATATTTTTATAAAAATTTCGCTATGAAACGAGCATTTGGAGCATTAATGAAAAATGTCATTTTGTCAATATAAAATAATTACAAGTGTGACGGTGATTTGGGCCTTTTCGTCTCCCCACTCACGTTGTACCTGCACGAGCTATGAAACCTGAAAAAAATGTTTTTTTCGGGTGACAAGAGTATCTTTTGGTCACGTGAGAGTATCGATCATCATGCTTGGTGTATTGGTATATTTGGTCTGGCTGGTGAAGTATTGCATCCTATGGACGGTGGTCACAGATCAAACATATACTCGACGTTGTTGTACTTGGACCTCCATATCGAACATGATGCTTTAACAAATTATTAAAGCACCCACAAGTGTCTGAATAAAAATTGTAACAATGTATATTTTAATAAGAATTTCGCTATGAAACGAGCATTTGGAGCATTAATGTTTTGTCTTGAAAAATGTCATTTTGTCAAAATAAATGCTCATGTATCTAAAATTCGTTTATTTTAATAACTCTTGATCGTTAAATAAATATCAATGACTCGCAGCTATTTATTTTTCGTTCTACCTACATATTCCAAGTATTTGTAATTTTGATATTTAAAACAATGTGAAAGCAATAAAGTTTTCCCACAAACAGTGACGTCTTGATAAATTCATCAGGATTAATAAACGATGATTGCAACAGTTTACCTTTTGCTAGGATCAAATTACATATATATATATATTTAACTGTCCGTCAGTGTCAGACATCTAGTCAATATGAAAAAGTAAACGCGAGAGAGAGAGAGAGAGGAGAGATATGTTGGTAGATTGAATAAAAAATCTTTTTTAATCTCCAGATTTATTTCAAGCTCATTTATTGTCGACAGATAAACAATGAAGAGAACGAGAAAAACAGCCCGTGGAGGAACCAGACAGCCACAGCGTACGAAACAACGAATGCAGGATGCCGTAAAGAATCAAACATTGAGCAAACTGTTGAGTTTTCATCTGACGATGCCAATAATGGAAGAGGCATGTCCAGTTTCAGTATCAACAAGAGGAATCGGTTTCATGCTCTCCAAAGTGACAGCATTTATGAAAGAATGCTTTCCAAAGATGAGCAGCACGCCGCCACTTTCGGCCTTGTATCGCGCAAGTTTGGCACAACTGGAAGCGAGAGTTTATTTTTCATTTGAAAAACAAGAGCGTCCATTCTACTTTCGCACGGCATCGTCCACATCGCTGTTTGAATTTCAATCGTTAATGCCTTACAGCAGAGCACAAATGCTTCGTAGCAATCGTACGAATCTCAGTCAGATAACTTTTATGATAAACAGCATAGGCCACGTGATAGCGAACAATATGCATTTCGAGCCGAGATTCATGACCGAAACATCGCCCATTAATCTTCGTATAACAAATTTACGGAAGTATTGCGAGGAAATGGCAAATCTGGATACCGAAGCAGCAAAACGTATCGTCGGTTACGAATTGAATTCAATTCCAAATGCAATTTGGGCACGTAAAAATGAGGCTGATCCGCAATCCGTCGTACTGACAAATCCCGATGATATAATACCCCCGGATTATAATAATCACATGCTGATGGGTGATCTGATGAAGACACTGAGTTATGTTCAACGAATAGCCGGCAAGAGGCCTGATTGTCGTGGTCTCGTCGATTACGAGCGTGACGGTGATCCGGCATTATTGGTGTCGACACACGTCATATCGGGAAAATGTCTCAGACTTGATGACAAAAACAATGTTCAATCGGGTGATACGGAGAGAAAATTTTGGTCACGTGAGCCCGTTGATCGTTATTCATGGTGCTCGGGAGCAGCTACACTCGTCGGTGAAGTTTTCAATTCGAGCATCGTTCCGCATAGATCGAAGGCACTCGCGACCCGAGAGCTCAATCTCACTTGGGACATTGTTGCCGAAGCATTATATTCGTTAGAGTATAAGGAATAATACATAAGATTTTTTTTTTTTTTTTCTTCATTGATTGAGAGAAATATTTTTATTCCTTAAATATATTACTTTTCTTTTATACACGGCCAATTATTTACATTCTTATTATGCACACCTCGTATATTACGTCTTTACGTCGTGTAAGTGTTCTATTTTCTTATTTCAATTGATCAACGGTAAAACTGCCTAATGGTACGATGATCCAACGGTAATACTGCCGAACAGCGAACAAGCGTGAAAAATTAAATTAAATTAAATTAAAAATAACTTCCTCGTTACTCCTTTCCCCTCCACTTCACAAAATAGCCGCTATGAGATAGTGTATTTCTCAATTATGGTTTCCTCGTAGAGGGAGCTTTGTAAATGGGGGGAAGTAGCGAGGAAGCAATATTTGCATATTTCAATTTGCACTTATTTTTCTCATCTGTCTTCTCCTCCTCTTTTTTCATGTCTGTATTTAAGGTTTTTAAGTAAGATTTGCTTCAATTTAATCATTATCGAAATTTTTCAAAGCTTCAGAAATTCTATAAAAATCAAAACCCCTTGGTTAATCTTTGCCAAATGCACAATCTACAAACGACACTTTATCCATGGGAAATGGCGTTATATCGAAACCTAAAGGACTAATTCGAGATGTAACTCAATTTTTCCAAAAATTCAAAATATCGTAAAATCTAAATCTACTTTATCGATTATTACAAAGCTCAATTGGTATTGAACCAAAAATCTTTGTACCATGGGCTATATTTGTAGAAAGTTTGAAAGTTTGACTTTTTTTGAATAATTGAAAATTAAATAAAATCTAAACGACGTGAAATATCTGGATGAAAATCACAGCAAACGAAGGAAATTTTTTTGCCAACTTGTACGCCAACTGTACTTGCTTGCCAACTTTTTCTATCAGTTACGGGTTTTTCTTTCATTTTCCCTTTTCGGAAAATTTGACTTTTGCGACACTAGCGACACGCTGCAACTGAAGTTCAAATGAAAAAAGGTTCCAATTATCTCATTCAAATAATAATTAGTTGAATTTCCATGAATAGTAATTAATTTGAAAGAAAAATATGAATGTTAATAAAATCCATTGGACGTAGAGACAGAAAGTTTTATATGCCTTCCCAAGATTCGAAAGGATATTATTGCATTAGCTATATTATAGTATACATATATTTTTCACATATCTATATCTACATAATATATATAAGATGAAGTCTGTATGTGGCCCGATGGAATGGCATACGGTACGTAATGACTTTTCTGGAGATGTAATAAGCAAGCAACGCGTGGTAGTTGCACAAAGGTGTTTTACGTCTATGTATATATGTATATACATAAATATATAAATATATTCACACACGTGTACGGTATATTGTAAGTATAACCATGTACATTGAGGGGGAATCATGATGAGTAGTGGAATCGGTAGAAATATGCGATATGCACGGAGAAGGATCTTTCCTGAACGGTTACTATACGGACGAGGCCGCATGCACATTGGTAAAAACTTCACGCGATGCTCACTAAGCCGCCAACGGGACGCCACTAAATCGTTTTACGAGCGGCGCTATACCTATAATACCGCATTAATAGGTGCATCTCATTCGAAATCACGTTTTCCGTCGGAGTACTTTTTTCCATATCATCGATCATAGGTTTGTATGTAATAATTTTTTTGATGAGTTATATAATTTGGATGTATTAGGATTTAGAAGTGCCTTTATGCATGATTCGCGAGCCAATATCTCGAATACATTACAGTTTTCACATGAGGATAAATAAGATATTTCGTTTTTTTTTTATACTCTCATTAGTTACCGAATTTGATAGGGTTTGAATTTTCTGCTTATCATTTTTTTTTCAATATACTTTCCGGAGTTTTTTTTTCCTTTATCGTTCGTTTCGTTCAGGACGACTTTTCTTTTTAATTTATCTCATCCCTTATGAAATTTTCAT